>CM014274.1:86718506-86816206 GCA_004135705.1 Alloteropsis semialata
CAAGCAGATGCACATTTCGCTGACCTGGAGCTCTGGCTTTTTCGATGTTTCTGGCTTCCCTCTGGTCGCCATATACAGTTATAACTCCTTTGAGAGCTGGCATTTTCATTCATAAGAATGACTGCCTTATGATGATATCAAAAGCATTTATGACTCCTCTTCCGAAGATGACATTGTAATAAAAAACCATGTCCACTACATCAAATGTGATGTATTCTGTTCTTGCATTGGATGTGTCGCCGAAGGATACTTGCAGTGAAATTTTCCCGAGTGTTTGGGTTCGCTTCCCCCCGAAGCCGACCAACGGAGTGTCTGACGGCTCCAGGTTGTCTGGGTTGATGTTGGTCATGTTTCTGAGTGTTTTTGCTAGGATGATGTCAGCAGAGCTTCCTGTGTCCACGAGCACCTTTCCAATCGTCCAGCCGGCAATATTGGCTTCGATCGACATAGCATCGTTGTGTGGGTAGTTGTGGAGCTTGAGATCTTCTTCAGTGAAAGTGATGGGCATATGAGACCATTCCGACCTCTTGTACGGGCCATCAACAGAGATGTTATTGACTTGGCGAAAATAGCTTTTCCTTTGCTTTTTGTTCTCAAAAGCAAGCGATGATCCTCCAGAAATGGGCATGATGTGTCCATAGCTTGGGAGTGGACTTGGAGCTTCTTTCTGATTGGCTTTTTGCTGTGGNTCATCTTTTGGGCAAGCTTTATTGAGGTCTGTGAAATCGATACACATTCGCCATTTTCCATTCTTCTTCTGAACTGGTACAGTGTTTGCTAGCCATGTTGGATATTTGACTTCGCGTATGACATTGGCGTCCAGCAGCCTTTGTACTTCGGCTTTTACTGCATCAGCTTTCTCTTCGGACATCTTTCTCAACTTTTGCTTTTTTGGCTTCATGTCGGGACTGATTGCCAGCTTGTGCTCAACTATGCTTCTGTCAACACCTGGTAGATCTTTGCTTGACCAAGCAAACACATCTTTGTTATTCCTGAGGAATTCGATGAGCCTATCTTCTTCGTCCGGCTCTAGGTCTGAGCCAATGATCACTTCTCTGTCAAAGACGTCGGGCTGCAGCTGCACCTGCTTTGTCTCTGCAGCTTTCTGCATCTTTCTGCTATCTTTCTCAATATTTGGCTTTTCTTCTGGGTAATATGGATCTTTCTCTTCAAGCAGATGCACATTTCGCTGACCTGGAGCTCTGGCTTTTTCGATGTTTCTGGCTTCCCTCTGGTCGCCATATACAGTTATAACTCCTTTGAGAGCTGGCATTTTCATACATAGGAATGACTGCCTTATGATGATATCAAAAGCATTTATGACTCCTCTTCCGAAGATGACATTGTAATCAAAGACCATGTCCACTACATCAAAGGTGATGTATTCTGTTCTTGCATTGGATGTGTCGCCGAAGGATACTTGCAATGAAATTTTTCCAAGTGTTTGGGTTCGCTTCCCCCCGAAGCCGACCAACGGGGTGTCTGACGGCTCCAGGTTGTCTGGGTTGATATTGGTCATGTTTCTGAGTGTTTTTGCTAGGATGATGTCAGCAGAGCTTCCTGTGTCCACGAGCACCTTTCCAATCGTCCAGCCAGCAATATTGGCTTCGATCGACATAGCATCGTTGTGTGGGTAGTTGTGGAGCTTGAGATCTTCTTCGGTGAAAGTGATGGGCATATGAGACCATTCCGACCTCTTGTACGGGCCATCAACAGAGATGTTATTGACTCGGCGAAAATAGCTTTTCCTTTGCTTTTTGTTCTTAAAAGCAAGCGATGATCCTCCAGAAATGGGCACGATGTGTCCACAGCTTGGGAGTGGACTTGGAGCTTCTTGCTGATTGGCTTTTTGCTGTGAGAGTGGTGGTGGTGGTGGCAGCTCCTCAACCTTTATGTTTTGCGAAGCGGCTTGCTGGGAGGTTTGATATAGGTGAGGATATATGGCTTGTGGGTAATAGTGCTGAAAGGTTTGTGGCGAAGGCAAATATTGGGTTGCCATCGCTGTTGATGGATGCACAGTGTTTGAGTTTAGCGAAGGATATACTGGGCAGTATGGTTGGATGGTTTGGGAAGGGTTTTGTGTATTTGGTTGCGAAGCCGATATTGGCTTCGTTTGGGTTGCTTGAATCTTCTCTGCTCTTAGCTTTTCTATTGTTTTCTTGATATCTCTGCACTGTTCTGTGCCATGGGTATGATTTTTGCCGTGGTATTGGCAAAACAGCTCAGGTCCCGCTGGACCTCTTCCTCTTCCTCGGCCTCTACCGGCTTTTCCACCCCTCTGAGTGGGCTCATTTCTCTGGTTGTGGTATTGGCTTTCTAGGTGCGATGGTTTGGCTTCGTAAGAAGGAGGCGGATTGTCCACCTTCATGATTGTTTGGTGGGAGTAGTTTTGGTAGTTGTGGCTGTGGTGATGGGTTTTGGCTTGTGACTCATATTGGTTTCTCATGATGGCTTCTCTTGCCAATCTCATTCGGTTGTCATTGTCAGAGCGACAATATTTTTTGAACTCCTCATACAGGTCTGCCAGAGTAGCTGGTGTCTCTCTTGCGATATGCTGTGCAAACAATCCTGGGCGAAGCCCTTGTATTGCTGCGAATTTTGCTGCTTCATCAGGGATATGTGGGGCTTGAGCACGTAGAGTGACGAATCTGCGGAAGTAGTCCTCTAGTGGCTCCTTCGGCTGCTGATGTAGTGTGAGTTCGGCATATGAGAGTGATTGGTCTCCCATAATGCCAAAATTTTTGATAAGCTCCCTCTTTAGATCATACCAGCTGTTGATTGACAGGCCAGGCAGCTTCATGTACCAATTCATTACTGTGCCATCGCAGACAATGATGAAGGATTTTGCTAGCACAACATCATCTCCTCCTGCCGAAGCTATTGCAGCTTCATAGCTCATTAGGAATTGCTTTGGGTCGGTGAGGCCGTTGTATCTTGGTAGAGAGATGGGTTTGTAGGAAGGTGGCCATCTTGCCAGTTGGAGGCTTTCTGAAAGTGGGCACATATGATCAATGGGATGAGTATGGAGTGTTTGGAAGCCAGTTTGGGATGAAGAGTTGTGGTTTGGTGGGTTGATGGTGTTTGGCTCATTAAGCTCTGCTTGGAGCTCAGCGACTTGCTTTTTGGCTTTCTCGAGTTCTTGGCGTAGCTTTTCAGCTCTGGAGCTTGTGTTGTTCAGCCTCCTCTGCTTCGCTTGCCTCAGCTCCTCGAGCTGCTTCTTGACTTGCAGCAATTGATGTTGCTGCTCCTCTTCCTCCTCTTGCATTTGTTGCTCTAGTTCGAGCTGTGCAGCATCCAGAACTCTCTGCTGCTCGAGGCGTCGGAGACGAAGCCTTTCTTCGATTCGGTGCATCCTCTCCTGGGTGGTCAATGCTTCTTCATCGGTCTCTTGATCGTCGAGAACGGCTTCGGTTATTGGTGGTGGGTTTGTCGGTGGGTTTGTGGGTCGGGGGGCAGCTTCGATGCTGAGGGTTGCATTTGACACGGTGGGGGTTGGTTTGGTTGACTTGGTTGGCTTTTTTGGTGGCATGGTGGTTATCGTGGGTTTTGTTCGTGCACTGCACAAACGGTGGGCGCCAGTTGTTGGGTTAATAGCCGAAGCCAATGGACCCAGACAACAGCTGAAACAGGACAACTGAGACAAGCAACAATGAATTACTCCTCTACAGTGTCCAGGAATCAACAACCTTTACATGAAGGGGAGGGGTCCCCTTTTATAGGAAGACCAAGGGTCTTAACATTCCCATTGTACCCCTGAGATCAGGCATCATCCTCTAGACTGTACAATACAAATAGCCTATGGACACTTTGGTACATTTACTCCTCCCAATGTGAATGCGTAGACTTGTGATTCCGTGTTTGACTTGGCTTGGACTTGGTCTCCTTGGACTCGGTCCACGTCAGCTTCGCTCGCCTCCAAAGGCTCCGTAGCTCCTGGAATTGGCTTCTGCTGAATCGAGATGACCTCAAGCCGCTTTCCAGTGTGCGGGAAGCCGATGGCTCCTGCCAGAACCTGCAGTTTAGAGTGAACCGAAGCTTGCCATTAACTTATTAGTAGCTTTTGACGTTCAATAGTATCAATACAGCAATGAATTGGCTTCTAACTTGATTCCGATAACATCATATTGGCTTCCTGCTGCGCGATCACCGAAGCCGATTGGCTTCCGCATATAGCGAGATGTGATCACCGAAGCCGATTGGCTTTCGTATACAGCAAGACTTGACGACCGAAGCCGATTGGCTTTCGCATATAGCAAAATATGCTCACCGAAGCCAATTGGTCTTTGTATGCGGCGAGACAAGCCGACCGAAGCCGAATTAAAGATCTGCAGAGCAAGATGAAGCTAAATTGGCTCTATCTCCTTTGTTCATTGCTGCCCTTACGCGTGAGATGAAGCAAAACAAGTAGAAGGCGTTTGTCGGCGGGCCAAATCCCCAACAGCTGAATTTATAGATACATAATCCACTCTAGTAACTTGTTGTGCAGCACATGGTAATTGAGAATAACTGGCCGGATAACTAAAATTAGCATGGCCAATTTTCTCATTCACCGGCATGTATCATGGTGAAACCAAATATTGTGAATTTGCTGCCAATGAATTAAAAGATGAAACACCTTGCTGAATATTACTAGAATCATTAAGACATTGTGCTTCATAAAAATTGGCCGAACTCACAATGTTAGTTTGGCCTTGATAATCACTAACCGGCATTTGAACTTGTTCCGCTGCCGGTGTATGAGAATAATGTTGCATGTTGCTAGTAACATTAAAATCTGAAGTATGCAGACTATTTGACAATGGCTTTTGCATGTAACATTCAGAATTATAATTTACATAATTGAAAGCATTATCTGAACAATGACTAGCCGATGCAATATGCCTACTAATATCATATCTAGCAACATCAACATGGGGATTTGTGGTACTTGCAAAATAATTATTAGAATCACATAATAAATTTGCAAATTGTACCTCGGGTTCGCTGTAGTAGCACTGCTATAGAGTGTATGGATAGCCCGCCATATCAATACTTTGCTTCTCTTTTGATCTTCAATATGCAAGAGCAAGCAAAGCACAATGCAATCGGCTTAAGCAGCCTGATGCAAAGTCACAAGTATAGATGCAATCGGTCCAAAAAGACCAGATCCAACTACAGTAGCGAATCCAAATAGTAGATCAATTAGGTATATGGCTAGGGTTGATAGAACGGCAACCAGATCTTTCTTCCCCAGCGGAGTCGCCAAAAGTATGTTGACGCAGAATTCGGTCAACACACGAGAGCGCTAGATCGCGCGGGTCACGAACGGACCGAATGGCAGGGATGCTGCGCAAACCGGTTAGGCAAACCGGTTAGACCGGATTTCTAGGGTTTTGCCGGAACCTGTCGTTCGAGAGGATAACTATCATACTTACGTGGTGAAGGACGGCGAGATTTACGAGCAAACCAGCAAATGGATAACCAACGCACTTACGTAGCGAAGAATGACTAGATTACGAGTAAACTAGCAAAGGTCGTCGAAGCTCTCGCCTGGGAGGGACCCCGTCAGGGCGTGGACGTCGTCGGACGTGCCCTTGGTTGACCAGCAAGCCTTAGGACGCCATCTATGGTCGTGGAGATTAGTAGATGAGTAGTATTGGAGAGGTTGGAAGAGAATCAGGGTTTAGGAGATAAAAAGTAGATGCATAATTGTTTAGATTCGATTGTGTGTGTATCAATAGGCCATAGCCCTTTATATTTATACGGTGGGGAGATCTGTACCCGTGGAAAAAGGTTTTACAACTCGTAATCTTCCCAAACTAAGAGTCCTACTCGAATTACAGGGCAACCGGTCTGACCGGTCGCCCAAACCGGTCAGACCGGTCTAGGCTCGGACTTCTGCTTTTTGCGCCAATCCTTCGTCTTGCTCCTCGTATCGACTCTTGCGGTCCTCCTGAGCCCCTAGCACCGCAACAATCGGTCATTCCAGAGACCATGTCACTCTCGGACCGATTGTTGCGGTCCTCAAAGCACCAGCATCGCAACATCCTGTCCTGGACCGGTCAGACCGGTCGGGCTAACCGGTCTGACCGGTTTGCCTCGGCCTGTGCCAATTTTGGTTGTCAACACCGTGGCTGGGATTCTAAGGGCCTGTTTAGATCACCATGAAACTTTTGAAACTTTGAAACTTCACTATTCATCAAAGGGAATTTTACATGCATGGAGTATTAAACGTGTGTTAATGACAAAACCCATTCCATAACCTCCCGGTAACTTTGCGAGACGAATCTAATGAGCCTAATTAGGCCATGATTAGATAATGTTGTGCTACAGTAAACAATCTCTAATGACAGATTAATTAGGCTTAATAGATTCATCTCGCGATTTCCCGTCCATCCGTGTATTTAGTTTTATAATTAGATCATGTTTAGTCCTTCTAATCTTCAATTTAGAATTGGAAACTTTCTTTCGCAAACTTTCTTTCCAAACTAAACTGGCCTAATTCCTTTTCTTCTGTATTTACCATTCATGGTAGGAATTACTGTATACACGAATTAATTTGGATTTTTTTGTTTTCAGATTCAGGCTAATATTGCATAGCACAGGCTGCTAATTTTAAGAGGTCATATTAAGCATTTACTAAAAGTAAAAGTCTAAATTACCCCCTCAACTATGGTCAAAAGTCCAGTTAACCCCCTAAACTATATTTTGGTTCAATTTACTCCCACAACTTAGCGATTGGTACAATTTACCCCTTAGTAAGATTTGCCTTTTTTTTGTTTCTCCACGCACAGATAGAGATTTAAGTTCAAATTTTGTGGGATGACAGAGAACATCATGTATTATGTTAAAAAATATCATATAATTTTTTGTACTTAATTTTTTTTATACAACTAATGATTAATTTATAATTAAATGTACTAGCCTGTTTAAATAATACTGAAAAAAACATAATATATTTTTCTAACATAAGTTATGATGTCGACTATTACACTGCAAAAATTTGAACTTAAAACTCTATTTGTATGTGAAGATAAAAAAAAAGGCAAATTCAATTGAGGGTAAAGTTGAACCAATAGACATAGTTTAGGGGGTTATTTGAACCAAAAGATAGTTCAAGGGGTTATATAGACTTTGGTTATAGTTGAGGTGAAAATTTAGACTTTTTCTTTTATAAAAAGATTAGGGCCATAGCTAATAATCAAAATTATTTACCTTGTGCTCTCTCACTCATCATCTACTAAATAATCTAACACAATACACGTATATATGTACTTATTTTTATCTCGTCATGGATAGCTTTAGCTAGTACTCTATACATTTTGTTATCCACATGTATTTTCTTCACATGTATAGAGTAATTATCTCGTATATATGTACTCATGTATTTTTATCTCGTCATGGATAGCTTTAGATACATGTGAAGAAAATACATGTGAATAATTACTCTATACATGAGTACATAAGAAAATACTTATTTTTATCTCGTCATGTAATTACTCTATACATTTTGTTATCCACATGTATTTTCTTCACTTTTGCACTGAATTTGAGCAGGGAAGCCGTGCCCGCATGTCTACATGAGACGCCTGTCCAATGGGCGGCAACAGTCCGTGTCGACCCTCCAGAAGGTCTCACTATCGGGAGCAGGCATCTCCCTGGTGTGTGTGTGTGTGCGCGCGCGCGCAAATGCGAAACGAACGCGAAGAAGCCGCCGAGCATGAACATCTCGATCGGAGACCATCGCAGTCTCGAGCAATAATCGTGCAAACACCATACGTACGTGTCCAGAACGTATCTGTCGCAGAGAGCCACACAAATGCTCGATCACACTCATCCATTCATATACCACATCCTCATCCTCACCCATCGTCCATCGAGGTTACCCGTGTCACTGCTGGCCAAACACTAAGCACGCTAGCTTTGCATTCGACCAAAGTTGTGGATGACCAAATCCGTTACCAATCAGCAATCAGTCAAGTCACCGGTCTGCTAAACGGCGTCGCTTTCATGTCTTCTTCTTCCTTGACTTGAAAACAAATCACCCTTGGCACAGGAACAAAGGCTGCCGAGTCAAGATAGCTGGGAGGTTTTTTTCACCCTTTTTCAAATGAGCTGAAAGGGCTTGTCGCTAGCCAACCAGGCTTAAAATCAGCTAAATTTGCAGATTGTCCCAAGATGATAGAAAGCAGCAAAAATCCCAAGTGAACTACTTTGTTGCTGTACCTGTACGCTTGCTTTGTTAGCGTCTCAACAAATCCGTTCGCATGTATTTCTAATATATCAAGTTATCAACAAGATAAACTTCCAATGCTGTAATAATATCATTGGCAATAACACAGTTTGCAAGTGGATCAAAGTTGACTTCTCACAGGAAGCATATATATTTTGATCTCAATAAATAATTAAGAAGGGTTTTTGCTTCCTCAAAGATCATTTTCTAGTGGGGATTCTCCATGACATTACAATTGCGATTGCAAATCCAGCACCAAATCCTACTCCAGCAAAGAGGAATAGCATAATATCCACAGGTTTCTTCATGGAGCGATGTGACACCATAGTTGATGTTGTTGTGTCAATGCACTCTTTTGACAATGGAGGCCCGCACAAGCCATCGTTTCCCAGAAATGAGCCATTGAAAAATGTCATGAAATGTGGTGACTCCGGTACTCTCCCTTCTAACTTGTTGTAGGATAGGTTCAACATGTCAAGGAAGTCTAAAGATGCTATCTCGTGGGGAATTGTTCCTGAAAGCTCATTGAAGGATAGGTCCAAAGCTTCTATCTGGCCCAATTGACCAAGCTGAGACAGAATTGGACCTGTGATTGAGTTGTGTGATACGTTGAGCACATTCAGCATAACAAGCACCCCAACAGATTCAGGGATGCTACCATGGAATGCATTGCTTGAGATATCAATGTACACGAGGGTCCATAATATATTAGAAATTGCAAAGTCAAATCCTTTGTATGTGATTAAGGTGGTAATCTTATATATGTGGTTTGCTGGGTCCACATATTCTGTTGCCAGTGTCTCGTATTCAATTTTACTAACCATGGACTCCAATTTTGTAAACCATGACTTCCTTAGTGTGCCTGAAAAGTTATTGGAGGCTAGATCAAGAATTCGTAAACTTGGAAATTCACAAATGTCTTTCTCATCATCAGCGGTGGAAGGCACTAGTTGTCCAAAAAACTTGTTTGATTTCAGTACAAGAACTTGAAGTCTGGCGAGCATATTCATCCAACATGGAAAAGTGTCACTTATTTGATTGTTTCCGATGTCAAGGACCTCCAAGTTTTTGCAAGCAACAAGAGATTTGGGCAGCTGCCCCTCAATCCAGTTGCCACTGAAATCTAGTGCCTCAAAGGAGCATCCTTCCTTGATATTGTCTGGGAACTTCCCACTAAGCTGGTTTTCTCTTAGTTTTAATGATTGTATCCCATTGGCATTCTCCATCAAACATGAAGGAATTGGGCCACTGAAGTTGTTGTAAGAAAGATCAAGCAGTTGGATATTGATTGTATCACAAAATGGTAATGGGATGTTTCCAGATAACTTGTTTCCAGAGGCCTTGAAGATGGTAACTTCATGAAGATGAGAACTAAATTTAGAAGGTATAGACGAGAACTTGTTATTCGAGTAATTGAGCACCATTGCTGGACCTTGGGGTATAGGTATGGGCCATTCAAGTCTATTGTTGCTGAGATCAAGCAACCATGATTGTACAGGGAGAAAAGGGCTGCCAAAACTAGTGAGTCTATTGTTTGCTAGGATCGTAATTGGAGGAAACATTGGAGAAGTCTCCCAAGCCCACTGTGGTACCGTCCCATCGATTCGGTTATCTGAAAGGTCGAGCCATATGATTTGATCTTGGAACCTCAAGAAACTAGGATACTTACTTATGTTACAACCTGATAAAGATAAGTAACCGAGTTTGGGAAAGGATGCTAAGGAAGAGTTGTTATTTGCTCCATCTACCACAACTAGATCATTATCAGAGAGATCTAACACAATAAGGTATGTCATTTTCCTAAAAAAGTTAAACTCTATCTTGCCGATGATATTGTTTGAATACAGCAATATTGTTTGCAACTGCTCCAACCTTGACATATATGCAGGTATTTCTCCAGAAAAGCTACAGTTACACAGCGCTAATTTCTGCAATTTTGTCAAATTGCCAACAAAAGATGGTATTGGTCCAGATAAACCACAATCAGAGAATTGGAGAACCGTAAGAGCTGTTAGGTTTGCAATCCATGATGGTATGAGTCCTTCTATTACCATCCCAGATATTTCTAATTCACGCAGCGATTTGAGCATGGCGATGGATGAGGGAAGCTCACCGAAAAAGCCTGTTGCACTAAGGCCTAGCCTCCGCAAAGCTGTGAGATTGTTGATTGAAGTTGGTATTGTGCCTGAGAAATCAGTTTTACCAACATCCAGATTCTCCAAACTAGTACTAGTTATGAAATTCGGCAGGTAACCAGAAATTTCAAGATTATTGTAAAGATCAATTGTCACTAGTATCTTATGTTGAAAGATCGCCGGTGAGATCCATCCTTGAAGCATATTATGGCTTAGTTGAAGAACACTTAGATCAGAGAAATTGGTCAAGAAATCTGGGATTGGACCGGACAACTTATTTAACCGTAGGTCAATAACTACAAGTGAGAACAAGGTATAAAGTGGACCACAAATGGGTCCAGAGATCTGACAATTTGGTAACCTAAGAACACGAAGTTTAGGACATGACTTGGCTATGATATTACACCAGTGAGACCCACTGTTGGACAGGTCCACGGAGCCAAGATTCAATTCCTTTAAATTGGTAAGCTTTGCAATTAACCTTTCCAAGTTTGGCTCTTCAAGGCTTATAAAGTGAGACATTGAGTGTACTCGGATCATGGGAATATAGCGAAGTGTCTCAGTAAGTTCAAAAATAGTAGACAGGTCAAGAGATATGAGATTTGTCAGGTCCTCAATGCGGTTTGGAACCAGCCCAGAAAAGCTTGAACTCGAAAGATTGAGATGGGTGAGCTCAGTGAGCCGCTCAAACCCGGTGGATGGAAGATGAGATCCATTGAAGTCGTTAAAGGCGAGGTTTAGGTACCTGAGGGAGATCAGATCAAAAAGCGCAGGTTCGAGGCCTCCGCTCTTCAAACCACGGTCAGCCAAGTTCAGGGAAGTCACATGGCCATCGTCGTAGCCGCAGCGCACGCCCATCCAGCGGCAGCAGTCCATGCCGGTCCTCCATGACCGGAAGGCCATGGCAGAGTAATTGGTGATCGTGAAAGATCGTTTCAACCGGAGCAGCGCCGTCGCCTGATCTGGCAAGCATGGAACTGGCAGATGGCCGGCGGTGTGGTTGCTGCTGGTGTAAGATTCAGCGGATGAAGGAAGCAGTGACCAGTGAGCAGCAGGCTGTGATTGCGAGGAGAATTTGTGGGAGCAGCTGCCGTGCTGCTTGCTGTGGCCTGTGATGGGCCATATTGGCAGCTTGCTTTGGCCTTTGCATTGGATTGGCTGGCTAGCTAGGACTTCTTGCAGGTGAGCTTATACTTTTGGTGTGGATCGAGAGTTCGTTCTTCACCGAGCCTTGGTAACTTGGTTTATGTATACAGACACAGTGGCAATTTTTCGTTTATGTACTTGACCATGGATGCAAGTTGTGGCCTGTCACTGTACAGGTTACGGTCTTGGGCATCTCCAATATATGGAACCACCACTGGTTTTATAAATGCCCCATAATGATTTGATGTCACATGTTGTTTTAGCTCCAATGTATGACACAACCCTTCACTCTCTAGAGAAAGAGAAACAATAAAAAAGCACTGTTACTGGATGTTCAGCTGTGGAGCTGACACCGGTGTCTAATGAAGCTGACATCGGTGGCTCCGTAGGCTGGCTCCGCCCCTGCTTTCTCTCTCCTTCTCTTCTCCATGAAACCAGGTTTCATGCATGAAACCGAATTCTATATGGAACCAGCTCCACGGTATATAGAATCTGGTTCTATAAGAGAGAGAAAACTATAGGACCGGCTAGGAAGGCCCGGTATTGTTCGGTAGTCTTGCTACCATCTTTGAAATTTGTAGGGAGGTTCAGACTTCTGACACGCCGCGCTTAGCTGCACTTCAGCACTTGTATAGTTTTTGATTTTGGTTCTCTTTCCATTCTATGCTCTCCATTCTGTGCTCAGCTTGCCCGTGAACTTCACGTGAGAATAGAAACGAAAAAAGTCTTAGGCTACACACATACTAGCTAAGTTCTAAATGACACTAGAAAAACATTCGTTCGTATCGGATTATTCATACCAGCCATTTAGAAAACGGCATGGATAATTCATCCACTTTGCCTTGTAAATGAGCTGTAACAAACAGTGGATTATCCGTATATACGGACTTTAGAGAAGGCGTTGATACACCATCATGGTTAGGTTTGTTGTTGGTCATCAAAAACCTTTTGTGTATTTTTAAGCAAAAATGACACAACTTTTGCATATGAACTAGGAATTAGCACTCTTATTTCCTAGAAAGATAAACATTATAAAACAACTGCTATCTTCTAGTCCTGCGAATACCTGATTGCTCGTTTGATGGTAGGTCCAAAGACGTGCACCCATGCGAAAAGGCTTTTGGTACACAAACACAAGGCATGTGTGCGGTGCACACCATCAGCAAAAACATTTGACAACATTGACAAAGAGTTTGCCATGGCACTGAGTTCCGAAATGGTGTCGCAAGGAGGATGGCACTGAGGTTATACCCTTCGTTGCTGCGTTGGGGCTCACATGGATGAAGGATTCAACGACATATTCTGATAGAATGCAACTAGGGGGCAGTTGTGCTTGCCTAAACAACAGTAAACATGAACTACATACATAGGTGGCCTGCGCCTGCGCTGGACCGGAACAGCTCCGAGTAGCATCAGCCTTGGGCCATCTGCACATGAACATCAAGGAGTCAGGATTTTTCTGCTGCAGCAAACCACATAGGCTATTCCGTACTTGTCGAAAACAGGTTGATTGCTTCTGGCAAACTCGAGAACCCATTAGTTCTAAGATCCTTTGTTTTTTCAAATATTATTCTTGAGCAGTGTGCACAGTTTAGTGCAAGAACATTAACAACTAAGAATAAATTATTGTTTTTCTATGCCTTGTCATAAGCACCTTTGGAAATCATAATCTTCACTAGATAAACAGATTAATTTATGCAAACTTGCTCACTACGAGGTTTTTGTTAGCAAGAAAAGCTACCAACAAGTAGCAGAAGGGATTATGAAACCTGGTGCTACTGTGAAAGGACAACATATAACTAAAGGATCCATGAACTAGAGCTATACCAATTTTGCAGCATTTCTGTTCTTCAATGTCAAAAGTGCTGCTTCAGCAAAGGCCTGTGCAGCTTGGGCCTCTGCTTCTGCAATCTCTGCCTCTCTCGCAGCTGCTTCAGCTTCAGCCATGATAGCCTCTGCCTCTACAACTGCACGAGCAGCAGCAGCCGCAGCTGCCTCTGGGGTCATAGAAGCCATGCGAGCCAATTCAGCATCAACTTGAGATCTTGTAAGGCTTTTACTAGCATCACTCCCTATTTTCAAGGGCTCCTTTTGCACATCTTGCAGCAGCAGCATCTTGGGGCTTCTGCCCTCTAAGTGTGGTGAACTAGGTGCTATCCTGTACTTCCGATTCACCTGCAGTCTTCCACTTAGTCACTTGCTGAAACACTTAGGTTCTTAAATTTAAGAACATGCAACTTCCGATTGCATTAAAATAAGAATATTCAGCACTAAAAGGTAGGTCATGGACACCATAGATGCCCACAAACCATATAGTGCAGAAAATAGCATATTTTGTAGTAAACAAAAATAATAAAACCTGCAGTTCAACAAGGATTCTACATGAAAAATGAACAAGAAATCAGTATGTCATAGACTAATAGTAAAGTATGGTGCATAATTGAACAATAACCAGTGAATACTGATACTGACAAACATGTATGGTACATGACTGAACAAGTGTATGAACTCTTTAGAACTTTATAACTCATGCATATGCCCAATAATACATATCTGGTAAACCTTCATATATCCTGTTTTCGCAAATATGGCATGTGAATTGTTTCAGTTGGATGAGAACTAGCCTTCTGAGGGTATTAGAAGGTTATACTTGATGATGCTATTAATTGAATTTACCCATGTGATACCACCTAGCAGTTTCACCTTTGAATTGCTTACATTACTCACATAGGTATAGCATCAGAATGATGTAGGGAGCTAAAATGATAATTACCTTTATCAATTTCCCACTGGTGGCCAGGTCTTTCAGTTTTGCAGATAATAAGTGATCAAAATCACTAGGTGGCCAATATTGCTCCTACATAAAGTGATAGAACCAGGGTAAGAAACTGAATGAGCATGCAACAAATAAGACAGTCATGTCTCAATTCAAAAAATATATATAAAATGTTAGAAAGTGGAAACAAGAAGATAATTTCAAAATGGCATCACAATTCTGCAAGAAGACAATGGAATAGCTTGCTTTTGAGCAACTGGAAGAGAGAATGAACATGAGGTCAGTTGTAGTTCTTGCACAAAACAAGGAAATCTTGTGTAACCAGGACATGCATTAATTAATTATTAGATTCTACTATTTGATAGTATCTGTGATAACTCATCTTGATACAATCAGGTTAAATGTAGTGGAATTTTTGTTTCTGTTATTATATACGAAATGAGTAGTACGGATCCTTGCAACAGATATAGGTGGCACGATCCATCATCGACTAGGCAACTGGCTGGTGCCACCTCAGTATGACTTTTTATACACTACAAAAAACATTGAACCTATATATGACAAGCTGTTTGGTATGTAAAATCTTTGGTTGACAAGATACAAACAGAAAGAGCAAATAGTGTTTTACATTATACTCAAAATAAAAGGCGATGGTCATTTGTAGACAACATAAAACACACTACAACTCTAGTCCTAAAAAGAAATAAAAACAAAAGAAGGATGCCCACCTCTATGTAATTAGCAATAGTAGTTCTGTGTGACCCTGTAGGCTCATTCAAGTTCTTTATAGCCTCCATTATAATATTGTCTAGCCTGCATGAAAGCCATTAAACTAAATTGGACATTCAAACTATCTAGTTTTCTATTGAATAGCACAAAGAGAAAAAGAGTTAAATGCTATAATTATGAATTACACTTCTACAGATATAATTACCTTGAGTGAGATTTTTTTGAATTTGAAGCATTCCATGCTTCACTAGACACTGATGCAATAGGCTTTGCATCAACAATCTCATCATCAGCATCAGAAGTAACTGTGCTGATTGCTGCTGAGTGGTCATTAGTCTTAGGAGCAGCTCGGGTTTTCTTCACGGCAGTCCTCGCCTTGTCACGAGAACTCGATGCAGTGACAGTTACATTCATGTTACGCCACTTGTCCTAAGTAGTAGTTAGTAGAAACGAATGGATGAGGATTAAGAGTGAATGTGAATCTGGAAATTTAACAGGAGTACACAAATTTTGCAGTCTGTTCAATAAAGAGAGCTTAAATGGAATCAAATGAACAGTTTTAACCTTTAGGTCAACATTCGAGCGGTAGTATAATATGGAACTAAGTTCTGGATCATTCAATATTGTGCGCCAATTTCCAACTCCATGTTTTGCTACTCCAGTTCTAAGAGCAGCCTCTTCCTCAGAGGTCCACCTCTGCTTTGGGGCCCCCATGCGTAGGCCCAATCTCCTCAGTCAAGTACAGTACAAACACAATGTGCACCTTCTGACCTGACTCATCCACAAACAGCCGAAAGGAATATAACCAGTGCTGAACATATTTGGTTAACACTTGCAGGAAATAGTAAACAGAAATAAATATTCTCATAATATGTACTACAAATAGCATATACTAAATAATATGGGCCTAGAAATTATTATAGAAAACATTTGTCGTATTCACTCTCAGAGTCTACAGTATCATTCATGGAGAATACAGGTTATCACATCCATGCACAACTAACTGACGTTTTTGGACATCAACAATGTTTCCAATACACTGCTTTCACTACTACTTGTTGTTGTGTTATACTTATGAAATGCAACAAAACTACACCATTATGAATCTAGCGGTCAAGATGTATCTACTAAATTAATTTCAAATATCCAAATTGTGATTTATGTTTGGGCCAGCACACATCACTTATACATATGAGTCAGAATGGTACTAAACTCAGCAATGGCCCCTGTAATGTGATGGCTGCAAATTAGAGCATGCAAGACAAGTTCAGAACTAATTATTCTCAGGAAAGTGGCAATTGGCGAGTCCAAGTGTCCAACTATCTTCCAGTAAGCTTGTGCATTTGATGCATGACAATTCTGGCATCCTTATAAGAAGATATATGATCCTGGCATCTAAATAACTAGTCTGAGTAGTGAGTATAACAGTACACATGGCAAACTTTAGTGCCTACATAAGTGGTCCTGCCAAGCACCAGTATCACCAAACCATATTAAACCACGTCCCAAGTTCTGCCTCAGATTCAATCAAGCCAAAACAGGAAAGAGAATGCTGAACTCTAAAGAGAAATAGACGAACTTGGTAGTATATTTGCCTATTCAGAAAGTAATCAAATATGTGGCTTCAGAGAATACTGGATTTAGCACTTGACACTGCATTAGAAAAACAAGGCAGATGACTGCAACACAAAAATTGAGACAACCTATAAATCCAGAGGCTAAACATCATCCAGCAAAACCATCTTCCGAATCAGAGCACAACATGCACAGACCTCAGTCACAGCCCACACAGTGGAAATGGAATTACAGGACAAAAATCATCCTAGGTGCCTGCCCTTGCAATTTCAACAGGAGCGGACTTAGGCTTTTGCCTACATGTCTACATTATCCATTTATCCTACGCGCTGACGATGCGCAAAGGGGCGTATTTTTGGGTCAAGGGCATCGGTTCAAAGTTGAAACCCCAAAATTTCTGGAAAATAAACTGTATGCGCGCTATCCTAATCGGACCAAGGATGGATGTGATACAACTAAGGAATCCGAATGGCAAGGAAGGAAGGTTTGGGTTTGATTGAGGACGAGGCCAAACCATCCATTTCACCCACGGGGAATCCGTCAAAACAAGCAACGGATTACTGACCAGCGCGAGCAGAGCAGGCCCTCGCAAGCACGGATCTCCAACCCACCAAACCGGGGGAGGAGCGGCGGGGGGAGGGACTGACCGGCGGCGATGCGTCACAGGAGCGGGTGTGCCCTCTGGTGGTGGCGACAGGTGACGTAGCTAACTGGCCATGGAGCCGGAGGAGGACCGCTTCAGCCGGAGCGGCGGGGGCCAGCCACGAACGGACGGCGGAGGAGCTTGCCAAAAAGAACCCGAAGATGGTGGCGGAACTCTACAAGATCCTCGAGGAGACCGCCAAGATGGCAGACGCCCGAGAAAGGGTCCAATCGAAGCCCAAACAGAGCAAGCCATCCGGGGAAGGCAAGAAGAAAGACAAGCACAAGAATAAAAAGCACAAGACCGAGGGTGAGGAAGTGCTGGCCGTGGACAAGAAACCCCCGTACCGCCACCAAGGAAAACCTGAGAACCTCGAGGTATACTGCCCTATTCACCGTTCGACAAAGCATAACTTTGTAGACTGCACAGTGTACAAGAAATAGAGGAAAGAAGGGGAGAGTTAGAAGCATGGGGGGACCGCGTGACCAGAACTTTTAGCACACTCATCAATCAAACTACATGGATGGCGACAACGAGCCTCAACTCCTCGAGGACCTGGAAATCACAACGATATTTGGTGGTTGCTCAACCCGAACCTCCAAATCCCAGCTAAAGCTGGTCAAGAGGCAGATAGCAAGCACCGAACCCTGCAGGAAGCCATTGAGGTGGTCTGATGTCCCGATCACCTTCGATCAAAGGGACCACCGCAGCACGTTGTATGATGGGGCACTGCTACCACTATGCATCAAGCCTTGGATTGGCTCGTGCAAGATCGGGCGAACCTTGATTGACAGTGGGAGCGCCCTAAACTTGTTATTCATCAATGCCTACGACGAGCTCGGCATCCTAAGGAGATCGTTGGCACCGGTTGACAAACCCTTCTACGGGGTGATACTGGGCATCCAAGCTACCCCGCTAGGGAGGATCGATCTGCAAGTGATCCTCATGGAAGCAAAAATCGTCCGATCAGAGTTCCTCACCTTTGAGGTGGCAGACTTCACGTCAGCCTACAACTACATCTTGGGCAGACCGTTCCTAAAAAAGTTCATGGCGGTCGCACACTTTGCCTACTCCATGATCAAGATCCCAGGGCCTTTGGGCCTGATCACCATCTGCGGTGACCGAAAGGGTGCAATCCAATGTGATATGAAAACCCTGGACATGATCAACGGAGGAGAGTGGGACCCAGCTAAGGCTGTGGAACCTGCCAAGAAGAAGCCCAAGAACCTACCGAACACCGCCGGGCAGGCTGCTGTCGCAGAAACCTCCCGAGCAGCAGAGGCCCGAGCAAAGGCCAAAGCAACAAAGTGCTTGCGGCGGACAAAAACCCGGGTGAGGAGGCCGCAGCAAAGCTAGCTACAATGGGGTCGACCCCAGACAAAGGGACACCGCCTCCAGCTACAGGTGACTCACCGGTTGAAGCCTCCCCGATCACTCCTTCGCAAAAGCATATCGAGCCAGGTGCCAAAGCGGTAGCACTTGATGAAACAGACCCGACCAAGACCACGAACATGGGAAATGGTCTGGGTGGTAAATAGGAACTTGAGATCATTGCTTTCCTTCGGGCAAATGCTGACATGTTCGCTTGGAAACCATCCGATATGCCTGGGATCCCCAGGGAGGTAATAGAGCACAAGCTTGGCATACGAACTGGCGTCTGACCAGTCAAGCAGAAGCAGAGAGGATACACCTCGAAGAAACGAGACGCCATCAATGAAGAAATAAACCGACTACTCAAGGTTGGCTTCATTCGAGAAGTCCCTTTTCCGGATTGGCTGGCAAACCCAGTCATGGTGAAGAAACCCAAACCCAATGGAACGTGGCGGATGTGCGTGGACTACACTGATCTCAATAAAACATGCCTGAAGGACAAGTATCCATTACCTAGGATAGATCAAATTGTAGATTCAACATCAAGATGCGAGCTGCTTTGTTTTCTAGATGCCTATTCGGGGTATCACCAAATCAGCATGTGCATTAACGATGAGGAGAAAACTGCATTTGTAACTCCCTTCGGTGTTTATTGTTATATGAAGATGCCTTTTTGTCTGAAAAACGTAGGTTGTACTTATCAAAAGTGTGTTCACATTGTTCTCGAAGGCCAAATCAGCCGTAATGTTGAAGCTTACATAGATGATATCATTGTGAAAAGTAAGTTAAAAGGTGACCTGATCACCGATTTGACTGAAACATTCAACAACTTGCGCAAAAACAGGATGATGCTCAACCCCGCCAAATGCACCTTTGGTGTATCATCGGGTAAGCTCCTCGGTTATCTCGTGTCTCAGCGAGGTATAGAGGCAAATCCACAAAAGATCAAAGCAATCGATGACATGAAGGCCCCACGCAGCCGCCATGAAGTCCAGAAGCTAGCAGGCATGATGGCACCCCTGAGTCGATTTGTATCCAAGTCAGGTGAACGAGGTATGCCATTCTACAAATTGTTACGTAAAATAGATCGTTTTGAGTGGTCGGCAGAGGCGGAAGAGGCATTCCAGGCATTCAAACTGTACCTGCAAAAAACCCCCGTACTAGTCCCGCCGCAACCCAAAGAAGAGATGTTGTTATACGTGGTAGCCACACCAACTATGGTCAGCACCATTCTGGTGGTCGAGCGACCCACAGAGAAATCAACAACACAACACCCTGTTTACTCATGATGCAAAAACAAGGTACCCTCAGATTTAGAAATTATTATATGTTGTACTAATGACTTCCAGGAAACTCAAACATTATTTTCTGAGTGTTGACGGTCCATAGACGCGCCAATTGTGAACCGCAAGTGTACGGATCATCGTAGCTTTTCCCTTAGAGTATTCTATCCAAGGTTGATCAATCCATGGATCGACAATGAACTTACTAGGGTTCCCCATCTAATCTAACAGATCTATTCCTAGCATGAAGCGTTGATTGCATATAAAGGTTAAACCTACTATAAGATGTGAGTGATTGGTAGGTTGATCACACCCAAGAACATAGGCAAAGATTAAGCGTAACCAAAGGATAAATGAGCCTATCGTCTTCTAGTTGTAGTTCTAGCCAAATAGAGCAAGCACATCATGCATCTCATCCAAAGCCATCTTTAAACTACTATCCCCTGGTCAAACCCCCGAAAGCCCCATCTTACACCNTCTATTGAATAGCACAAAGAGAAAAAGAGTTAAATGCTATAATTATGAATTACACTTCTACAGATATAATTACCTTGAGTGAGATTTTTTTGAATTTGAAGCATTCCATGCTTCACTAGACACTGATGCAATAGGCTTTGCATCAACAATCTCATCATCAGCATCAGAAGTAACTGTGCTGATTGCTGCTGAGTGGTCATTAGTCTTAGGAGCAGCTCGGGTTTTCTTCACGGCAGTCCTCGCCTTGTCACGAGAACTCGATGCAGTGACAGTTACATTCATGTTACGCCACTTGTCCTAAGTAGTAGTTAGTAGAAACGAATGGATGAGGATTAAGAGTGAATGTGAATCTGGAAATTTAACAGGAGTACACAAATTTTGCAGTCTGTTCAATAAAGAGAGCTTAAATGGAATCAAATGAACAGTTTTAACCTTTAGGTCAACATTCGAGCGGTAGTATAATATGGAACTAAGTTCTGGATCATTCAATATTGTGCGCCAATTTCCAACTCCATGTTTTGCTACTCCAGTTCTAAGAGCAGCCTCTTCCTCAGAGGTCCACCTCTGCTTTGGGGCCCCCATGCGTAGGCCCAATCTCCTCAGTCAAGTACAGTACAAACACAATGTGCACCTTCTGACCTGACTCATCCACAAACAGCCGAAAGGAATATAACCAGTGCTGAACATATTTGGTTAACACTTGCAGGAAATAGTAAACAGAAATAAATATTCTCATAATATGTACTACAAATAGCATATACTAAATAATATGGGCCTAGAAATTATTATAGAAAACATTTGTCGTATTCACTCTCAGAGTCTACAGTATCATTCATGGAGAATACAGGTTATCACATCCATGCACAACTAACTGACGTTTTTGGACATCAACAATGTTTCCAATACACTGCTTTCACTACTACTTGTTGTTGTGTTATACTTATGAAATGCAACAAAACTACACCATTATGAATCTAGCGGTCAAGATGTATCTACTAAATTAATTTCAAATATCCAAATTGTGATTTATGTTTGGGCCAGCACACATCACTTATACATATGAGTCAGAATGGTACTAAACTCAGCAATGGCCCCTGTAATGTGATGGCTGCAAATTAGAGCATGCAAGACAAGTTCAGAACTAATTATTCTCAGGAAAGTGGCAATTGGCGAGTCCAAGTGTCCAACTATCTTCCAGTAAGCTTGTGCATTTGATGCATGACAATTCTGGCATCCTTATAAGAAGATATATGATCCTGGCATCTAAATAACTAGTCTGAGTAGTGAGTATAACAGTACACATGGCAAACTTTAGTGCCTACATAAGTGGTCCTGCCAAGCACCAGTATCACCAAACCATATTAAACCACGTCCCAAGTTCTGCCTCAGATTCAATCAAGCCAAAACAGGAAAGAGAATGCTGAACTCTAAAGAGAAATAGACGAACTAGGTAGTATATTTGCCTATTCAGAAAGTAATCAAATATGTGGCTTCAGAGAATACTGGATTTAGCACTTGACACTGCATTAGAAAAACAAGGCAGATGACTGCAACACAAAAATTGAGACAACCTATAAATCCAGAGGCTAAACATCATCCAGCAAAACCATCTTCCGAATCAGAGCACAACATGCACAGACCTCAGTCACAGCCCACACAGTGGAAATGGAATTACAGGACAAAAATCATCCTAGGTGCCTGCCCTTGCAATTTCAACAGGAGCGGACTTAGGCTTTTGCCTACATGTCTACATTATCCATTTATCCTACGCGCTGACGATGCGCAAAGGGGCGTATTTTTGGGTCAAGGGCATCGGTTCAAAGTTGAAACCCCAAAATTTCTGGAAAATAAACTGTATGCGCGCTATCCTAATCGGACCAAGGATGGATGTGATACAACTAAGGAATCCGAATGGCAAGGAAGGAAGGTTTGGGTTTGATTGAGGACGAGGCCAAACCATCCATTTCACCCACGGGGAATCCGTCAAAACAAGCAACGGATTACTGACCAGCGCGAGCAGAGCAGGCCCTCGCAAGCACGGATCTCCAACCCACCAAACCGGGGGAGGAGCGGCGGGGGGAGGGACTGACCGGCGGCGATGCGTCACAGGAGCGGGTGTGCCCTCTGGTGGTGGCGACAGGTGACGTAGCTAACTGGCCATGGAGCCGGAGGAGGACCGCTTCAGCCGGAGCGGCGGGGGCCAGCCAGACAAGGAGCCGGCCCAAATGACGAACGCGTGGCCCAGCCAGGTTCGGGCACTGAACGGGCTAGAACCCATTAAAAGCCTTGTTTAGAAACGGGTAAGAAAACATTATCTCTGTCTCTCCTACAACTAAAAAAAGGAAAGTGGATTTCGCAAAAAAAAAAGTGGCAATTTTTTCCTTGCCACCTTTTTTCCCCAAACTCAAGCCAGCCTCGCGCTTTGCCGCTGTCAACATCATATTTTAGTCATTAATATTATAAACAATGTTTCAACAGTGATTAGCACAGGGTTTCCTAAAATTCGCCGATATCAGCTGACAGCTACAACAAGCTGTAGCTCCGCCATCATACTCGTCCTCTGCGAGCGTGCGTCCGCGGCGAGCGTAGTCCGTGCTCCAATTTTTACCGTCGGATCCTTCTGTCTCTTCCCCTCGCAGACGGACCATGCCAAGCAATCTCCACCTCCCCCATTGTTTCTCTCCCACCCTAGCTAACGTCGCCCCCTCGATTCACCAATCCAAAAAAGGCCCGGTGCAAATCTCCTTCCTTACGCCGCAGAACCTTCTCCCTCCTGCTTGGCGCCGCCCCGAACAGAAGCTGCCCCGTCCTTCTCCAACTCGATCGGCGCCGGTACGGCCATTGTTGCTTCTCCATCAGGCCATTCCCCACGCCACCGCCACAAGGGATTGTCTGCTCCCCCAACCGGCCATAGTAAGTACGTGGCCGCTCCCCGGCCGGCCGACGCCACAAGGGGTTGTCCGCTCCCCCAACCGGCCATAGTAAGTACGTGGCCGCTCCCCAGCCGGCCGACGCAAGGGCTTGGCCGAGCCGCGGCCGATCCCGGACGGCCGCCGCAAGGGCACGAGAACTCCCCGGCCGGCCACCGCAAGGCCGTCACCAATCCCGGCCGGCCGCGGCCGCTACACGGCCGGCAGCAGAGGAGCTGAGAAGGCCGGCCAGGCGGCCAATTACAAACAACCCGACCTCAGTTAAGGTAAAATGCGTCTATCTCTATCACCGGCAAATGTGATGCTGGCTGGACTCTTGACCAGTGGAATATCCTGCTCGCTTGTCAATATGGCCTTAAGTAAAGCCAATCGAAATTCTAATGATCAGGTCGCCATCCCATTAGTAGCATAACAAGACAGGTGCCATACATTGATACATAACAGCTGAATGCACAGCCATGATGCCGTACTTAACGGGGCATCGAAGAAAAAAGAAGTAATTAACGATGAGTAATTGAGGACGCGACATTTGTTTTTTTCTCCACATAAAAAATGATTTTTAATTATAATTTTTCTAAGGTAAGGTGGGACAAAGTATGTTATGTTACAAAATATAAGATTTTTTATGGTTACTTTTACAAGTTAGGAGCATCTAATATTATGTTTAGATCACTGTAAAACTTTTAAAACTTTGAAACTTCACTATTCATCAAAGGGAATCTTACATGCATGGAGTATTAAACGTGTGTTAATGACAAAACCGATTCCATAACCCCCCGGTAACTTTGCGAGACGAATCTAATGAGCCTAATTAGGCCATGATTAGACAACGACGTGCTACAGTAAACAATCTCTAATGACAGATTAATTAGGCTTAATAGATTCGTCTCGCGATTTCCCGTCTATCCGTGTATTTAGTTTTATAATTAGATCATGTTTAGTCCTCCTAATCTTCGATTTAGAATTGGAAACTTTCTTTCACAAACTTACTTTCCAAACTAAATAGGCCCTAAGTTATCCCTAGACATAAAGTTTCGTGATGAAAATTTCTTAAAATATTTTTAATTATAACATAGTATAGCATATGTCCTTCGTTAGCTCATAAGATTTAAAATTCTGATTGTACGTAAAGCTGAAACGACAAATCTTATTAGCAGATAGATTGGATTAATAGAAATAGTTTATGGAGTCCGATCCCGATCGGGCCGAAATTTTGTTTAATGGACCAAATGGACACAGTAGACTGTTAGCAACCTACTTTTTATAATCGTGATTGGCCTTGTGCGATGTGGTTGTTGACTCAGGCGTGGTTATATACTACGGGAAATAATTGCAAAAAAAAATTGGGGTTTAAATATGACGAATTGAACAGGCTAGTCATCCTTCCCTCTTTGCCTTTTATGGTTACACTTACATGGTTCAAAGGTTCAGACACCATCGATGATACAAACATACTAGCAATGCTCATTAATGTAGAGCCATTTTTGCATAGCAATTTGCAAGACGTCTACATGAAGGGAACTTTCTTCCAGCCCACAAAACTGTGGTCTCGAGATCTCCTAACACGGGTTGCCCGTGTAAAGATAACTGCAGTTGTGAATTCAATACCAAATCCCAAATTCTCAGTATATATCAACGAAAACTACAATATTTTTCTTCCCTGAACGATGTAGCTCCATATATCTAACAAAGTGACAATGTTGCATAAGACAGGCTACTTCCACGAAAAAAAAAAACCTTTGGGAAGTATGGAGATGTTCCATTTCTGGAAAATTTAAAAATCCCAGCAGCACCAAGCTGCACGAAAAAACAAGGCTGGGCTGAGGGGGGGCTTCTATCTAGCTTCTGAGTGCTAGTAACTCAAGTTAGATTTAAAGCCCACCGCGGCCCAGTTTGTCCTTCACGCGCTCACGTTAATGAAAATAGCCCCCGCACGCTCATGTTAATGAAAATAGCCCCCGTGCGCGCAGTTTTCCCCCCGCGTGCTTACGTTAATGAAAAGTAGCCCCCGCGCGCAGAGTGAAGCCATCGTTCCGTTCTGCGTGCGCGTCTGACTTTTTTGTTCCCACGCGCGCACCTGAACTTTTTTTGTTCCCGCGCGCGCCTGACTTTTTTTGTTCCCGCGCGCCAAACTTTGTAATGAAACACGAGCGCGCTTAATTTTTTTCCCGCGCGCCAGACTTTTTTAACGCGCATTTCTGGATCATTTTTTTCCACGTGCCAGACTTTTTTAACGCGCATTTCTGGATCATTTTTGCGGGCGACGTGGTTGTAAGGGGAAAGTGACGGGTGGGAACTCCAAACTACATACTTGAAGTTGCAGTTTTTAAAATAAACAATGTAATTTCAAAAGAGTAATAGAAAAATGCTTAATTTATAATAAACTATGAGTATAGTAGACATAAATATCACGTATTTTGAATACAAAAATATTATGAAATACTCTTAACATATTGTATAGTTGTAAATCGATAGCCACTCTTTGAATTTCTGTCAACTTGCACCTATGAAATAAAAATATAAGTTACATATACCAGATTACTTACTTAATAAAATAAAAATGCAAGTTATAGAGAAATGTTGATATATTATAGATAAATATTGATATAGCTTAACACAAAAGTTCAAACTGTTTTATATAAATATTGAACCATTGTAAAGATAATATTGACAGAATTTCATTGAAATGTTGACATAGCTTAACAGAAATATTGAAAATGATTTACATCAATATAGAACCATTGTACAAATAATGTTGACATAATTTTATTTAAATTTTGACATACTAACAGAAATGTTGAAACAACTAAGCAGAAGTATTGAGTGATATAAAGGAAATTGTTGTAACATTTGTAACTAAATATTGACATAGCTTACAAATAAGTTGGAAACATATCTTTACAAATATTGAACCATTCTATAAAAAGTGTTCACATAGTTTTACTTAAATGTTTAAAAATATAATAAGTAATGTTCAATGAGTTTGATTAGATATTGAACCATTTTGATGTTTAAAAATATAATTAGTACATAAATATTGATGTAGCTTAAAACAAAAGTTCAAACTGTTTCACATAAATATTGAACCATTTTACAGATAATGTGGATATAATTTCATTGAAATGTTGGCATTGCTTAACAGAAATGTTGAAAATATTTTACATAAATATTGAACCTTTGTACAGATAATGTTGGCAGAATTTCATTAAAATTTTGACATACTAACAGAAATGTTGAAACTGTTTTTTCAAAAATGTTGAACCATTATATACATAATGTTGACATAGTTTCATTCAAATGTTGACATAGCTTAACAGAAATAAATATTGAACCATTCTACCAAAAATGTTGACATAGTTTCATCTAAATGTTGACATAATTTTAGCTTTCTATGGCAGGGGGTACATGGCCGCCCCAAACCCCAAACATGCTTCTGAACCTGATAGGACAGAGTCGCCCCCCAAACAAACCCTGAACCCTAACTGGTATAACCGAAGCCGAAACAATTTAGCCTTCTATGGCAGGGTAGCCGAAGCCGAAGCAATTTGGTCTTCTATGGCAGGGGGTACATGGCCGCCCCAAACCCCAAACATGCTTCTGAACTCGATAGGACGGAGTCGCCCCCAAGCAAACCCTAAACCCTAACTGGTATAACCGAAGCCGAAACAATTTGGCCTTCTATGGCAGGGGAGCCGAAGCCGAAGCAATTTGGCCTTCTATGGCAGGGGGTACATGGCCGCCCAAACCCCGAACATGTTTCTGAACTCGATAGGATGGAGTCGCCCCCAAACAAACCCTGAACCCTAACTGGTATAACCAAAGCCGAAGCAATTTAGTCTTCTATGGCAGGGAACCGAAGTCGAAACAATTTGGCCTTCTATGGCAGGGGGTACATGGCCGCCCCAAACCCCAAACATGCTTCTGAACCCGATAGGACGGAGTCGCCCCCAAACAAACCCTGAACCCTAACTGGTATAACCGAAGCCGAAGCAATTTAGCCTTCTATGGCAGGAGCCGAAGCCGAAGCAATTTGGCCTTCTATGGCAGGGGGTACATGGCCGCCCCAAACCCCAAACATGCTTCTGAACCCGATAGGACGGAGTCGCCCCCAAACAAACCCTGAACCCTAACTGGTATAACCAAAACCGAAGCAATTTAGCCTTCTATGGCAGGGGAGCCAAAGCCGAAGAAATTTGGTCTTCTATGGCAGGGGGTACATGGCAGCCTCCAAACCCCGAACATGCTTCTGAACTCCGATAGGACCGAGTCGCCCCCAAACAAACCCTAAACCCTAACTGGTATAACCGAAGCCGAAGCAATTTAGCCTTCTATGGCAGGGGAGCCGAAGCCGAAGCAATTTGGCCTTCTATGGCAGGGGGTACATGGCCGCCCCAAACCCCGAACATGCTTCTGAACCCGATAGGACGGAGTCGCCCCCAAGCAAACCCTGAACCCTAGCTGGTATAACCGAAGCCGAAAAACAAGTTTTGTGCCAATATGGTGAAATTTTGAAAAACAAGTATATGTGGACAAAGAAATTTGGAATTGTTGAGAAAAACATATGTTTATGTTGGGAAAGAAATTTGTAAATGTTTAAATAACATTATGGCAATGTTGTTGAATTGTTGAAAAAACCAGATGGCAATGTTGAAAAATGAAAATTTAAAATTTGAAAGAAACATATAAGAATGTTTGTGAAATGTTGAATAAAACATTAAAGAATGTTGCGAAAAAGAGTTGTAAATGTTAATTTGTAATATGTGAATGTTTGTGAAATATAGAAAAACATATGGAAATGTAGAGTAATCAATTAGGAAATGTTATAATAAAAAATGTTAATGTTGTTCAAATTTGGAAATATTGAAGTTAAAATATTGAAATTTGATAAAAATTTTCATAAAAGCATAAGTGAATGTTCAGGAACCAAATTTTTTATGTTGAAGCAACAATAAAAAATTGTTGGTGGAATAGGTAAAAGTATATAAGACAAAGCTTAGGGAGCAATCTATGAATTGTTGAAGCAAAAATATGGAAATGTTAAGGAAACACTTTCGAAATGTTGACAATACAATTTGAAAATGATAAGAAAACACTACGGAAACGTTGAGCAAACACTTTGCAAATGTTTAGAAAAAACTTTTCAAATGTAAGTATATTAAATAACACAGGACACAATTTAACTATACAAAGACCCCATGAATATCTGGATATTGAGAAGAATTACGGCAGGAAGTAAATAAAAGCAGAACATACAGTCTACTACGGATCAACAAACCATCCATTTTCAGCAATGAACAAAAATGGTGGATAAAATAGTAGCACACATCACAGATCAAGAATGCCAGAAATTATAAAAGAATTAGCATGCAAAACTTCATTTCAAAAACTGCGATAACAAATATGTGTACTAACCAGTCGCACTGGTTCCCCGGTTCTTATCCGGGCATGCGGACGAGCTAATTTTGATTCAAAAGGGGTCCTTGCACTACGGGAAACCCGGGGTTTGCCGAGTGTCCCAAACACTCGGCAAAGGCCGAAATACACTCGGCAAACGCTTTGCCGAGTGTTACACTCGGCAAACAGCACTCGGTAACCCGGGACTCGGCAAAGAGCTGTTTGCCGAGTGTATTTTTTCGGGCACTCGGCAAACCCTTTGCCGAGTGCTATTTGACACTCGGCAAACAGCCGGTTTCCTGAGCACAAAAAAACCGAAAACAAATAGCAAAAAAATTTATTTAAATGTGGGAAGGCACCCAACCACCCAAGCCATCAAGTCGCAAGTCGCGCCATTTTTCGCGGAAAATTCGCGCGCTACGCGGTCGGCGGGATTCGAACCCGCGACCTCTCTCTCGCGCGTAACCTTCTCTACCACTGCACCACACTCTCACTTGTGACTAGATATCGTTCTGATTCCTACCATATTATACTAAACCGAGTGTAAATTGCTTCTTTGAGGCCGTAAACGATTTCAAATTAAAAACTTGTCAACTACAAAGTTTTATAACTTTTTGAAATCTACAAGTTTTATTTTGGTAGTTTCTCCATCCGAGGTCATTTACAAAATTTGAATTTCAAATTTGAGAACATTCACACTTAGTTTTCGTTGACTATATGATTTCAAATGAAAAAGTTGTCAACTACAAAGTTTCATAACTTATTGTGATCTACAACTATTATTTTGACTGTTTTTTCATCCGAGGTCATTTGAAAAAACTCAAATTTTGAATTTTGAGAACTACAAACGTACTTTTCATTAGCAAAACAAATTCAAATTAAAAAATTTTAAACTACAAAGTTGTATAACTTCTGAAGATCTACAACTTTGATATATGACATTTCTTCATCCGATGTAGTGAGAGTAACATTGTTCACAAATCTTATAGATCTCTCTTATAGTTTCAGGAAACTCTACGAGAGATCTAGATTTTGTGAACAATATTCATATGAATTTGTCGAATGAAAAAATGACCAAACTAAAAGTTCAGCATCTTGAGAAGTTATACAACTTTGTAGTTCAAAACTTTTTAATTTGAATTGATTTACTACTTCAAAATGTGGTTTTAATTATGACTTTGCCGAGTGTCAAAAAAAACACTCGGCAAACAGGACCTTTGCCGAGTGTCAAAAAAAACACTCGGCAAAGATATTGTTTGCCGAGTGTTTTTTTTTGACACTCGGCAAAGAATATCTTTGCCGAGTGTTTTTTTTTACACTCGGCAAACCATATTTTTGCCGAGTGTTTTTTTTTGCCGAGTGTTTTTTGAAAAACACTCGGCAAACAAGTTGTTTGCCGAGTGCCCGAAAAAAAACACTCGGCAAACATGAAGACACTCGGCAAACTCGGGATTTCCCGTAGTGTTGGCCTGACTTCTTGAACCTCTTCCCATTCTTCGCGACTCAGCATCCTTACTTTTCCTTGATCAGGGTGGCTATTCTTTATCTTGCGCTCCCTCCTTTCTTGATCTGTAGCGTCATGTTCCTGCCCAGAGAACAGCAAATAAGATTAGATGCCCCAGCAGACAGCTAGAAGAACACCTGAATTTAAATACTTCTTTGATGGCCATACAGATTACAGAGTAGCCAGTAGTTACAATTAACCCTGAAAAACGGTCATGGATCTTGATGATTTAGTTTAGATGAGAAGGGTGTACACGTCCTGTCATGAAATATAGAATTCCTACTAGTAAGGAATGTCAAACTGAACAACGTTGTAGAGTTTACCCCGTGGGAAAGGGAAGAAAGAGTGAATTGGAATGTAATGTCAAACAGATTCAAATGTTGCAAAGTCATGCTTGGGAATTGGAATAACACAAATCTACACAGGCACACGAGGATAAAATTTTGTACATTAAGAAGCAAAATAGATAACTACAGAAAAAAAAAGCTAAGATTCTTTGCCTGGAGATTTTTTATTTGCCGTAAGAAGCCATTACAAATTTCTCAAGTTCCTACAGTCAGATCTCTACATGCCAATTCTAACAATCTGAACATTGTATACTATGCGGCATGGTCCATCACGAATACAAGTGCATTGAGCAAACGATTCGCATAATGTTCAGGTGTTCAAGGAAATGCATGGGACTTGCAATTGCGACCCAAAACAGCCCTAGCTAAGAGAAACCGGGTACAGCTACAAGGCCAAGGGCACGGAGGGATCATGAGGAGCTTGGTGAAGAGGGCCACGGCGGCTGCGGTGAGAACCATGGCGAGGGAGGCCGAGTCGAGCCAGGCAAGCGACTCCGGCGTCGGCACGAAGAACTCGTCGCGCCGCCGCCGCCGCCTGGCGCGTTCCCGCTCCGCCACTCGCTACCGGAGGAAGTCCCTCGGCGAGGATCCCCCCTCCCACGAGGCCAGACGCGCGGCCGCCCCTCCCCGCCGCAGCACCGACCGCAGCATCGCCGCCGCCGGCAACCTGGGAGAGTCGAGACTCGAGAGGAGAAAATGGACGCACCAAATGGAAAAATAAATGAAAAAGTCTCCGCCGCTGCTGTCGGAGGGGAGGTTCAGGCGCGTCGGATCCAATGGATGCTATTGTTTGCACGAATCTCAAATAAGTGGGTGCCAACTTGAATTACTAGCTTCCGAGTGCTAGATAGGTTTTCCGGGCTGAGGTTGACCTCGTCCGGGCCACGCGTTAGTGGGCCTCTTCATTTTGGGCCGGATCCGTGATTGGGGATTTAGGCCCCGTCTTCCCCGGCGGAAGCGCCGCTTCTCCTCCCCTTCCTCTCTCCGACTCAGTTTGCTTTTCGTCCCTGCTCCCTCTCGAAAACCCCAAACCTAACAGGGGCCCATGACCAAACTTCACTATTCATCAAACTTCACTATTCATCAAACCTCACTATTCATCAAAGGGAATCTTACATATCATGGAGTATTAAACGTGAGTTAATGACAAAACCCATTCCATAACCCCGGTAACTTTGCGAGACGAATCTAATGAGCCTAATTTGGCCATGATTAGACAACGTCGTGCTACAGTAAATAATCTCTAATGACGGATTAATTAGGCTTAATAGATTCGTCTCGCGATTTCCCGTCCATCCGTGTAATTAGTTTTATAATTAGATCATGTTTAGTCCTCCTAATCTTAGGTTTAGAATTGCTACAGTAAAGTTCGCAAACTTTTTTCCCCGAACTAAACAGGCCCCAAATCTACTGGATCTGCATGGACGGCACCGTCCCCAAGAAACGCAAAGCCGAACACGGCGGCGCCCAAGAGGACAGCGCGCCGGAGGGGTTGGACTTGATCAGCCGCCTCCCGGACTGCCTCCTCGGCACCATCGTCTCCCTCTTAGGCACCGAGGAAGGCGCCCGCACCGCCGTGCTCTCCCGCCGCTGGCGCCCCGTCTGGCGCTCCGCGCCGCTCAACCTTGACGACGGCCTCCAGCTCCATTACGACGACTACCTGCGCGTCCAGGTTGTCTCCCAGATCCTCGCTGCTCACCGGGGCCCCATCCGCCGCCTCGCCTTCAGATCTATCCCCCTCGCCTCCAACGCCTCCATCTACGACGCTTGGTTCAGCCTGCCGCAACACGATGCGTTACAGGAGCTCGTCCTCCGTTTCCCCTTCACCTACGGCTGCTACGAGCTGCCTGCCTCCGGTCTCCGCTTCGCATCCTCGCTCCGCGTGCTGGACATCAGCTCCTGTAAGTTCCCGGCCGCCGGCTGGGGCTCTCCTGCCTTTCCCTGCCTTACCCACCTTTCGCTGCACGAAGTCGGCGTCAGCGAAGAGCTTCTCCAGGGTATGATTTCTAATAGCCCTAGGATTGAGGTCATGATGCTCGATTCCAATTTCGGTCACCGCCGGCTGCGCCTCTGCCTACCGAGGCTTAGGAGCCTGGCTGTGTCTGTCAGGTGGATTCAAAGGAGGACGGACGAAATCGAGCTCGATGATCTTGTCGTCGAGGATGCTCTCTGTCTGGAACGGCTACTGCTGCACCATTTTACCTATGGTCCATCAGTGAAAATATTAGGCGCAACCAAGCTCAGCATGTTGGGCTACCTTGGAACTGGCTTCCCAACTATTGAGGTTGGCAACTCAATCTTTAAGGTAAGATCGATGCATATTCTTTTCCCTGCAAGTTTCTTTCTTTTCTGTATATTAAGAATCAGTAATAGTAGTAAGGAAAGGAAGATGCAACTAACTGATACTGAATGTGGTCCATGCAACTGAATGTAATTTGGTCTATTTCTAAAATGGAGAGTACAATTTCTTGGTGCTTGATGACGCTGTGGCCACACCATAATCATTATATACCTTTGTAGATCACAGGTCTCAGGAAGACCACCGCTAATCTACTTATTACTTGGGGTATAAAAAAAGTAACCCAATATAACATGATGTAATAATTAAAGCTCCCTCTTCTAGATCTGAATTTTTCCCTTGGCGTGCCTTCTCTTGTTTAACTCTTTATGTGAAATGTATTTGACGCAGGCCATGGTTCCTGTTAAGTTGGCGGATCATTTCTTCAGTGTGAGGATATTGGCATTAGCTATGCCTGATCCGAATTTGAAGCTTGCCATAGATTTGCTAAGATGTTTTCCTTGCTTAGAGAAGCTTCATATCGAGGTACTGATCACAAAGGCATGTTTACTTGCTGTTAGATTGGGTTGTTCACTTCCTGTTTAATATATAGTTTTTTTTTTCCTAGTTTTCAGACAGTTGGAAGAATTGGGAAGGTGCTGGGCTTTATGACCCATTTACCCACATCGAATGTCTTAATCACAGTCTCAAAACCATTGAGCTGCAACCATACGAAGGACATAATTCACATATCGAATTTGCAAAATTCTTCATCAAGAGGGCACAGATCCTTGAGCTCATGAAGTTTGGTCAATGCACATGGTGTTCTATGAAATGGATCCAAGAACAACATAAGAAGCTCGATATAGAGAACAAAGCTTCAAAATGTGCTCAGTTTTCCTTTGAGATTCAGGGCAACTTCTCAACGTTCTGGTTGGATGAAGCCCTCTCCGAAGATGTCTGCTTCTAAAGTGGCTGATTTCTCATGTCTGTGCAGGAAGTTGTGGTCAGAGCATGTTTGATTGTTAATGAGATGTCTGTTTATCTGAACTCCGAAGGGGCTGTTAGAAGTCGTTGGTAAATTACCAGATCATCATCATTTGATGGTACGACTTATTGTAATCCTTTAATGGTCACCTTTTAGTGGAATGTTGTTCTGCGCCATGCTTCCAAATTATCTGCGTCTTCCTTCCACGTTTCAGAGTTTTTATTGGATATCGTTGTTGTGACCTAGGTTTGGTTGGAACATCTTTGTTGTGAGATGGTTACCAGGATTTGGGGTGGCAGGCTTCTCGTCGCTCATTTGTTAGCATGTTTTGCACATAAAACCTATGGAGAGCAACCATGGACTTGCATCTGAGACTCTCTAAACATCTGGCATCCTGGTAAGAATAGGATTTTGGTTTGTTGGGTTGCAAGTTGCAATGGAACACCTATTGCCTATTGGGTGGCACAGGCGCACTTGTGAAATGGTCATGGTAGTTTGGTTTGAGCAGCCCGCCTGACACATAATCCTGCGCATAGCGCATGTGCAACTGCAAGAAAGGAACGAGGCTTGTGAAAAGTTTGCTTTTGGAGGGGTAAACACATACTTAGGGCTGGATATCGAATTGAAGGCAGTTTTTCGAGCTTTTTTTTGAAATTAGCATAATCTTATTTATCATAGTCTCCTGAATTGTTTGAGACCCAACTTCATGCCGAGCTTAATGAGCCGAGCCTAACGAGTCGAGCCGAAGTCGAAAGTCATTCTAAATGAAGTCATTTTAATTTTAAAAGAAAAACGAATCCAATCGGAGCACTTTTGTACCGAGCCATCGAGCCAGCCTAACGAGTTTTTTGTCCAGCCCTACGCATACTGTAAAAGTTTTCCTTCATGGTTGCATACTTGCATTCATGGCACATAAGTAGAGTCAGGCACGGGCACGAAGCCCCTTCTCTGTAGCCAGCTACAGAATAAGCAATTCTGTAGCCAGGTCCAAACCAGCGCACCGCGACCATGTCGAGCCCGCGTCAACTGCCCATACGGGCATGCGGGCATCCGCCCATCCCCGCACGGCTCGACTCGGTGGCTCTTAGCTTAGCCTGAGTAGCCAACACACACCCATCAATTAATTATACGCATAAAACCATCCCAAAATTTCTCTCGTTTCCCATCAGGCATCCTGAAATATAGCCGCCCCTGATTCTTTCGCTGAGCATGAAGCTGGATTTGTAGGCTGCCGCTCTAGCATCACAGGAAGAGTGCCGCTCTAGCATCACAGGAAGAGATCCACCGATCTGATCCTTTTGGAGGCTGGTGACTGGTGGCAGCGCAGCGTCAGATGTTCATGTACTGCTAAGGTACTTGCCTCTTGCTCAATCTGCGGGCAATTCTAAGGTACTCTAGTTACTTTACAGGAAGGAAGAACTCAAACCAATCACAACCGTTGATTTTAGAAAATAACTAAATGTTTAAATAAATAAAATAATCTGAATAAAACAGAAAATTCCGAAAATAAATCCTTTACGTAAGTCCGTGTCACGTTAACAGAAAAATGTTAGAAAAAAAATGTTACAAACTGTGGCGCAAACCTAGCGGTGGCTTCCTCCACTATCAGCACTCAGCAGCCATTACTCCCACCGCCGCAGTGGCTTCCTCCACCGTCCTCATTCCTCACGCCCATGCCTTCGGAACGGCGGCGTCGCGTCCGCCATCAGCAGTCAGCACTCAGCAGCACGGCGAACAGGTCCGTCCCGCCCGTTGACCTGTGCGGCGATCGTTCGTAGGCCCTCGTCGTCGCCGCCTCCGGTGGGCGGTGCATCTGAGTGCAATTAAACTTTATTCAACCTTGGAGAAAAATTCAAATAACTGGCACGGGACCTGCTCTCAAGTCTCAATAGACTTGGGCCAGTAACTACACGCCCGCGCCAAATATGTTGAAGATAAGGTTGTTGTCATTCGTGAGGGGATTGGTGAAGATGGGGATGGGTATGCGTAGCACGACCGTCGTTCGTTCGTCGGTCCTCATCTGCACAACTCTCCGGCCGGTCTTTATACTGTACAGCAACATTTTTGTACTTAGGTGAAGTGAGATAGCTACTGCTGACGTACCTGGATGGGATATATTCCTTCTGGCCTACAGTATAGGAACAAAACGTTTAAGATACTCACTTCGTTTCAAATTACAGTTCGCTATAAACTTTTTAAATGCACATTTAACCATTCATTTTATTCAAAATATTTGCATTAGAATCATTTGTTTTATTATTACTTGTTTTATTATTAAAGATATTTTAAATACGACTCATATTTCTACTTATTTATACTAATTTTTTGAATAAGACGAATGGTCAAAGTTGTATTTTTGAAAGTCAACAATGAACTAGTACAATTTAAAACGGATGGAGTACCTGATTGATTGTTTATGAGTGTGGCTGCCAATGTGTATTTACTGGTTTCACATAGGAGTCATAAAGTAGTAACAAGGATATGGGTCGCGTTATGCCTTTTTTTCCCTTAAATACGAAGAAATTCCGTTCGTTCCAGAGTACAATTCATTTTGGTATTCTAGTCTATAGGTTTTACCAAGGTTACAAAAGACGATAGGCGCTCTCTAGGCGGTGACCCTCCGCCTAGAGCCTAGGCAGGATCAAGCGAGCCTAGGCGTTTTCTAGGCGGTCACATACACATACATGTACGCATAAATAGAAAAGAAAAATAGAGCATTAGTGGATCTAAATTAAAAAAAGGCCCATCAAAACAGCCCAAGCCCAAGTCTGTGCAACTCTCACCATGCCTTATCCCTATAGGCACCTTATCCAAAGTCACGAGAGCCCCCAATCCCCCCGACTGCCCTCGCGGCGCGTACCTTATCCAAAGTCACGAGAGCCCCCAATCCCCCCGACTGCCCTCGCCGCCGCTGCTCCTCACGATGCCCCTGTGCCTCCGCCTCCCCGAGCGCCGCCCTCCCTCGCCGCGGACACCAAGTCCTCTCCTTCCCCACTGTGGCTCGACGTCGCCGTCTTCCCTGCCACCGTCCAACATCGCCGCCTCCCCAGCCGACGCTCGACGCCCCCTCACTGCCGCCGCCACCAAACATCGCCACCTCCCCGCCGGCAACACTCGACGTCCCCTCCTCCCCCATTGCCATCCAGCGTCCTTGCCTCCTCCGCGCGTCCCTGCCTGGGCGGATCTGCTCTTGGCTAGGGGTGGGCATAATTGACCGATAACCGAAGACCGAACCGAAAAGACCGGGACCGAGACCGAAGTATCCGAGACTGAAAAAATCGGTCATCAGTTCGGTCTTGGCCCCTGAGTGACCGAACTTACTACGGTCAATTCGGTCTTTGGGCTCGGTTAACCGAACTGACCGATCTAACCGAAATAGAAAAGGCCCAATGAGCAAAGCAGCAACAAATTGGCCCAGCCCACGAGTCACGCGAACCCTAGGTATATAAAAGATCCCTCCACAACACAGCTCACCAGCAAACCGGCGACCGCGAATACCCCTGCCCGCCGCCGCCGGCCGTGCACGCGCTTGTCCGCGACCGGCGACCGCGAGTCCGCCTTCCACCCTCGGCGTCGCGACCCAGCCCCTCCCGATGCCGCTCCCCGGCCAGGCTCGAGCTCTCGACCCCACTTCCCTTGGCCGGCGGACCATGAGGCCCTGATGCCTGCTCGGCCGCTCCATGGCAGCTCCGCGGCCTGGACGAGCAGGAGGCGTGGCCGGCAGGCAGCAGCTGCGCAGGCCGCGGGAGCGGGATGGAGGAAGTATTGAAGTAACAAGGCAACAAGCAAGTGGCAGTTCCTGCGCAGAGGTAGGCCGGCGAGCCACAAGCATGCAATGACGACAAGACCTGAGCTATTCATCTGAAGAAGAAAAGACAAGGCTCGATTTTCCCAGTCAGTCTATCCGATCTTGCTGATTTTTTATTTGATTCATTTGGAGAATCTGACGAAGAGAAGAGATGGCTCCATTTTCTCTGTCAATCTGTCATAGTGTTTCAGCTTTTTTTTCTTTGATTCCGGAGGAGTCAAAACAGACCTGGGGAATTTTTTTCTGGTTCTATTATGATCGGTCTCTTCGGTCTACTACCCGAGACCGAACTCCTCGGTCTTGAGAAATTTAAAAGACCGATCAGTCTGAGTTTTTGGATAACCGAACTTCAGAAAAAACCGAAGAACCGATGGGTTCGGTCCGGTCTGACCGAATGCCCACTCCTACTCTTGGTGGGCATCAGGGTCGGCATGCTGCTGCAGGAGCGCCGCCACCGCCTAGGGTGCCGCCTACCCCATAGGCAAGGCGGTACCCCTCCGCCTAGAGACTAAGCGCGCCTAGGCGAGCGTGGAATAGCGCCTTGGCGAACACTGGGTTTTACTGTATATCTAAATATATGCTATGTCTAAACATGTGTTAGGTCTAGACATATAACTAAAAACTACATATTTCGAAAAGCCAAAAAAATTAAAATTTGGAATAGAGGAAGTGTGCTTTTCAAAAAATAGGTTAATTAGTTATATGAATTCTTAATTTGGAACAAAGGAAGTGCACTATTCAAATAAGTTAATTAATCACACTATTGATTCACACGAGTCCACGAACAGCCCATGAAAACGGATCGCAGCATCAACAGTATGTCAGTACGTCAACCACGATAGGTGCCCCCGAACAACGTACGACTTGACCTCGGTCTCGGTCATCTGGAATTGTCACGTTACTGCAGCTGCACGGGCGTGCAGTGCAAAGCCACCTTTGCTTACTGAACATGTAATGTGTAATCCTCTATCCCTATATATACGAGGCCAGTGTGGAGGAACCGGGATATCACCAATTCTCCATACAAAAATTCTAACTCTCCAGTCTCATAGCCCAGAGCCCACCACATCTGGCAACCCAACATGTCCTCCATCCTCCAGCACCTACAAGGCTACAAGCCGCCACCACTGCTACTGCTATTTCTCATTCACGTAGTCCTTGGGATCCCACTCTCCTACTCGCTTGGCACCTAACAGCAACCAAACTGCCATACGAGTCCCGTGCCAGCCAGATCAGGCCTCGGCGCTGCTCCAGCTCAAGAATTCCTTCTCCACCGACGGCTGGGGTCCTTTTGTTCACAGATGGCCTGTCTGCACTGCCCTTGCGTCGTGGCGAGCCAACACGGACTGCTGCGGCTGGGAGGGTGTTCGCTGCGGCGATGCCGACGGCCGTGTGACCACCCTTGATCTGGGCGGCTGCGGATTGGAGAGTGGCGGCCTCAAACCCGCGCTTTTCGATCTGACTTCCCTGAAGCATCTGAACCTCGCTTGGAACAGCTTCAATGGGTCACAACTCCCTACCGTTGGGTTTGAACGGCTCACAGAGCTCGTCCATCTCAACCTCTCTAACTGTGGATTTGATGGGCAAATACCACATGCAATAGGACGGCTAACCAAACTGGTATTTCTGGACCTCTCTACTAAATTATATCTTTTTGAGGAATACGATGATTTTTACGCACTTGCCTCGTGGTCTCGTCAATGGGTCCTGGTAGAGCCAAATATTGCCTCACTAGTTGCGAATCTTAGTAATCTGAAGGTGCTTTATCTTGACAAAGTCGATTTGTCCAACAATGGGGCAATGTGGTGCAGTGCCTTCTCTAATTCCACTCCTCAACTCCAGGTTCTTAGCTTACAAAGCACCGACCTTGTTGGTCCGATTTGTGGATCAATATCCAGTATGCATCCACTCATTGAGATTAACCTACAGTATAACAACTTATATGGTCGAATTCCAGAGTCCTTTGCTGATTTAACTTCACTTAGTATTCTTAGACTTTCCCATAATTTCCTTGAAGGATGGCTCCCATCAAGGATCTTTCAAAACAAAAACTTAACAACTATTGATGTTAGGTATAATTTTGAAGTATCTGGATCGTTGCCAAGTATCTCATCAGATAGCATTTTGACGGAATTGCTTGTCAGCAGCACCAACTTCTCTGGTCCTATTCCAAGTTCCATAGGAAATCTCACATCCTTGAACAAATTGGGTCTTGCAGCAGTTGGTTCTTCCCAATATCTTCCCTCGTCAATTGGCGAGCTAAGATCCTTAACCTCATTAGAGGTTTCTGGAGCTGGTATAGTAGGAAGAATACCATCGTGGATTGCAAATTTAACTTCTTTGGTACTGCTCCAGTTCTCGGACTGTGGCTTATCAGGAGAGGTACCATCTTCCATAGGTAATCTCAAGAACCTGACTAGATTACAATTATACAATTGCAATTTTTTTGGCTCACTGCCTCCGCAGATATTTAACCTAACTCAACTACGAATCTTATATCTTCATTCAAACAACCTTTTTGGTCTAGTGGAACTCAGCTCCTTCTGGAAATTGCCAGACCTAGATATTTTGAACCTGTCAAACAACAAACTCACTGTAGTAGATGGCGAAGTTAATTCTTCATCCATTCATCTTATGGATGGTTTGCACCTTGTAGCTTGTAACATATCCATGTTCCCTAGTGCCTTGAGGAATATGCGTCTTCAATATCTTAACCTTTCAGACAATCAAATCCATGGCGCTATACCTCATTGGGCATGGGAAACTTGGAATGAACTGTCGGTTCTGGACTTATCATACAACAAAATCAGTAGTATAGGATATAGATCTAGTAATGTGGTTGATATACCGATTGTTGATCTAAGTTTTAACCTATTCAAATGACCCATACCCATACCAGGATCCAATTCTGAGCATCTTGACTGCTCAAACAATCAGTTCTCATCCATGCCATTTGATTTCGGATCTCACTTCAGTGGAATTTTATACTTTGAGGCCTATGCAAACAACCTCTCTGAAAACATTCCACCATCGATTTGTTAAGCGAGGAATCTGATACTTATAGATCTCTCCTATGACAATCTGAGTGGCACCATCCCATCTTGTCTAATGGAAGATCTCAATTCCTTGAGTATACTAAAGCTAAAAGGAAATTGGCTACATGGCGAGTTTCCACACAAAATGAAGAAGGGATGTGCATTAGAGGCATTAGACCTTAGTGACAACTGGATTGAAGGACAACTACCAAGATCACTAGTTGCTTGCAAAGGGCTGGAGGTTTTTGATATTGGGAATAATTATATGAACGATACATTTCCATGTTGGATGAGTATGCTTCCTAAACTTCAAGTCCTTGTCCTGAAATCCAATAAGTTCACTGGAAATGTGGGGCCTTCTGTGTTAGGAGAGGAAACTAATTGTGAGTTCAGAAAACTACGCATTTTTTATTTGGCTTCAAACAATTTCAGTGGCACATTGCCAGATGAGTGGTTCAAGAGCATGACATCCATGATGGGAAAATCTGCTAACCAAACATCGGTCATGGAAAAACAGTTTACCCTACTTCATGAAACATATCAGTTTACCGCAGCATTGACATACAAAGGGTTTGATGTAACATTTTCTAAGATATGGAGGACCATTGTACTCATCGATGTTTCAGATAATGCATTTGATGGTGCAATTCCCAACTCAATTGGTGACCTTGTTCTACTTACTGGGATAAACATGTCAAAAAATGCTCTGACTGGACCAATTCCTCATTTCGGTGCCTTGCATCAGCTCGAGGCACTGGACCTGTCATCAAATAACCTTTCTGGAGAGATTCCACAGGACTTGGCATTATTGGACTTCCTTTCGACATTGAACCTGTCATACAATCAGCTGGAGGGGAGAATACCTGATTCACCTCATTTCTTGACATTCACCAACCTCTCATTTCTGGGGAACACTAATCTCTGTGGACTCCAGGTGTCCAGAGCATGCAACAGCATAACACCAATTGTGGAGATACATCATTTGGAGAAGAAATCAGTAGACCTTGTATTGTTCCTTGTTAGCGGACTGGGATTTGGTGTCGGATTCGCAATTGCAATAATCTTGACGTGGGGCTCCATGTTAGGAGAAGATCTCCACAACAAACTTCTGCATGCTGGAACAAAGTTCTCTTCTTCATGTAGATAGCTTGCAATGCGAAAGCGCATCTACATTAGTGAGTATTGCTATGTTTGTATCATCAATAATAATATATTGAACATTTGGAGCTTGTAAGTGTATCAATAAAAGGTGAAGAGGGCAGGATGACTAACCCATTCATCATATTCAGACACCATTTTCTACAGTTATTTCCCCTTCATATTTTGAATGACAAACGCATCGCACACAGCCAGTCAGGATTCTATTTTTACTGGAGAGGGGCCCTAGCTCGATCGTGTTCCACGATTTTTATGCTCAGAATACTGAAATGGATTCTTCAAATGATGCTGGAGAAAGAGGAAACAATGCTCGTGGCCGGATGATCCTTCAGTTATCGCTACAAACAACACTGCAGACTTGGAGTCTCGGTGCATTGCCTCGCTGTGGGAGAACTTGTAATCTTGCATTAACATGATAAACCATGAGCAGCGGCGACGAGCAGTAGTCGTGGTACATCCTCACTGGTTTTTGGGTTTGATGTTCCGTTGCGTACCGCATGATCTAGGAGCGGATCTAGGGAACTAAGTCATTGGTGTCACCAAACAATTGGCTTGCTAAAGCTGTAGGATTATCATATGGTATATAACAATAGCTAGTTTTCTATGTTTAAAGGCAATTGCATCATCTCTATCTTTGTTCATTTGTCAATAAAGTGCAATTTTAGCGGGCCTGCATGCTCCCCCGGTGTCATTACGGTGGAAGTTAAGATGGGTTTGATTGAAGGCCCGAATTGACCAAGAGCCCAGCCACCGCGCGTCGAAAGAACAGGTTTTCATTGGTGCACACACAGGGGCCAGAGAGACCGTACCGTGGCCTGTGGGGCTGTATGTCTGGGCTGAAGTTTGTTTCGGCGACACCATCACCTGTGGAGAAAAAGAATGGGCCTCCGACTGAGCCGCCCGACCGCGACGCACGAACTGCTGCGGTGCTGCCGACTGGGCTCGGCGTGGCTCGCCGTGCATCCGCCGATGCACGCACGATGCACCGCATGTACTCCTACAAACGTAGCAGGATCGTCGCACAGCCCGTAGCTAGCTATAAATAGTCAGACCGCCACACCGGTAATCCCTAGTTCCGTGGCGCCATGTCAAGGAGGGTGCACAGCGACGGCGAGGGCCTCGACACGTACGTCAGCTTTCGCTCACTTAAGCGTGATGGGGAAACGATCGAATCCGCAAACTTGGACACCAGTGGGCAGTGGCAGGTAGCGGCTTTGTTTGGTTTCCTAGTCCAGCATAGCATCTAGCAGGAGGGAATTTTTGTTGCATAAAGTACTAAATGAAGTCTATTTGTAAAACCGTTTCACGGATGAGCGTAACTTTTCGAGACGAATCTAATGAGCCTAATTAATCGATGATTGGCTACAGTGATGCTGCAGTAACCATCCTCTAATCATCCTCTAATCATGCGGTCAAAGGCCTCATTAGATTTTTCAGGGTTCCTAGTGCAGGAGTTCTGGAGTTAGTTTTGTAAAATACTTTTATTTAATACCTTTAATTAGTAGTCAAAGTTATGAACAGTTTCTAGCACTGGAAAACCAAACGGGGCCAACTTCCAGTGTCGCTACGGCCTTGACTAGCCTGGACGCGAACCAGCAAACGTGGACACCTCGGAGCCGAGCCTGCGCGCTCCGCTCACGCGCCTTTTACCGAACAGGAAAGGTCACCATCGAGGCGGCTGCTACCGTCCGCTTTTTCGATCAATCTGCTCTTCACAGGGTGAGCACCAGGGGCGAAGCTAGAGTAAAATTTGGGGTGGTGCACACTAATATAATTATGTAGAAATTTACTAGTTTTACTTATCAAAATAAGATTTTTACAAAGGAATTTGTTTCTTTGGGTGGTGCATGTGCACCACCTAAATTGAATGTGGCTTCGCCACTGGTGAGCACCGCATGCAGTCGCCATCGCATCTAGACACGCACTGATGATCGAACCTGACCCAAAAAAAAAAGATGAGGCTGCGCGCAGAAATGTGCTACATATATGCTGTCGTGCGAAGCAGAGAAACGCTGGAGCACAACAAGACCCTCTTTACGTGCACAAAGTTCGGTCAAAACGCCCCTAAAGTCCTACTAATCAATTCAACGGATTTTCTCCACACAACAACTGTTCTAGAAAGATTCCCCCGTTCCAGAAACAACGGGCGCCAAAACCGTAACCATCAGCACTCGCCACGTCAAATCCGTCCCTCGATTATCCTCTAATCGAGCATCACATTTGTTAATCACCCTGTAACACTGCGCTCAACACGTACCCCACACGCGGCCCGGGACCCAAAATCCACATCGATCCCCACCAATTTCTTATGCTGCCTCTGTTCACAGTTCAAATGCGTCTTGTTCTGCACTTCCCCTGGTTTGCAGCACAAGAAACTTGCGTCACGGACGAGCCGCCCCCGGATTGCCCTCTCTGACTCCCACGGCCACGAGACCCCACTTGTCACGCGCCTTCGAGCGCCATCTGTTCTAGCACTCTCCCTGACAGCCCGGGCCCACGCACCACCACCATAAATGCCGTGACGCCCGGCCGCGCACGCACGGACCATTCCACGCTCGCCTCCAAACCGCCCGACACCCCAGTGGCAACCAACTTTTTGTTCCGCCCGAACCTTCTCGTCTCCTCGCCGCCGGCCCCCCGTCACGCGCGCCGCCATGGACACGACCATCGGCTCGATCCCCGCCGCGTCGGACGCCGCGGCGCCGCCGGCCCCGGCGTCCTCGGCCCCGAAGGAGGCCACGCTGGGGCGCCACCTAGCGCGGCGCCTGGCCGAGGTGGGCGCCCGCGAGGTGTTCACGGTGCCGGGGGACTTCAACCTGACGCTCCTCGACGAGCTGGAGGCCGAGGCGGAGTCCACGGGGGTGCGCCTCGTGGGGTGCTGCAACGAGCTCAACGCGGCGTACGCCGCCGACGGGTACGCCCGGGCGCGCGGCGGAGGGGTGGGCGCCTGCGCCGTCACATTCACCGTCGGCGGGCTCAGCGCCATCAACGCCGTCGCGGGGGCCTTCAGCGAGAACCTCCCCGTGGTGTGCATCGTCGGGGGACCCAACAGCAACGACTACGGGAGTAACAGGATCCTGCACCACACCATTGGGCTGCCCGATTTCACGCAGGAGCTCAGGTGCTTCCAGACCGTCACGTGCTATCAGGTAGAGTACTGCAATTCCTCCGTTCTTCTTCTTCTTTATTGTTAGTTTTGGTGGCTAGTGATAATGGAGGGGGTCGGCTTCTAGACTTCTGCTGACTAGCTAGCACTACTGGATTAGTACGTGTCCACTCTGGACCCTACGTGTGTGATTAGGTGAAATGTTTTTTTTTGTAACTGTCAGAATTACAGTCATTCTGTTGGAATTACTATATGACGCGATCATAGGTTTGCTGCATATTTTGTATATTGCGGTAACTACAAGGAAATGGGTAGTTGCAGAACGCTAGTACTTCATTTGAGGGAGATCACTTGCTTCCGGTGTCAGGGGTTGGGTTTATGAAGTTAAAGTTCAAATGTTTATGTTCACCAAGAATTCGTGGTAAGATTTTCCATTTATACATTTAACGAATTAGTTGAATTATCAGATTGGACACAGCTTCGTGCCTTTTATGCCAGTCTTGAACTCTTGATGTCTAAACTTCAAATAGGATTTCTCTTACTAAATGTATTACCTGGTAGCTGTTTAATCCTATCGATTTTTCCTGTGCCAAAATGGTATGCTGCATTGAATTTCGACTCTAGTGAAGTTTTCATTATCGTCCTGGTTGGGCATGGCACTCCAAAATAGCATTTTCAGCCATGTCTAGTATCTTCCAGTACAAAGTTTACAATACATTATCTTTTACTAGCTGAAACGTTACTTTTGGCATTCATACAAACATTTGCTAAGGTATTATGATTTTTTTTTTTTGCTCATATGTCACAGGCCGTTGTGAACAACTTGGAAGATGCACATGAACAGATAGACACTGCCATATCTACAGCAATAAAGGAGAGCAAGCCTGTTTACATCAGCATCAGCTGCAACCTCCCTTCGATACCACACCCAACCTTTAGCCGCCATCCTGTCCCTTTCTTCCTCTCTCCAAGGTATATTTTTGGAAATTTGGCAAGTTCTTGTATGTGCATAAGTCAATGTCAGTATGGCCCCGTTTGGTTTTCCAGTGCTAGAACTGTAGCACAACTTTGACCACTAATTAAAGGTATTAAATAAAGGTATTTTACAAAACTAACTCTAGAACCCCTGCACTAGGAACCCTGAAGAATCTAATGAGGCCTTTGACCGCATGATTAGAACATGATTAGAGGATGGTTACTGTAGCATCACTGTAGCCAATCATCGATTAATTAGGCTCATTAGATTCGTCTTGAAAAGTTACGCTCATCCGTGAAGAGGTTTTGCAAATAGACTTCATTTAGTACTCCATGCAAGAAAGATTTTCTTCTAGCATTGCTAGATACTAGGGAACCAAACAAGGCCTATGTCTCCATCAGTTTGGTAGTATTAGTAGCACTCATGTGGATAAATTGTTCATTTTTCAGGCTATCGAACCAGATGAACCTGGAGGCAGCAGTGGAAGCTGCTGCAGCATTCTTGAACAAAGCTGTCAAGCCAGTGCTTGTTGGTGGACCAAAGATGAGGGTGTCAAAAGCATGCAAAGCCTTTGTAGAGCTGGCCGATGCCTGTGGTTATCCAATTGCGGTGATGCCTTCTGCAAAGGGGCTAGTGCCAGAGCACCACTCTAGGTTTATTGGCACATACTGGGGTGCTGTCAGCACTCCATTCTGTGCTGAAATTGTTGAGTCTGCTGATGCCTATCTATTTGCTGGTCCCATATTCAATGACTACAGCTCGGTAGGATACTCCCTTCTCCTGAAGAAGGAGAAGGCCATCATGGTCCAACCAGAGAGGGTGGTGATCGGACATGGCCCTGCATTTGGGTGTGTTCTGATGAAGGATTTCCTGCATGCACTTGCAACCCGTCTGAAGAAGAATACTGCTGCATATGAAAATTATCGTCGAATTTATGTGCCTCCGGGCGAGCCACTTTCATCTGAACCTGGAGAGCCATTGAGAGTGAACATACTCTTCAAGCATATTCAGGCAATGTTATCAGGCAATTCTGCTATCATTGCAGAGACTGGGGACTCGTGGTTTAACTGTCAGAAGCTGAAGCTACCGGAAGGCTGTGGGTAAGCTCTTGTAGTCTTGTTCAAACCAAATTTTTGCGGTGAATTTTTTTAGTGATGCAAAAATTCATCTGTCAGTTTATTCTGAATTGATGGTTGGGTGGCAAGTGTAAAAATCGTTGTCTATCTTGGTACTACTGAATACTGATTTAGCCCTAGTTGGGTAAAAACTTGTAAAATGAATATTTCATATTATATAGTAGTGACGTCTACTTTGCATCAGTATGTTGAGATGTTTTCTGACAATGTGTTCATAACCAACATTTTTTTTTCTTTCACCAGGTACGAATTTCAGATGCAGTATGGATCAATTGGCTGGTCAGTTGGTGCAATTCTAGGGTACGCGCAGGCTGCTAAGGATAAGCGTGTCATTGCCTGCATTGGAGATGGCAGCTTTCAGGTACAAAACGATCAAAGTCTTTATGTTTTGTGTATCAATTTCTATTAAAATATGTAGGGAGATTTTAATTTGACTGGAATTCAGGTGACGGCACAAGAAGTGTCAACCATGCTCAGGTGGGGGCAGAACAGCATCATCTTTCTGATAAACAATGGAGGGTACACTATTGAGGTGGAGATCCACGACGGTCCTTATAATGTTATTAAGAATTGGAACTACACTGGCTTGGTGGAAGCATTCCACAATGGCGAGGGCAACAAACCCCCCCCCCCCCCCCCCCCCCCCCCCCCCCCCCCCCCCCCCCCCCCCCCCCCCCCCCCCCCCCCCCCCCCCCCCCCCCCCCCCCCCCCCCCCCCCCCCCCCCCCCCCCCCCCCCCCCCCCCCCCCCCCCCCCCCCCCCCCCCCCCCCCCCCCCCCCCCCCCCCCCCCCCCCCCCCCCCCCCCCCCCCCCCCCCCCCCCCCCCCCCCCCCCCCCCCCCCGGCAAAGGTTGTCAATTTTATGCTGTACTATTGTAAGTTTGTGGTCACAAATGCCACATTGTAATTGACATTCTGTATTCTGTGCTCGCAGGTTCGAACTGAGGAGGAGCTGAAGGAGGCATCGAAGGCAGCTCTGGGACCTAAGAAGGACTGCTTGTGCTTCATAGAGGTCATCGTGCACAAGGATGACACCAGTAAAGAGCTTCTCGAGTGGGGATCTAGGGTGTCTGCGGCAAATAGCCGTCCACCAAATCCTCAGTGAGTACATCAGGTCTCCTGAATTGCCTCAGTGAGTACATCAGGTCTTCTCAATTGCACGGGGAACTGGTCCTCATTCTGTTTGATGTCCATATCAACAAGAATTTGCACGGGCAACTGGTCCTCGTTCTGTTTGGTGTCCATATCAACAAGCATTTGCACGGGCAACTGGTCCTCATTCTGTTTGATGTCCATATCAAGAAGCCTTGGGTTGGGGATGCTGCTGATCTCGGAATAAATTGTTCCTGTATTTCACTGATGTTGCAATTCCTCGTGGTTACTTCACAGAGATGATTTCAGAAACTGATGTTGTCTAGTCGTATGCTGCCAATAAATCTGAAATCATTTTTTTTTGCTGTTCTTAGCTAATTATTAGCCGTTACGTTCTTGAAAAAAAAAACTCTGTAAAATCTCGTCGGCCAAAATTTATCGTCCTCAATTTCCATATTTAGCTCTAGCCTTAGTGATTGAAGGGAGCGTGACACCCTGTTGACAACCAAAATTGGCACGAAGACCAGGAGGATTGCAAAGAGGAAGATGGCGCAAGAGCGAGACAGAAGACGGCGCGAGGTGCTGGACACGCCCGGACCGGTCTGACCGGTGCGGGGGACCGGTCAGACCGGTCACCGGAGTTGTAATCCGACTAGGACTCTAAAAATTGGATTCCGAGATTGTAACGAGTTGTAACTTGGTTTCCTTGCGGGACAAGACCTACCCTCCCTATAAATATAAGGGGATTCGGCCGATTGAACACAACAATCGAATCTATCCAATTTACTACTTTTGTCCTTTACTTTTTGCATCTCCAAACCCTAGCTTTTCCAACCCTACCTGCTGTTCTTCCTTCGTCTCCGCGACGTTTGAAGGCGTCCTAGGTGGCCTGCCGACCCTAGGGCACCCCTGACGGCGTTCTCCCTGACGGATCCTTCCGGGAGGTGTTTTTAGGGTTTTACCCCGTAGCTTGCCGGCGGCAACCGGTCTGACCGGTGCCGTTGACCGGTCTGACCGGTCGGCTCAGAGGCAGCTGCGATTTGGTCCTTTGCGACCCGCGTGAACTAGCGCTCTCGTGTATTGACCGTATTCTGCGTCAACATACTTTTGGCGACTCCGCTGGGGAATTGGAGATCTGGTTTTTGCAACCGTTCTATCTAATTCAATCTAGATGGGTGCCAATACTGAGTTGGATCTTGAGAACATCGTCACTGTAAAGGACGATGAACTTTCTGCCGAAGATCGTCAAGGGCTTGAAGAGTACATGAAGAAGAAGACAGAAGAAGATTAGCTCTACTACCTCTCGCACTTCAAGAAGGACCGCAAGGGCGTGGTCTCCAAGTTCAAGGAGGTAGACGCAACTGCTACATCTTCATCACCAATCCCTCAGGTACAAGACGATGAAAACTCTCACGAAGCTTTTCTTAAGTACATGGAGGATATGATGGTTGCAAATAATGTCAAATTAGTTAACTGGATGATGAATAAAAAATTAGAATCGGAAGGCAAACAACCCATGGTTGAACAACCTGCCGCCGATCCCAATCTTTTGATTCCTAAAGTTCCAATTGCGCCTGATTTTAAAGCACCAGCAACAAAACCTGTTGAACAACCTACGTTTGGTATGCCGTTGAATTATTTTGAAGGCCAATCTGTTACTCCATCCAATCCAATGGTTTCTAGGCCTACTGCACCTCAACCGTTTGTGACTTTTCCTAATTCGGTTAATCAAGGCCGAATTAGTAATGAAGTTGCAAATTTCACCCCACAAAATCCAAACTATGGATATTCTGTACCCCCAGCAGTACAACAGTTATTTGCACAAGGCCCTGTACCTTACGAGCTCTTTGGGAGGTACGGCCAACAAATGCAAGGGATGATGTCGGCCAACCAGCCTGGCCAGCATCAACCGGTCAGACCGGTCAGACCGGCCCTGGAGGGTCGGGTGCAGCCAGCCAGCTGGCGCTGCCCCAACCGGTCAGACCGGTCACTGGAACCGGTCAGACCGGTCCTGGTGGTTCAGAAACGGGGAATTTACCTTCTACTCCTGTACAAAACACCCAACAGCCAAATTTTCAGGATAATTCACTAGAGTATTTAGATAAAATATTTTCTAAATACAAACTTGATTTGGCTACTACTCTTAAGGAGAATTTGGGAGTAGATGTAAGGGATAAGGCTAGGTTGTACCAAAAGCCTTATGTTCCTCGCTTTGATTTAGTTCCTTTCCCTGCTGGATTTAGACTTCCTGATTTTGTTAAGTTTAATGGGGAGGATACTAAAAGCACTTTTGAGTATATTAGTCAATACATGGCACAACTAGGCGATTCTGGCTCTATTGAGGCTTTAAAAGTGCGCTTATTTTCTTTGTCTCTAACTGGTACAGCTTTCTCATGGTTTGCATCATTAGCTCCTCATTCTATTACTTCATGGGAACAGTTAGAGCAGAAATTTCATGATCACTTCTTTTCTGGCAGTAATGAGCTTAAATTGTCACATCTCACATCGGTTAGGCAATCGCGGGATGAAACTGTTAATGATTATATTAAACGTTTCCATGATACTAAAAATCGTTGCTTCGGTGTTACTATTGCCGAAAAGGATCTTGCTGATTTGGCTTTCAATGGTTTGCGCTCTCACATTAAAGATAAACTAGAGAATTCTGAATTCTATAGCGTAAATCAATTACATCAAAGAGCTTTGGCTGCTGAAAGCCAAAGTAAAGATATAAAAGAAAGTCATAGGACTCATCGGGCTAATGTGCATACTTTAGAATATGAATCTAGTTGTTCCGATGATGAATCTCATGAGGTGTTGGCTGCTGAATTTGTATGGCCAGCATCTAATAAAGCTTTTACTTGCACATCTCTAAAGCCGACTCATAGGAATCGGCAGGAGGAGATGAAATTTACTTTTGATGTATCCAAGTGTGATAAGATTTTTGATGAATTATATAAGAATGGATATATCAAATGTTCTTTTGCTATTCCGTCACCTGAGGAGTTAAAACGGCGTGCTTATTGTAAATTTCATAATTCATTTTCTCACGCGACTAATGATTGTAATTTCTTTCGTCGACAGATTCAATCGGCTTTAAATGATGGACGATTGAGTTTGAGTGAGATGCAAGTGGACAAGCGCCCGTTTCCAGTCAACAACATGATGGTCAATACCATGGATCTTCAGGATGCCAAGATGTTGGTTCGGCCCGACAATGCCGATACGACAGGAGGCAAGAATGTTGTGATTGGTGAACCGAGGAAGGTGATGGAAACTGACAAAGTGCTTGGGAGAGAGGTTGTGCTGAAGCAAGCTCCTGATGGAAAGAAGATCTTGACTATTACAGTGAAGAATTCTGAAATTAGGGGAGAATCAAGCTCTCAAGCGCGGGATCAAAGGCCGGTTGCTCCTGCTGCCCAGGGGGCACCGGTCAGACCGGTTGCCATGACCGGTCAGACCGGTCCGGCCCAGAGGCCGGTCCGAACGTTTGTTCCTAAACGTCCTGAAGTGGGGACTTGGAAGACGAACCAGAACAAAGATCAGGGGAAGACTTTCAAGCCGAAGGCAACTTTTGATCAAGTCATGGCAAAACACATGCACAATGCGGCCGTTCAACAGGATCGTCCACCAAAAAAGAGACCAAGTTCACCACCAAGGAATTCTGGTGCGATGAAGGCACCAAGAGGACAGTGGAATCAGGGTCCAAGCTCATCCCATGGTGCTGGTCCTTCTAGGCCATGGAGGCCGTTTCCACCTCCCCCTCCTCAGCCTATTTGGAGGGATGGAATTATGTATGTGTCTTACTGTCCTGCACCTAACCAACCACGGCCTGGAGCTCCTGTGCATTCAAGAATGAATCAACAACAGCCTAGGCCTGCAGGATTTCAACCAAGGTAGATGTTCGTGCCTCAGCAGCACGGACCGGTCAGACCGGTCCCGCTGACCGGTCAGTCACGTGTCCCACAGAGACCGGCAGTTGCGCCGCAGCCGCAGCAACCGGTCAGACCGGTCATCAGAGGAGGCCGGGCAAGGAGCCGGTCAGGCAGGAGTATCGCCCAATTCCAAGGAAAGAAGAGTCTGCTCCTGTGATTCCAAAGCCAATTGTGAAGAGTATGATTCAAATTGGCTCCATGGCAGTTGACACATCAATGGCAGATGGGCCTAATGTTATTGGCGCATCGGCCGTAAAAAAGGTGAAGAAGGTGCCATTGCCTCAATATACGCAGCCAAAGTGGTGTCCTCCTGGTTTGACTCATTCTCAGAAGAGGAGATTGCAACGGTTGCGTACTCAGAAGCAAAGGGAGGAAGAATCGGCTAAGAAGCGGGAGGAGTGGTTCAATGAGGCTAAGCCGATGATTCTGCCTACTGATCAGGGTCCCAAGGATGGTTCTGGTGCACAGGATGATCAAGCTAAAGAACCAGAAAAAGCCGAGTCGTCTGCAGCAAGCTCGGCTGACCTGGCCGCAACCGGTCAGACCGGTGTGCCTGACCGGTCAGACCGGTGCCCCAGTGCTGTTCCTGTTCCGGCAACCGGAACCGGTCAGACCGGTCAGGGAGAACCGGTCAGACCGGTGTCGCCCAGGGAGTCGGTAGCCGATGCGTTTTCGTCTTCGGATAAAGTTTCGATTCCGCCCACTGCAATTACAGATACTCAGATGGGCAATGAGGACGAAGCTGTTGATTTTGAGCCTTCACTCAGCAGAACGGACATGGACGTCAATATTATCTACTTGAACGCCGACTATTGCTTTGTCGGAGATGATGAATGAGTGGCTCAAGTTGACTTTGCTCCCAAGAACGCTGTGTTTCAGAGACCCTTAGAATCGGATAACCATTTGAAAGCTCTTTATGTAAAGGGTCACATTAAAGGAAAGCCTATTTCTAGGATGCTTGTTGATGGTGGCGCTATTGTGAACCTTATGCCATACACTTTGTACAAGAAGTTGGGAGGTTTGGACAGCGAGCTCATCAAGACGAGCATGACGATCAGCGGCGTTGGAGGAGGAGAGCCGATGAGCGCCAAGGGAGTTGCATCCTTGGAGCTTACCATTGGGAGCAAGACGCTGGCAACTGCTTTCTTCGTCACAGAGGTGCAAGGTAACTTCAGTGTTATTTTGGGGCGCCATTGGATCCATGCGAATCAATGTGCCTTCTACCTTGCATCAATGCTTGATTCAATGGGTTGGTGACGAAGTTGAGGTTGTTCATGCGGATACTTCGGCATGTGTTGCTATGGCCGATGCATCTATTTTGGGAACTCATGATAATGTCAAGTGCTTGACCGGGATTGATATTTCGGACTTTGAGTTCCTTGCCTGTACTAAGGATGGCTTCGTGTCTGCTGCTCTAAGGCCGGTGTCAAAATCGGTTGATTCAGATGATGAAGAGTAGATGGATGCAAGCGAGAAGTGGTTGAAGGAAAGGGTGGAGCATTATCGGTCCAATATGAACGATGCATGTGAAGCCATTAATGATTTTGAAGAAGTAGAGAAGTTAGGACAAGGATTTACGTCGGCTGATCCTTTAGAAAAGATAGATATAGGTGATGGTTCTATTCCAAGGCCGACTTTTGTAAATCAAAATTTGAAAGCCGATTATAAGGTTGAATTAATCGAGTTATTGAAAGAGTATTCTGATTGCTTTGCTTGGGAGTATCATGAGATGCCTGGTTTAAGTCGTGAATTAGTTGAACATCGTTTACCGATTAAACCTGGTTTTAGGCCATATAAACAAGGCAATAGACGATTTAATCCTTTGTTTTATGATCGTATAAAAGAAGAGGTTAATCGTTTGCTTGAAGCTAAGTTTATTCGGCCATGTCGCTATGCTGAATGGATCTCTAATATTGTGCCTGTTGAGAAGAAAGGTTCTAATAAAATTAGAGTGTGCATTGATTTTAGAGATCTTAATAGAGCAACTCCCAAAGATGAATATCCTATGCCTATAGCCGATATGCTTATTAATGATGCTTCTGGACATAAGGTTATTAGCTTTCTTGACGGCAATGCGGGATATAATCAAATCTTTATGGCCGAGGAAGACATATACAAAACGGCCTTTAAATGTCCCGGCTTTGTTGGTTTATTTGAATGGGTTGTGATGACTTTTGGTTTAAAGAATGCCGGCGCTACTTATCAAAGAGCAATGAATTTAATATTTCATGACTTACTTGGTGTTATCCTAGAAGTCTATATTGATGATATTGTTGTCAAATCGGCTGGATTAAACTCTCACTTGGCTGATTTGCGTCTTGCTTTTGAAAGAATGCATCGGTATGATCTGAAGATGAACCCATTGAAATGTGCATTTGGTGTATCGGCTGGAAGATTCTTAGGCTTCATGGTACATGAAAGGGGCATAGAGATAGATCCTAAGAAAATTGGTGTTATTGAAAAGATCAAAGCGCCTACTTGCAAGCATGATTTACAAAAATTCTTGGGCAAGGTTAATTATTTGAGGAGGTTTATTTCTAACTTGTCCGGGAAAGTTAGTGCTTTTACTCCTATACTTCGGTTAAAGAATGAAGCCGATTTTACTTGGGGGGCAAAGCAGCAAGAGGCCTTTGATGAAATCAAGAAATATTTATCTTCGCCGCCCGTTCTCAAGGCGCCTAAGAATGGGGTGCCATTTAGGCTTTATCTTTCGGCCGAAGATAATGTTATTGGAGCTGTTTTGACTCAAGAAACAAATGGCAAGGAGCACATTATTACTTACTTGAGTCGACGGCTTTTGGATGCAGAAACAAGGTACAAACCTATTGAAAAATTATGCTTATCTTTATATTATGCTTGTACAAAGTTGAGACATTATTTGTTATCTAGTACTTGCATAGTTGCGTGTCAAGCCGATGTTATCAAGTATATGTTGCATAGGCCGATTTTGAGTGGAAGAATCGAAAAGTGGGCATATGCGCTTATTGAGTATGATTTGGCTTGTGAACCTTTGAAATCTATGAAAGGCCAAATTGTAGCTGATTTTATTGTTGAACATCGGATTAAGGATGAGCATGATTTAGAAATTGATTACATGACTTTTACTCCATGGAAATTGCATTTTGATGGATCGGTTTGCAAGAACGGATGTGGAATTGGAATTGTTCTTGTTTCTCCTAATGGAGCTGTTTTTGAAGCTCTTAGCCGATTGGAAATTGAATGCACGAATAATCAAGCCGAATATGAAGCTCTATTATTCGGATTAGAAATTTTGCATGACATGGGAGTAAAACATGTTGAAGCTTTTGGTGATTCATTATTGGTTGTGCAGCAAATATCTAAGGTTTGTCAATGTTTTGAAAGTTTGTTGAATATCTATCTTGACAAGTGCCTTGATATTATACCATGTTTTGATGAATTCACCATTTATCATGTGCCAAGATGTGATAATCCTAGAAGCTAATACTTTGGCGCAGTAAGCATCAGGCTATAATGTCCAGAAGAGACACTTTCATACGAAAAGGCCGTTGATTGCTTTTGCCAATGGAGAAATTCCAGCACTTGCTGCAGTGCAGAGCCGCACCGGTCAGACCGATGCCAGGATCGGTCAGACCGGTCATGGGTCCACAGCGACCGGTCAGACCGATCCGGTCACCGGTCAGACCGGTCAGGCGTCTGCAGATTCAAATTCGGCCGTTGAAAATTCTCAAAATCAAAAGGCCGAAGTTGATGATTGGAGAGTGCCCATTGTCAAGTATTTATGAAATCCTAGTTCTGGAACAGACAGGAAAACTCGGCGTTTGGCTTTCAAATATATTTTAGTTGACGATGAGTTGCATCGTCGCACCGCCGATGATTTATTACTTAAATGCTTAGGTGCTGATCAAGCTAGAGTGGCCATGGGTGAAGTTCATGAAGGAATTTGTGGAACGCATCAATCGGCTCCTAAGATGAAGTGGTTGCTTAGGAGAGCTGCATTCTATTGGCCTACAATGATGGCCGATTGTTTTCGTTACTACAAGGGATGTGAAGAATGTCAGAAGTTTGGTAATATTCAGATGGTACCTGCTGCATTACTTCATCCTATTATTAAACCATGGCCTTTTCGTGGATGGGGATTGGATTTCATTGGAGAAATACATCCTTCTTCTTCAAAGGGACATCGCTTCGTGTTGGTTGCTACGGATTACTTCACTAAATGGACCGAAGCTGTTCCTCTCAAGAATATGACCCACAAGGAGGTAATTGAGTTTATTACTGAGCATATTATTCACAGATTCGGCATTCCACAAACTTTGACTACGGATCAAGGCACATCTTTTATGTCTAAGGAAGTGCGATCTTTTGCCGATATGTATAAGATCAAATTGCTCAATTCATCTCCATACTATGCTCAGGCCAATGGACAGGCCGAGTCTAGTAACAAGACTTTGATAAAGTTGATCAAGAAGAAGATAGAAGAGAATCCCCGAAGATGGCATGAAGTCTTGTCTGAAGCTTTATGGGCTCATCGTATATCAAGACATGGTGCTACAAAAGTCACTCCTTTTGAGCTTGTTTATGGTCAAGAGGCCGTTTTGCCCATAGAGGTAAATCTGGACGCTTATAGACTTGCTAGACAAAATAAGCTTTCGGTTGGTGAGTACTATGATTTGATGATGGACAACATTGATGAAGTGACCGATAAGCGTTTACAAGCTCTTAAGAAAATTGAGAAAGACAAGATCCGAGTTGCTAGAGCATACAACAAGAAGGTTAAAGAGAAGACTTTTCAAGTTGGTGATCTAGTATGGAAGACAATATTGCCACTTGGTACTAAAGACAATAAGTTCGGCAAGTGGTCTCCAAGTTGGGAAGGTCCATATAGAGTATTCAAGATTAATGGCGGGAATTCCTACATGGTGGAGACGTTGCAAGGAGGACGTTTGCCTAAGGCGTTAAACGGGAGGTACTTGAAAAGGTACTATCCTAGTGTTTGGCAAGAGGCATGAAGTGGCATACGGCCGATATTTGAGTATCGCCCTTAGAAAAATATAATGGCCGATGAATTATGTTAAGGCATCGCCCTTAGATGACAATTTTGGTACTAAAATGTTTTATGGTACGCAAGCTTTACCAAAAAACAGGGGGGCATATGTTGACAACCAAAATTGGCACGAAGACCAGGAGGATTGCAAAGAGGAAGATGGCGCAAGAGCGAGACAGAAGACGGCGCGAGGTGCTGGACACGCCCGGACCGGTCTGATCGGTGCGGGGGACCGGTCAGACCGGTCACCGGAGTTGTAATCCGACTAGGACTCTAAAAATTGGATTCCGAGATTGTAACGAGTTGTAACTTGGTTTCCTTGCGGGACAAGACCTACCCTCCCTATAAATATAAGGGGATTCGGCCGATTGAACACACAACAATCGAATCTATCCAATTTACTACTTTTGTCCTTTACTTTTTGCATCTCCAAACCCTAGCTTTTCCAACCCTACCTGCTGTTCTTCCTTCGTCTCCACGACGTTTGAAGGCGTCCTAGGTGGCCTGCCGACCCTAGGGCACCCCTGACGGCGTTCTCCCTGACGGATCCTTCCGGGAGGCGCTTTTAGGGTTTTACCCCGTAGCTTGCCGGCGGCAACCGGTCTGACCGGTGCCGTTGACCGGTCTGACCGGTCGGCTCAGAGGCAGCTGCGATTTGGTCCTTTGCGACCCGCGCGAACTAGCGCTCTCGTGTGTTGACCGTATTCTGCGTCAACACACCCTAAGAAGGGGGTTGAATTAGATGTTCTAAAAACTAAGGCTCCAAGCACATATAAAAGCCTATTCCGATTTCTATCTAGATGTGCACTAGATTTTTCTATGTGTTGCTATCTCTACTGTAAAAGAGTTTTGGACCCTAGGTTCCAATCCTATGAACTACATATGGCAATTCTAGGAAAGGTAAATGTGGAATGTAAATGGCACAATGTAAATGCGGAAGTGTAAAAGGCAGAGAACGCAAACTCTCGGCGCGACGATTTTTCCCGAGGCATCGGGAAGTTAGCTAACTCCCCCCTAGTCCTCGTTGAAGCCCCTTCTTGCGAAATGCCCCTTCCTTAGGGCAATGCTCCGCTGGCGGGCAAACTCCGTGATAGCCAACGGGACTATCCACAACACGAGTGGGTCTCCGCTTGGCCTCTCGCCGGTGACCTCCGCCGTCTTCACTATGGTAGAGCTTTGGCCAACTGCCAAGGGCCTCTCCTCCCTTGCACAATCGCCGGCGGCCTCTCCACAAAGCTTTGTTGGAGGGTCTCGCAAGACTACAACGCCCTGGATTTACAACACTTGGTGCGTGCAAATCTCATTAAACTCTAGACTAAACCCTAAAGCAAATGCGCTAAACGGCCTAAACTAGCACTAATCAAAGCCTAAACCTTGTTGCTAATTGCCTAATCTTCTCTTAAGCACTTTAGTGGATAGAGCACATGAAATGGTGAACTTCAACGCCCACTAGCTTCTCCAAGCTCTAACACCTCAAATGCCCGGGTAGAGGGGTATTTATAGCCCCAATCAAAGAAACGAGCCGTTATGTAGCCGTTGGTACTTTTCTGCGTAGGACCGACTATTACGGTGCCCAAATAGGTGCACCACCGCAATAGTCTGTCAAACCAGAGCCGAACTTCAACTTTTATCTTCAGCACCGACTGTTGCGCTCCTTGGCACCGGATGTTGCGGTCTGTTGTTTCAAATGTTGTAGTCAAACTAGAACCGAACTCCAACTTTTATCTTCAGCACCGACTGTTGCGGTCCTCGGCACCGGATGCTGCGGTCCTTTGTTTCAAATGTTGCAGTCAAACCAGAACCGGACTTCAACTTTTATCTTCAACACCGACTGTTACGGTCCTTGGCACCAAATGTTGCGGTCCATTGTTTCTGTTCTTGCATGCCTTCTATCTTTGTGTTTTTGTTTCATTTCTTCGTGGATTCTTTTTGAACTTCTATTCAGTGATGTCTTCATCTTATTTAGGGTCTTATAATGATTTGAATATCGTGGTTTGAATTCCATCCTTAGGACCTAAAATACCTTCAAATATACACTTGACAAACTTTATTAGTTCCAATGGTTATGTTGTCATACAATCACCAAAATCACAAATGTCCTAGCACTAGGTCCATTTTTCTTACAGTCATGCATAAGTTTCAGCCTAGTCTCTCAAAATCTGGTCATAAGAGCGTTATCTCTAGCCGACTTTCCGATGGTAAAACTGTAAAAGGAAGAAAGTTGTTTTCAGTAAACGAGTATTATTTTCTCCGAAGAAGGATACTTTTCATTTCAAACCGTGACTTCTCCGAGTCCCTTGAGTCAGACCAACACGCGTGCTTTTTATATCTCGCACTTTCTGTTCAACAGCTAAGTGCATTACTCGCTGGAAACGCAAAAGGGGCTACACTTACAAAGGTTCGGCAGATCAACTTTGAAACTGAGGGCAGTAAAACCTTACCGATTGGGCATGTAAACAATTTCTCATACAAAGCGAAAGTCACATCGTGAAGAAAGCAAATTTTCTGAACCTATGGGCAGCTGCCCATAGTTCACATATTATTTTCCACCAGCTATCGGAGAAAAGAAATGCATCAGCGTTGTGAGCAAATTTATACTTGACAAATTGAGAAAGCCCTTTGCATCTAAGAATCTTTACCTATTTCTAAAGCGAGGACCGTTTCAGCGGTCCGTCGTACACGTCTCATGATCGGACTAGCCATACTCGATTTTGTCCACTGATCGGATTAAGAGTAGTTCATCATAAACCCCAATCAGATTAGGAAAAGCAAATTGCCTACTTTAACTCGTTTAGAAATAAAATGGTCTTCGTCCGTAACAACATACGGGTAAGGTTGCTATATGTGTGTGTGTGTATGTGTGTGTATATAAAATCCGATCAGTGGACAAAATCGAGTATGGCTAATCCAATCATGAGACGTGTACGACAGACCGCTGAAACGGTCATCGCTTTAGAAATAGTTAAAGATAAAAATAAAGATTACCTCTCGTTCCATGTGAAGTTGTACCAAGTTTATTTTCTTTCTATTTTTTTTGCAAGTGCGTAACCTTTTTCTTAGCATAGAACCCAAAAAAGATTTACTCCACGGTATTTTTTGGGAAAAAGAAGTCCTAAATATTGGAGCTCTCGCGGCGTTTTTAGGCCCACGTTCCCGCGGTAGACACATCAGATAGGCTACTCGACGTACTGATCAGGTTAGGCTACTTTTTCTTTTCTTTTTTTTGACCATCCGGATCGCGGCGGTGCTGCCAGTTCAGGCCGTGCACACTCGTCGTCCTTTATTTTCACCCCCTAAAAAGAATATTCTATCCTGGTCATCGAGATTCTATCTTTTATACCAATTTTTCCTACACCCGTCATACTCTATATCTCATTCTCTATTCCAACTACCAACCGTGGGACCCACGTGCCAGTACTTTTTATCTCATCCTCCACCCCTGACGCCCTCTCCTTCCACTCTCTCTTTTCCCTCGGCCCCTCCGCCGCCTCGGCTCCTCCCCATGCCGGCTGCTCCTCGCTCCTCCCCATGCCGGCCGCTCCTCGCTCCCACCCGCGCCGCTCCTCCCCACTCCGCGCTACTCCTGCTCGACGCTGGACGCTCCACAGGCTTGGCCCGCATTGCTCCCTCCCTCCCCTCCGCCGACGTGCCGCCCCCTCCCGTGCTTCCTCCGCCGGCGAGGAACGGCGGCCCGGCCTCCCTCCACGGCCCCCTCCCTCTCGCTCCCTGCACCTGGGCAGCGGCCCTCGCGGCGCGGCGAGGAGGGCCCCCGCCGGCCTGCATCTGCTGCCTCAGCTCCCTGCGGCGGAGCGGAGCAGGGCCGCGGCGGGCCGGCGTGGCCAGGACTCCGTGAAAGTGCATCTAGGTCCTCAAGTGGGTTTTGATGAATTGAATGACAAAACCATTATAGGGACTAACTCGTTTGTTTGAGATAATGAGTAGGGAATTATTCTTATGATCTATTGGTGATAAATGTACTTATGGTAAATATGGTTATTCATTTAAAGCAAGCAAACAGGTGTGTGCTCCAAAGATACAAATGGTTAAATGTGACAAGTCATTGGTGCTTATATTGAAGAATTTGTTTATTGCATGATATATGGTCTCTAATTCTATAGAAGGCTTGTCATCAAAGCAAGAAAGGAAGACAAATTGTTATGTGTGTCTATGAAGGAGACACAAGTCAGTATCTATGAAGAAGTTTGGTATTAATTGATGATTCAAGGCAAAATTCAACTTAACTAGGCAAGATAGGATGAAGAAGACGAACAAAGGGATTAGAAATGAGATACTAAGCAAAGGTGGTCAAGTGACAACTTGTGCCAAGTAACAGCCATTGCTAGGGTGAAGTTAAGCTAATATTTGAGGTCTTTGAGGTATCAATCAAGCCAATGTGAGTGAGGCATTGCTAAGCATTAAAATATTTCATAAGGTGACCTATGAATCAAAGAGTATAGTTTTGATCATATATTATGGAAGATTCTAAGTCACTAGCTCAAGGTGGATATGCTCAGTTTATATATAATGTTGAAAGCCCTCAAGATGAGAACGAGCAAGTATCGGCATAATCTTCAACATACAAGCTCAAGTGGGTGTGAATGATGATTTGTATTATGTCTATAGGTATGTCGTTCTATCAAGAGGGATGCAATGTTGGTTGAATGACAACACTAAAAGTGCTCAAGTGAACCCATGTGAGTTTAACCGTGAGAGTTTCTAACTATGTTGGAGTTCTTTGACAACCGGTTTTGGGAATCGGTGGATCCGGTTTCTGGCCTCGAGTGTCTAACGGCTAGTTCGTTTGAATTTTCGGTGAAACCGGTGGAACCGCTTTTTATTGACAGAATAATGGCTAGTTTTTGGAGAGATGAGTATTTATACTCATGAGCTCCTCTTGGAGGGGCTGCTGGTTCTGCTTATGTTTGACACATTCTTGAGGCCAGCTGAGCTCTCCCCAACCCCTCTTTATGAGACTTGTGTTCATAGCTTAAATATTTTGAGTTGGGTTGAGAGAGTGATTTGTATGTGAGTATTGGAGAGCAATCCGAAACCTTGAGCACTTGTGGTCGCATAAAGCAACTCGTGAAGCATTTGTTACTCTTGGAGGTTGATCCTCCTAGATGGCTAGGCGTCGCCCGGCGAGCTACCAAGTTGTGTGGTGAGCCACAGGGTCATTTGTGAAGGCTTCACCTCTTCTCCGCAAGGAAAGAGATCTCTTAGTGGATCGAGGACATAGCTTGACCTTGTGTGGTCGCATAAGCTTCCTTAACAGAGACGTAGGATTCACTGACGTGTCAAGTGAATTTGAACTTCGGTAAAACAATTCTTTGCGTCTCGGTTTGCATTTTCTCACTTTGTCAATTCTAGCAATTCACTTGTGCTTCCGCTTCGATCTACTTTGGTGTGCTTGTGCTGTGTGCAGGGGCTTCATAGATACTCTAGGAATCATATGTGGAAGCTTCACACCAAGTTTTGTTTGAGCTAGAATTCGTAGAGGGGCAACTACTTATTTATTTGTATTTTCTGTGTCAAACTGGTTTTACCGGTTTGCCAACAGGAGTTAGTTTTTATAATTTGTAGTTTTGCCTATTCACCGCCTCTACGCGACATCAAGATCCTTTCAATTGGTATCAAAGCAAGAACTCACATCCAAGATGTTGACGTCCAAAAAGTCAGGTGTTGACTCTCGGAAATTAACACTGTGGCCTGAAAGATTTGCTTCACTTCAGTGCAGTCCAAAATCTTGAGGTTCGGGGCGTGCCAGTCAATTTGACCTGAAATTGACAAGGTAGAGTTTAATCAGTAAGCAACAAGGAACTCATCAGCCAAAGACCCGATTCGTTCCAGAAATCGGATCAGCATAAAGGGAAGTCCGATTTTGATAACATGAACCATCGGCCTTGAGTCCGATTCGTGAGAATATAACATGCATTGAAATAAACCATCGGCTATGACAAACCGAATCGGAGATAGATCTAATCTAAACTTGTTCTTTAATATGCATCTTTCCAAAAGTGATAAACAAACTAAATCTCATGTCACTAACAATCGGATCGATTTCGAGATAGCGTTGCTAGTAGGGCACCGATTAGCTTGCTTACTCCGATAGATCAATATACATCAAAGAACTCATTTAAATCAGATCTATCTGTAACTTGCTAATTAGATCTAAATCAGCTATATAGACAGGAAGAACAGATCTATTATGAAACTTGAATTATGATAAAATAGAATAGATCTATCACAGATGTAAGCCGATAGGATGAAATCAACAAGATACGGTAAAGGGTGAGCGATCTAAACGAAGAAGGGCGATACGCCTCAATCTAAAGCTTAGAATAACTCGATGACTAGATCCAATGTTTTTCAAAGCAAAGATTTACATTTGGGTGAAAACTCTTCTTCCTTCCTTGCGACAACGGAAGTGGGGGCAAGGCCGACCGCTGGACGCGGTGGGAGGCTGGGAAAGGCAACTGGCGTGAGGACCAGCGGTGGCTGTCGACGAGATGCTATCAAGGGCGGCGAGTGCGACGACCACTGGAGATGGGAGGCGTTGCAGCTAACATCAGGGACGACGGCTGCGGCGAGGTTGGCAGTGAGCACGGCGAGGATGGTGGTGGTGGGGCATGTCAAGGGCGGCAGATGCGGCGGTCAACGGTTGGGCCGGCGGGCGCAGCAAGGCCTGCAGGGGCGGCATCTGCGGGCAAGTCCGGCGGGCGCTGCAACTGCTAGCGAGGCCGGCGCTGGGCACACGAGGAGCAAGGGTTGAAGAGATGGGATATCATCCAACGAACGCGGTCGTACGCACTAATCTCAAACACTGGAAGCCATGTAGTAAAAAAACTTCCGCAAGCTATACAGGATTTCCGAACGGAACCGCCTTTGTATGAATTTTTTTATTTTTTATGATTTTTCAAAAACAACGGATGGGTGACAGATTTTTGCAAATCTGTCACCCAACCGCCATATCATATGGCTGCCGCCGTATGATACGGCGGCAAGAGCTTGAACCGCCAAATGAACCGGCGGTTAGACTTAACCGCCAAATAAAAGGGCGGTTAAATCTAACCGCCGGTTCATTTGGCGGTTCAATAAAACCACCATTTAAATCGGTAGTTCACTCCTATGGGAGGAACCATCGGCCTGCGTTTGGTGGTTCATACAACCGCCGAATGAACTGGCGGTTTTTGTTACAGCCAAATGGAACGACGGTATGTGGTTTATAATTTTTTTTATTTTTGCATTGACAAAGTGATGTAATTTGTATGTGCAACCGTAAATTTTTTAAAAAGCTTGCGAATGAAGGGAAATTATAACATCGAACAGAATAATATCACAAACAACAAACAAGTCAACATGAAAAGTATAATACAACATCCAGTACGATACATAATGACTCGAGCGTAAAAAGTAAAAAACTAAATGCGGCCTCGCTTGGCCGCCACCTTAGGCCTGACCCTCCTGGCCGCCTGCTGCGTGGCCCTCGTGTGGTGCGCGGAGTACGTAAGGGGGTCAGGTGGCGGTGCCCGCCGACTCGGGCGCCCTGCATCCGTAAGAGGCGGTGTCACGAACAGTGGCTGCGAGAACTGAGTAGCAGGTACGGGGGCGCCAGCTAACTGCGAACCACCAATCTCATCCTGCGACCCCTGCCCCTGTCAGTACCACCGCTCAATCTCGGAGGGGACCGTCCACTGGGTCGATGCTGGGTGCTGCTCCTCAACTGGGTCGTCAGGTGTCCCGCCTGAAGCGTACGCTACATTATACACAATCACGTTAGTACACAAGTAAAAGTATGTAGTCATATGGTTTGGTCAATTACGTACCTGAGCCATGGACGGCATGCCCTGCCGACATGGACCCGCCGCCTGTGGTCATCGCTGGTTGCCCTGTCACATAAAACGTTAGTCGAGAACATCATTACACAAGGGTAGGATGTTACGAACAAAACGTGGATCGACTGTGGTGTACCTGTGCTGTAGACAGCTGCTGGCCTTAGCGTGTATGTGGGTATCCTCGAGGGAGCGCTCTGAACCAGGAGAGGAGTGCTGAGCGCGGGGGGTACCGTCGATGGACCTGCTCCCATAGGAGGGAAAGGTGGCTGCGAGGAGCTGGACGGTGCGTGGTATGAACGTCCAGTCGACGCCGAGCTCAAGGACGAGGCGGGGTGGCGTGGAATCGCCAGAGCATCGTCGTGCCGGCACGAAACCGCCTGACTGAATCTCGTGAGGAGGCCCAGAATGCGGTCGTACGTCGCCACATGCTCGGCGGGGGTCATGGAATCCGCCCTCGCTCGGCTCCTCGCAGCTGTAGCGTCGATCTCGGCGAGGGCGTCATATTGTTCAATTATGTTAATTAAATGTACCGTATGAATGTGTTATAGTAGTAAGGACGTAGTACTTACCCCAATCGCATAGTTCTGATCGCGTTGTACTGGGTACGTAGTCATCACCTGCGCCGGGGGGAAGTGGCCTGGGGCGGAACCCGGAGGACCCAAACGTGGGTCCGAGGCTAGTACCACTGCAGGTACGCTGCGAAGGCCTCCTCGGAGTGCGGTCGGTGCTCGTCGACGATATCGTTCAACGCCTCTGCCCAACTCGCCACGTAGGGCGCTACCGCGCCCTCCCACAGTGTGCCAGCAGTGTGTCCATTCCTCGTCCACCTATTCAATGATTGACCACATAAGTTAAGAAATATGCAAAACTTGCAGGACGGGAAAATGACACACGTACCTATGGTGGATCGGTGGGACGGTGTGGACGACCGGCAGCAGTGACTCCTGGTACAGGTGGAACTGTCTCATCACCCGGTGCACCGAGTACTCCTCCACGTGGATGTTGAAGACTACGGGCTTCTTCGTCATCCAGTAGTCCTGGTCGCGCTGGCACAAAGAGGACAGGCCCTGCGGTGACCGAGCGTGGATCGCGTCAGGCGAGTAGGGGGTCCAACGCACGTCCGCGTCAACGAGCCCGTCGAACTGCCCGACGAAGTCTGCGTATGACTTCCTCGTCTGCTGGCCCACCCAGCTCGGCTGCACAAGTAATACAAATAATATATCCAAGTCCCAACAACAAAAGGATGTTAGAAATAAAAAATGTTCTAACACATACCTTCTGGAGGCACCACAAAGACCCCATGGTGGGGTAGTCGCGCGGGTCCGTGCCAGGAGGCGGCCAGCCGTACGGCTCGGGGCTCATCGCTGGCCCACCCACTGGGAACCGCTCGTAAGACCACAGCTGCAGAAGTAAGGGACAACCGACAAAGATGGGCTCTCCCTTCCTAACCTTCTGCACGCCCGTGCAGAGGCCCCTGTACGTGGCGGCCAACACCGCTGAGCCCCAGCTGACCTGGGGCATTTGCTCGAGCGGGGACGTCGCGACGGCAGTCGCGTGAGGGACGTGGACCTTGGGACAAGAGTCCCCCTGTGAGCTGCAGAACATCACCCACCCAAAGAGCCAGAGCAGGTACGCCTCCAAGTGACACTCGACGGTCTCGTCGTCAGCGTCTGCCCTCATGTAATCCGCCTGCAATAAGTGACAAAATGAGTTAGCCGTTGCAATTAATTCAAGGAGAAACATGTAAGGAACGGTGTAGCTACTTACGCTGAATTGAAGCAACCACTTCTTGGTGGGGCCGTGCGTGTTGGTGAACTCGGTGTAGCCTACCGCGCGCTTGTTCCGCTGAACGTACGCGAACTTGTCGAGGAAGTCCCACCGCCAATTGACCGGAAGGTCTGTGGGATATGGGTACCCCTGGGCCCACTACCGACCGGGTAGACAGTCGGCGTAGGCCCATGTCTGACAAAGATGTGGGCCGACCCCAGGCCGGCCCACGAGGATCCCTGGCTTGATGGACAAGGATGGAGAAGACTTAGCCCGCAAGACACTCGGCAAGGTACTCGGATCTCATCCAAGGATCACGGAGATTATGTTGTAACCAATCCAGATTAGTTTCCTAGTTGTAGCCGGATGCAATTAGAGATAACCGACTTGTAAGCTCTAGGCCGTCAGCCTATATAAGGTGGCCTAGGTCGACCCCTTAGATCATCTTCATCTCATTCTTTCGCCCGTTGTAACCACGAACTCGCCGTTATTCTCCGGAATTACGCCGAGCAAAGCAATACGACACCACCGAGCACAGGACGTAGGGTATTATACCTCCGGGTAGCCCGAACCTGTATAATCCCTGTGTCCTTGTGTTACCTCGAGCTCTCTAGTCCTGCGATTGCCCTTTGCCTACAAATCAACCACTTGGGTACCCCCGGGTGGACTGCCGGACTAAACCTCCGACAGTTGGCGCGCCAGGTAGGGGAAATCGCGGGGCATTACAGCTAGCTCGATGGCAGATCGTCGCTCTGTCATCTTCCCCTACTCCGTCAAGGACTGCCCCACGCATCTCGAGGGCATCAGCTTCTTCGTCGAGATCCACTCCACTGCCTCAGACTCCACCACGTCGTCTGATGTCACCACAGCGATCAGCCCCGCGCTGACTCCCCGCCGATCTCTTCAACGACCATCACCCCGCTCCAGCAGCAGCTTGCTTCGGTCACCCTCGAGGATCAGGCTCCGGGCCTGACCGCTCGCCAGAGAATCCCACCCCCGGACGAGCTCCTCGCCGGGTTGGATCGCGTACAGGTCACCATCGCCGAGTGCATCGCCATGTCGGAGAAGGCTCTGTGCCGACCTCGCAATCCGCTCCTGCTAGGGTTGTGAAACGCTTCGGCGATCTACTCGGCCCGACTCCGAGAAGACATGTCTCAGATCCGATCTGAGATCCCGCCCAAGCCCACCCAGTCCCCGGACTGCGGGGAGTTCCAAGTCGCTACAAGCATGCTCTTGCCGGCTCTGGCCAACACGAACAATGACTCAAGCTACGCCACGCCTCCGAGGCGTGAAGTCTTCATTTCTGAGGATTCAGTAACTCAGGATGGAGAAACAGACCTAGCCAGGAACCGCCTCCTAGAGCGGAACACTGCCCGTGCTCGGCGCTGCAATGAAGAAGCCGTGCTACCTCAGGAGGCAGCCGGAGACGCTGCAGCTGCTGCAACCGCCCAAGAGATCCCCCCGGAGCTCCGCCAAGGCAACAACCTCCCCCTCGGGATCCCCGCGGAGTCGAGCCTCAGAACCTCGATGGAGCATTCGCCAGAGTGCCCTTCCGCGCGCCACAGGCTAACATTGCTGCCGCATTCGTCGAGTTGCAACGTGCCCGGGCTCGCCTGGAAGCCGCTCAAGAGCAGGTTGAGCGCTCGTATCGCGCCAGATCGCGATATGGGCATACCAACTCGGCTCGATCTTCTGGCCACCGCTCTACTCATAGCAGATTGGATAGAGATCAACGTCTCCAGAGGAACCCCCCATTATCCGTCATCGAAGAAGAGGTGGCCTAGAACCACCACGAAGAAGAAGAAGAGGAACGGCATAACCCGCGCAACGCGGACCACCGTCATGAGCGCCATCAAGACCGGCGAGATAGGTGCCAACAGCACCACTAGCCCGACGATATCCAAGATCGCCTGCGGGACTACGCCCGTGACATCCGCGCCGACCTCGACGCCCGGCATCGAGCGCGATGTAGCCGAGCTCGAGCGCCGCGAGCGGTATGACCGGGACTACGGCCGACCCCACCATCAGCCGGTGGGGGAGGCAGGTGATGCTGCAGCTGAAGAAAATGAACGCTGCATCGTTCACGAGCTCATGGAGCATGAGCAGTACGATGCACAGCATGGCCCCCCACGGGACGGTCGCCGGCGTGATGATGCTCGGCCTCGAGCCGACCAGGCCCGACTTCCTCGTCGCGACCACCGCAACGACGAGGAAGATATGTTCGACGGCTTCACCGCTTTCTCTGCCTGACTCCGCGCCATCGATTGGCCCGAGTCCTTCAAGCCAGCCCTCGCCGAGAAGTTCGACGGGCTCTCAGACCCCAAGCTCTGGCTCAAGACATACCATATAGCGGTCAAAGCCGCTCATGGATCCAACGATCAAGCCGCCGCCTACTTCCCCGTGATGTTAGGCAAAGAGGTGCTGCTGTGGCTCGAAGGCGTCCCTCGGGACACCATTGACAGCTGGGCAGACCTCTGCCATGCCTTCACCAAGAATTACCAAGCAAGCTGCACTCGGCCGGGCTCTAGATTTGATCTGGACAACATCAAGTAGAAGAAGGGTGAAAGTCTCCGAGACTACACCGATCGTTTCTTCGACAACCGGAACAAGATCACTGATGTCGAAGATCGGGACGTCATCGATGCATTCCGACGAGGCCTCATCGACAATCAGCTGTTCCGTACGCTCTTCAAAAACAACCCAACCACGGTCTCCGACCTGATGGATGTGGTCAACTTAGAGGTACGGGCCGACCAAGCCAGGCAAGCCCAGTTCAAGAACAAGCAGAAGCGGGCTGAAGACGATGACCGGCTTGACAACTCCAAATGCCATGAGCCACTGCGTGGGCGCAAGGGAGGCCCCGAGCCCCTCGTAGCCTTAGCAGAAGAAGAAAGCCGCCAGAACCCAGGTTCCTTGCTGAAGAATTTCATGATACACTAAACTTTCAGTGCCCTTTCCACAAAGACGCAAAACACAACATCCGGGATTGTCACGCGGTGCTTAAGGAACTCGGCACCCTGTCGCCGACCAAGAAGCAGCGCTACAACAACAACGGTGGCCGCTACAACAACTACCGCCGCGATGGCAACAACAGCGACCGGCGGGACGACTACCGCCGCAGAGAAGACCGCGACCGCCATGACGACTACCGACGTGGTGACCGCGACCGCGAGGCTCCGGCTCGCCAGGACGATCAATGTCACCAAGACGACGAACGCCGACCCGCCGCACCGGCAGAGCCGCCCTGGCGCGGCACCAACGGCGACTTCCAGCATGCCAACCGCCATGTCAACGTCATCATCAGGGGGCCAGGCGCCTTCTCGGATCGGCGCAAGGGCAAGCTCCACAAATGCGAGGTGAAGATGGTCTCCACCAAACCGGTGGAATACTTCCAGTGGTCGGAGATGCCCATCACCTTCAGCCGCGACGACCACTGGGTGTACTTACCCGAGCCTGGGTCCTACCCACTCGTTGTCGCTCCTATCGTCGAGCAGGTCCTCCTCTTAAAGGTCCTGGTCGACGGCGGGAGTGCCTTGAACATCATCTTCACCAGCACCCTCAACAGCATGGGGTTCGACTACAGCAGGCTCATGAGCGTTGAAGATCCGTTCTTTAGCATCGTGCCCGGAAAAGCTTCCTACCCTATAGGAAGGGTTGCTCTACCAGTCACATTTGGCATGGCTGACAACTACCGCATGGAGTTCCTGTACTTCGAGGTAGCCGACTTCAAGAGCTCCTACCACGCCATCTTCTGGCAGGCCCATGCTGGCCCGATTCATGGCTATTCCGAACCACACATACCTAGTTCTGAAGATGCCGGCTCCCAACGGAGTCCTCTCCATCCTTGGAGACATTAAGACATCCCTCGAGTGCAACGGAGAGGCTATCAAGATAGCCGAGTTGTCCCAGCAACTCGGCAACAACACTTTGCTGGCAGAGGAAGCCCCAGGGTGGCGACCGGCGAGCCCGTCCTCCCGGAGCAGAAGCAGTAGCTGCCCACGGCGCTGACACCCGCAGAGGCCCCCAAGGCGATCAGCCTGGGGCTCGACGACCCAAGCAAGACGGCCCTCATAGGGCCAGGGCTCACTCCCAAATAGGAAGACGCGCTCACCTCCTTCTTCAGGGACAACTGGGACATTTTCGCCTGGAAACCATCAGACATGCCGGGTGTCCCGAGGGAGAAGGCTGAGCACTCCTTGGATTTGAGCAAGAACGCGAAGCCTACCAAACGGAAGCTGCTCCGATTCGCTCAGGATCGCAAGGAGGCCATTAGGGTAGAACTGAATAAGCTCCTAGCTGCTGGTTTCATTAGAGAATGCAAACACCCTGAGGGGCTTGCAAATCCTGTACTTGTAAAGAAGCAAAACGATGAATAGAGAATGTGCATTGACTACACGGATCTCAATCGCTACTGCCCTAAAGACCCCCTTCCCACTTCCGTGAATCGACCAAGTTGTTGACTCCACGTCCGGCTGCGTGCTCCTGTGCTTTCTCAATTGCTACTCGGATTATCACCAGATAGCCCTGAAGACGTCCGACCAGGACAAGACAGCGTTCATCACCCCGCATGGCATCTACTGCTATAAGACGATGACTTTCGGGTTGAAGAATGCCAGCGCCACATACCAGAAGGCCATTCAAGGCTGCCTGCAAAGCCAAATCAGACGCAACGTCGAGGCTTGCGTGGATGACGTCGTCGTCAAAACATACTGTTGACACCGGATTTTCGCACCAGGTATGCTGAGTCATATGATGACGTGGTAAGGCTGGTGGACCCATTGACTGGTCAAAGCCGAAGATGACAGAGAAGGAAATCGATATGCAGAAGAGGTCCAATAAGGCAAGGAGTCCAATCTAGTGACGAACGAAGAAGGGCGCGTTGGCTGAAAGAAGAAGCGTATCAGATATGGGGATTATTTCCTTTTTAGAAGACGTATTAAAAGTCCCATTCTATATTAGATTTAGTTTACTTTCTCCGCAAGTTAGTCTGGTCCGATCAGGACTCTCCATGACCAGGGTATAAATATGAACCCTCGTCCATTGTAAAGAACTATTCTCACAATCAATACAACCCGGCTTCACGCCAAAACCCTAGTAGTAGTTACCGACGAAGCTCATTGGTGGACGGGCTGCATCAGTTCTGATCTCCGGCTTACCAGTAAGTTAGTCAATTTATCGAACTAGTATAGGCTTTGAATTGAGGCGCATCGCCCTTTCTCGTTTATACTGTTCAACCGATTTATTGCTGGATAATCATGATTGATATAGATTCCCTACGTCGGAGCTAGATCAATATTGATTATTCAACAGATTATCGTTTATCGGACTACACTTTATGTCTAGATTCCCTACGTCGGAGCTAGATCATCAAGATTAGTCTAGATTCCCTACGTCGGAGCTAGAGTAATCTTGGTTATTTAAAGGTAGTCTTTTGCGGTTTGTTTGGAGTTGCTAGATTGGTTTAGATCTACGCCATGTGAATTAATCTACTTCTTCAACGGCTTTGAGCACCGGTCTTGGTCCGATTTAAGCAATATTTATCTTACAGCATCGTTCTAGGTCCGATCCATGCCTTGTGGTTTAATCTGGTTGTTCTTTGAGTATTGCACTGGTGTAGATTCCCTACGTCGGAGCTGGATCTTTGCAATATGATTAGATTGATCTTTGATTGTCATGCTTGGTTTAGATTCCCTACGTCGGAGCTAGATTCATCTTGATTAGTCAAAGAAGCTTTGGTTATGCCTGATTGCTATTTGAATGTTAAGTGTGGTTTAGATTCCCTACGTCGGAGCTAGGTCTCGCTTGATTATTTGGTAGCATATCTTAGAATCAGAACGATCCTGTTAATGTTTTATCTGCTTATTTGCTTAATCTGATCAACACCTGTGCGAGCATCTTGTTTAATTGACAGGTTGATGAGTCGAGTTTGATTGTCTAGCTATCCGATCTGATCATAGTTGGAGAAATCTAGATTCCCTACGTCGGAGCTAGATTTCTCTGAAAAGGCTATAGTCCGATCGGTTGGTTAGATGGTCCGATAAGATGAGTCAAACTGGCAACTAGGTAAGGTGGACAATGTATCGGCTTACACTTTGATTATTTGATATCTTGTTTAAAGACACAGCTGATCCATTATTTTACATATTGGCCTTATTTTATGCTTTATTTTATTATTTAAAGGCTGATCTGTTACAAGGTCCGATCCTGATTGGTCCGATTCTGAGGTCCGATTAGATGACTGATTGAGGTCCGATTATTTGGTCCGATTGACATCGTCTATGAAGTCCGATTTTGAGGTCCGATTGGCATCGGCCGATACATTCTGATTGGGTCTTGGCTAAAATCCGACGTGCCTTCGCCGTTTGGAATAGAGCCGGCACAATCAAAGAGTAATTTAACTATTTTATTCCCTTGTCAATTTCAGGTCAAATTGACTGGCACGCCGCGAACTCGAACTAGGTGCAGGGCTGGCACTGGAGCGAAGCAGATCTCCCTGGTCTTCGTGTGCTGCACGTGGAGGATACGACCGCCGATTTTCCGCGTCAACACATTTTTGGCACGCCTGGTGGGACACGAGAAGCAAATCCAAGATGTCGTCGTCTGATGCTGAAAAAGAAACCGCAGCAAAGCTCGCCGCTGAGAAAGAAACTGCAGCAAAACTTGCTGCTGAAAAGGAAGCTGCTGAGAAGGCCAAGAATGACAAGAACAAGACGCCTGAGACGGCTATTCCAATTACAAAGGCCGATCTGTCTAAAGCTCAATTAGATGCAGTTCAGGCCCAGATTGATGTATTCGAGAAGCTCTGCCTTGGCCAATTTGGACGCTATCGTTCAGGACCTATACTCAAAGGACCTCTCCCAGATCCAGAACTAATCAAGAAGACAACTGATGCTCAGGAGTACCAGGTCAACATGACAGAGATGATTCACCAAGCTGTTCATCATGCATTGATTAACCAGTCAGGCACTTTGGTGAATTCATTAGATAATCTTATCAAGAAGGCGGTGGATGATGCTATTTGCTTGAAAGGTCCAGTGTTTATACCAGATTCTGCGGGAACATCAGGGTCAGGAAAAGGCAAAGAAACTGAAAATAATGCAATGACTGTTGTTCCACAGATTCCGATTGCTCCACCACCTCCTGTTGAACTGGCCAACGGTTTTCTGTTGATGGCCGATGGATATATTGTCGGCCCACATGGTGAGAAATATGCTAGGACTCTGAACGAAGGAGAGAAACAACCTGCAGCTGCAAAACTACGCGCAGAAATCCCTACACATCGGCGTATGATCGGTGATTACAATGATTATATGATGGATATAGCTGATGGGATGCCACCTGGAAATCAACAGTCCGATTGGTCACAAGAAAATAGCCGAGGTGATTCAGAATCAGTTCGGTTTGAAGCCTAAAGATGAAGCGAGGTTGTACCGGCACCCATACCCATCTTACTTTGATGCAGTGCCACTTCCTCCACGTTACAGAGTGCCGGATTTCTCCAAATTCTCCGGGCAGGATGATATGACCACCATTGAGCATGTCAGCCGATTCCTGGCTCAATGTGGTGAAGCTGCTTCAGAGGAGGGACTCAGGCTCAGATTTTTCCCTCTGTCACTTGGTTTACGTCGTTGCCAGCAGGATCAGTCACAGGATGGTCCGATATGGAGAAGCAGTTCCATAAATACTTCTTTTCTGGTCTCAACGAGATGCAGATTTCTGATTTGATTGCTGTCAGGCAGAGAAACGATGAGACCGTCAAGGAGTATATCCAACGGTTCCGTGATACCAGGAATCGATGTTATAGTTTGAAGCTATCTGATATGCAGTTGGCCGAGCTTGCATTCCAGGGTTTGCTCGCGCCGATCAAAGAAAAGTTTTCGGCTCAGGAGTTTGAGACGTTGGGACAATTAGTGCAGAAGGTGTCAGCCCATGAGGTCCGATATCAAGAGATGAAGCGTACAAAGTTTTCCAAGCAAGTATCTTATCTCTCTGATTCTGAAGAGGAGGCTGATGTCAACATAGCTGAATGGACCAAATCCAAGAAGCCGGTATCGCTCCCATGGATCAAACAGAACCCTGAGAAGTTTGGATTTGATATAACGAAGGCCGATAAGATTTTTGATTTACTGCTCAGTGAGAAGCTTATCCAGCTTTCTCCAAATCATTCTATTCCATCGGCCGATGAGTTGAAGAAACGCAAATATTGCAAATGGCATAACTCAACTTCTCACGAGACGAATGAATGCAAGGTGTTCAGGAGGGAGATCCAACTGGCTATAGAATCTGGCAAGATCAAGTTTGAAGATAACAAGAAAGCCATGAAGATTGACGGTCATCCTTTTCCGAATAACTTTGCTGATTTCTCCTTTTCTATTAATATGATTGATGCTGATGAAAAGGGGAAGTTCAAAGTGCTCACATCGGACCACGCCAAGAGTTCTGGTGCCGTTGATCCTGCAGTTCAAGTTACTGTTGAAGAGTTGCGGAGGAATCATCAGGCATTCGGGCGTGAATCTAATGCTCTTGGTGGATATCGGCCATGTGTGACTTCCCAAATGCTGATTAACAAGTACAAGAGGCAGCAAGCAGCAGCCCGAGCGTAGGAAGAACGCGAGGAATGACGACGTCGGAGGCGCGAGTATCAAGCAAGGCGGCTTGATGAAGAGTTTGATGATCAGCGCCGACGTGATGACAGGTCCGATGGCCGACGCCGATTTGATGACAGGTCCGATGGCCGACGCCGATATGATGATAGGTCCGATGGCCGACGCCGATATGATGAATGGTCCGATGGCAGACGCTGGTCTGATGATAGAGTTGACGGTCGTCGTCAGTACGATTATAGGTCCGATTGGTATACGGACAGACGTCAAGCTTATGACCGGTACGATCAAGATGATGGTCGCTGGGGGTGTCCTTTCTTCATATTCTGCTGGAACGAGAAGCTTAGACTGCCATCAAAAGCAGATTGTCCTGAATGCAGCTTCCAGTATGAAGAATACAGAGCTTCCAAGAGAGGTCGACGATCAGTTCATGAACGGATCGGCGTCAGGATTGATGATCATCATCAAGGAGATGAAGGCCGAGTTGATGCTCATGGCCATAAAAATATTGAAGGCCAGGTTGATGCTCTTGGCCCTGAAAAAATGGAAGGAAAGGCTCCAGTTCGGGATCGGACTAAAGAACCTCAAATGAAGCCTGGACAGTGGTGCCCATCAGGGATTTCTAGATCCAAAAAGAGACGTGTTCAGAGGTTGCGCTATCATGAGCAGATTCAGGAGCAAGAGTTAGCCAAAGAGAAAGTCTGGCGCGCTAAGATGGCCAATGATGATGAAGCAAGCGCATCGGCCCCGGTAAACATGGTTTTAATGTTGCCTTTTGATTTTGCTGCTCCTGATGAACAGAATGATGATGAGGCAGATTATGAGTTAGAAGAAGCCGCTGCATGCTTGGTTCTTGATTCGGAGAAGGCTATTTTTGAGAAGCCAAATGCAAACGGATATCGGCACCTGAAACCTCTGTACATCAAGGGATACGTTGATGGGAAGCCGATGACCAAGATGCTGGTTGATGGAGGAGCTGCAGTCAATCTCATGCCTTATTCCACGTTCCGCAAATTGGGAAAAGGGATTGATGATCTGATCAAGACCAATATGACGCTCAAGGATTTTGGTGGAAACGTTTCAGAGCCTCGGGGGGCAATTCATGTTGAATTGACCATCAGCAGCAAAACATTGCCGACCACCTTCTTTGTGATTGATGGCCAAGGTTCTTACAGCATGCTCCTCGGGCGAGATTGGATTCATGCCAACTGCTGTATCCCATCCACAATGCATCAGTGTTTGATCCAGTGGCAAGGCAACAATGTGGAGATTGTTCCAGCTGATGATTCGGTTAGCATTGCAACAGCCGAGTCAACGATTTGGGAATTTGAAGGGATTGAATGCCTATCAGGAAAAACATGGGATGGTGACTTTCTCAAGGTGTCCGATCAAGGATTACAGCCGATCCAAGCAGTCGGCTCTGAGACTTTATTTTAAATGGCCGATTGTATAAAAGATTTTGAAGACCGAAGTAAATTCGGTAAGTTAGGATTTGGGTTTACGTCGGCCGATGAATTAGAAGAGATAGACATTGGATCTGGTGTTTATGATGTTGAAAAAACAAATCATGGAAATTGACGTGGCTGATCCGACGAAAACAAAGGTCGATATGGTTAATCAGTTCTTTCAAATATGTGTTTGACAGTTCTTCTTATAAATTGAATCGGCCTGATTATTGTTTCACCTTGGGGGGCAAGATTCGAGTTTGCTTGTCCAATGGTATTACCCTAGCATTTGGGTAAATTTGTAAAGCCGATGCTACGCGTCAGGCTTGGAAGCCGATGAAAAATCGTCTCAAGAAAAAAATAAGAGCCGGTGTAACATACATCGCCTTAAGGATTATATACAACAAAAGAAGAGTATATTATATCATTAAGCCGCTCGATGGCGGAGCAGGCTATCAATGTATCAGACCACTTGGTAGGACAGGCAAGTTTCAATGTTCAAGACTGCAGATATCTAACTATCAAATCAAGAGCAGTCTGACGAATTTTGTCAATATCGGCGATGATTTTGGAATCAGCTTCAGCATTCCCTTCTACAGGCTTGATTGATTTATGAATTTCTTTGGCGGCCTTGATGTGGATCTTGTAGTCCTCTTCAGCCTTTGACTTCAAAGCCGGAATATCGTCAAGCTCTTTTGCCTTGGCCTGGATGCTTGATCGGACTTGGATAAGTTCCTGTTCCAATTGTTGTTCTCTAGCTCGAAGATTCTCAAGCTCTGATTGGATGGAAGCAGGACGAGCCGATAATTCTTCAATCAGTTTAGTTGACTCGTCAGCTTGGGCACGTTTTTCATCCCTGGCCTTGATCAGATCCTGCTGGGAGGTCCGATTCTCGATTCGGCGATTAGCTTGCATTACTTGGAAGGAATGGCCTTCTATGTATGCCGCCGGAATCAATGCTTCCTCCAAGTCTGATGGGAGCTGACCTCGCAAAGTCTTGACAATTTCACGAATCGGCTCTGCATCCTGGACGAGATTGACGATATTTTGATGAAGGAGTGCAGATATGTCAAGCAACTTTGCCTTCACTTCATCAGATAGCAAGCCTTGCCCAGAGCTGATCTCTTCCTCTTCAGTTTGTAGCCGATCAAAATCGACTGATATGGTCTGGCTGGTTTGAGGAGTATCTTGAGCCTGCAAAAGAAATAATTAGATATAATATCAAAAAGCTGATATGATTATATCGGGCTAGAAAGCTTACTTGTTTCCAGACTAGTTCTTGCTCGGGTCCGATTGAAGGGTTGTTACTGCCCTGGATGTTTACTTGAGCAATCTCAAGATCCGTCAAGACATTCTGAATGATTTGCTAGAAAAGGAAGAATAAGAATAAGTTGGCTATCAATTATTAAAGAAATTGATCAATGATTACCGTTACTTCTGTAGAATCAGATGATCGGACCTATGGAGGAGTTAATGGTTTATCTTCTTGAAGGCCCTGATCTATTTGTGCTTGTTCTGCTTGAGGTGGCGGGCTTGAATGACGAGGCGACCCAGTTATGGTCCTCTCAGATGAAGACGTATGGCCCGAGTGCTCCTGAACTGGGCTTGATTGCATCTGAATAGGGCTTGATGATTTTTGTGGGTCCGATTCTGGGTCTTCGTCAGCCGATAAATTTGGAGACTTGGTCGGGCTGGGCCGAGTTGCAGATGATTGTCCAATGGTCTGATTTTGCAAGAAAATTGGTTTCGATGAAGAGGGTAATTGAATTTGATGAAATTTTAAAAGGCTTACCAGAGTGGTCTTTGGACGCTTGACAATTTTGGAAGACACTGACTTCTTCCTTTTCCTACTGTCACTGAGAGCCGACAGTAGGTTGCCGATGGTTGGGGAATCACAGCCGATCCATGGATCTGGCGAAACGTTGTTATAAACGACCGGCTTCCCAGATTGAGTCATCGTTGGAGGAGAGCGATCAATGTCCTAACGAAAGGGAAGATTCAGATTAACCAATTAAAATGATGTAAAGAAAAGGGGCAAGCTTACAGATATTACCTCTGGTCTACCCTTGAAAGTAGGGTGCATCTTCCGAACATAATTCTTACAGGCGATGCAGAATAGATGCTGACGCCATTCGGCCCACCACATGTTAAAGGTCCGATGAGCCATGAGGCCGATTGCCCAGGTGTCAAGATTAGTTTGATCAAGGAGAGGCTCGAACTCCAAGAGGCGATCCCATTCTACACCAGTATCAACTTTTCCCCTTGGGAAGATTCGATCGGTTAAAACTAGATGAGGTGGAAGCTGTCCAATGCCAAACTGACGAGCGACCAGATTTGGATGGTAGTACTCGTAAGTTGATTGTCCTGGTTTGCTCAGACTGAGGCCGATCGGGAGGAATTGAGCGTTGATACAAGTTCGGAAGATAGCAAGGGCCTCTGCATCAGTCTCCACGATCATGCCGAATTTGAATTTGTAGGGCAACTCATATTCATCAGCATGATCGTATAAGAACCAAAGCATTTTCTCATCGGCAATACCTCTATAAAGAAGTGCGAAATACTTGGACGATTCCTTGCCTGATAACTTCTCAGCAGGGAAACCCATGGCAGCTTCACCAAGCGAAGTGCATCGGCGCCAGGTGATCTCTTCCAATTCAGGCCTGCTTTCTGGGAATTTGTTCCTTCGAAAATCTACTTTGACGGCCTTGCTCAGATGTAGCATCAACCACATCTGAATGAACCACCATGGCCCGCCAAGGTTGGTGATGGGTGATCCGGTCCTCAGGCGCTTGGCGACTTGGTGAAGCAGATTGTATACTGCTCCTAGGAGATACTGGCCGAGGTTGATGACGTGATTACTTGCCAGTGATTCGGCCAAATGTTGAAAATTGGCCGTCGGACCGAGAGTGGTACCGCAGAAGAAGAATCTGTCTAACCACATATTCAGAAAGGCCGCATGCTCGCGGTCAGTCACGGGTCCGGTCCGATGATGACTCTCCATATATCCTTTCCAGCCGCCACAGTTTTTGGTTTTGAAGTGGTGAACTAATTTGACATTGAGTCTGAGAGGGCGCTTGTTGCTGGTGACGTTGAGGCCAAGGAGCATGACCACATCGAGCAATGTTGGGGTCATCGGACCATGACCAAAGATGAAGGCATTCATTGCATCGGACCAAAAATGTGATGCAGCAATCAGGAGGTTCTCATTCTTGGCAATAGGTCTGATACTGAGGCCAATACATTGGGCGATGTCTGATTTGTCCCAGATTGCAGATTTGGAGGCCGATACTCTTAGATACCAGTCTTTCCATCCGGGGAGAACCGTCGGCCAGGAACGGAATGCATTCTTCCAATCTTCGAGGTCAAATCCGAAAGTTTTGAACGGAATACGCAGGGTTTCCAAATTGATAATCTCGGTGGGGTCCGGATCTCCCATTGGACCAAGAAAATAAACCCCATGAACATCGCCTACAGGGATTAGGGTTTGGGCACGAATGGCCTAGAAGAAGATTGCGAAATGAGGACAAGTTTTAAAAGCCGAGTTTCAGAAGATGCAGAAAATAAAATCGGATTCAGAAGAGTACCTCTGGGATTGGATGACGTACTTCTCCTACTGATGGTCCTGCGGGCGTCGAAGAGGAACCTGAGGCGAAGAAAGTTGATGAAGAGGAGGCTGAGGAGTTTGCTGCTGCCGCCATTGTCGAGCTTGAGGCTGCCGCCATTGTCGAGGTCATGACGGCCGCCATGGTGGAAAACGCTGCCGCTGATGGACTTGCTGGAGCCAAGGCGGAGAGGGAGGCGGATGCGGAAGACTTGAGGGCGCCCATGGAGGATGATTGAGCCATTTGAAGCAGTTTTGATGTATGTTTGAATGAATGTGAATGGCCGCTCGGGAGAGAGGAGGAAGAAGATGAGCAGTGTAAGTTCTTGGCAAGGAAGGAGAAGTGAACAGCGTGGCCGCTGGCGGTAATTTTATAAGGAGAAAACGGCTGTGACCCGAGAATCGAGGAACGGCACAGTACAGGGATGGGAAGCTTCGGCACAAAAATCGGTGGAGGAGTTATGATGACAGATACGAATTTTGGAATAAAACATATTTTATCCCAAAATTGGGGGGCATGTGTTGACACCGGATTTTCGCACCAGGTATGCTGAGTCATATGATGACGTGGTAAGGCTGGTGGACCCATTGACTGGTCAAAGCCGAAGATGACAGAGAAGGAAGTCGATATGCAGAAGAGGTCCGATAAGGCAAGGAGTCCAATCTAGTGACGAACGAAGAAGGGCGCGTCGGCTTAAAGAAGAAGCGTATCAGATATGGGGATTATTTCCTTTTTAGAAGACGTATTAAAAGTCCCATTCTATATTAGATTTAGTTTACTTTGTCCGCAAGTTAGTCTGGTCCGATCAGGACTCTCCATGACCAGGGTATAAATATGAACCCTCGTCCATTGTAAAGAACTATTCTCACAATCAATACAACTCGGCTTCACGCCAAAACCCTAGTAGTAGTTACCGACGAAGCTCATTGGTGGACGGGCTGCATCAGTTCTGATCTCCGGCTTACCAGTAAGTTAGTCAATTTATCGAACTAGTATAGGCTTTGAATTGAGGCGCATCGCCCTTTCTCGTTTATACTGTTCAACCGATTTATCTCTGGATAATCAAGATTGATATAGATTCCCTACGTCGGAGCTAAATCAATATTGATTATTCAACAGATTATCGTTTATCGGACTACACTTTATGTCTAGATTCCCTACGTCGGAGCTAGATCATCAAGATTAGTCTAGATTCCCTACGTCGAAGCTAGAGTAATCTTGGTTATTTAAAGGTAGTCTTTTGCGGTTTGTTTGGAGTTGCTAGATTGGTTTAGATCTACGCCATGTGAATTAATCTACTTCTTCAACGGCTTTGAGCACCGGTCTTGGTCCGATTTAAGCAATATTTATCTTACAGCATCGTTCTAGGTCCGATCCATGCCTTGTGGTTTAATCTGGTTGTTCTTTGAGTATTGCACTGGTGTAGATTCCCTACGTCGGAGCTGGATCTTTGCAATACGATAAGATTGATCTTTGATTGTCATGCTTGGTTTAGATTCCCTACGTCGGAGCTAGATTCATCTTGATTAGTCAAAGGAAGCTTTGGTTATGCCTGATTGCTATTTGAATGTTAAGTGTGGTTTAGATTCCCTACGTCGGAGCTAGGTCTCGCTTGATTATTTGGTAGCATATCTTAGAATCAGAATGAATCTGTTAATGTTTTACCTGCTTATTTGCTTAATCTGATCAACACCTGTGCGAGCATCTTGTTTAATTGACAGGTTGATGAGTCGAGTTTGATTGTCTAGCTATCCGATCTGATCATAGTTGGAGAAATCTAGATTCCCTACGTCGGAGCTAGATTTCTCTGAAAAGGCTATAGTCCGATCGGTTGGTTAGATGGTCCGATAAGATGAGTCAAACTGGCAACTAGGCAAGGTGGACAATGTATCGGCTTACACTTTGATTATTTGATATCTTGTTTAAAGACACAGCTGATCCATTATTTTACATATTGGCCTTATTTTATGCTTTATTTTATTATTTAAAGGCTGATCTATTACAAGGTCCGATCCTGATTGGTCCGATTCTGAGGTCCGATTAGATGACTGATTGAGGTCCGATTATTTGGTCCGATTGACATCGTCTATGAAGTCCGATTTTGAGGTCCGATTGGCATCGGCCGATACATTCTGATTGGGTCTTGGCTAAAATCCGACGTGCCTTCGCCGTTTGGAATAGAGCCGGCACAATCAAAGAGTAATTTAACTGTTTTATTCCCTTGTCAATTTCAGGTCAAATTGACTGGCACGCCGCGAACTCGAACTAGGTGCAGGGCTGGCACTGGAGCGAAGCAGATCTCCCTGGTCTTCGTGTGCTGCACGTGGAGGATACGACCGCCGATTTTCCGCGTCAACACATACAACGCCGACTCCCTGATCGCTGACCTCGAGGAAACCTTCAACAACCTACACCGCTTCAGATGGAAGCTCAACCCCATGAAATGCGTGTTTGGTGTACCATCAGGAATGCTCCTGGGCTTCCTGGTCAGCCAATGCGGCATCGAGGCGAACCTAGTCAAGCTGGACGCCATACGAAACCTGGAGGAACCAAAATGCAAGAAGGACATCATGAAGCTCACAGGAATGATGGCGGCCCTGAGCCGGTTCATCAGCAAGCTCGGCGAAAAAGGACTTCTGTTCTTCAAGATCCTCAAGAAGGCGGACAAGTTCGAATGGACCCTTGAGGCAAGCAAGGCCCTGGCCGACCTCAAGGAGTTCCTAGTTAGCTCCCCGATACTTACGGGCCCGACCCCTAGGGAGGAACTGCTACTATACATCTCGGCTACCACGCATGTAGTCAGCACAGCCCTGGTCGTTGAGCGACCAGAAGAAGGCCACCCATACAAGGTCCAGCGCCCTGTATATTTCGTCAGTGAGGTACTAAGCGAATCCAAGGTCCGGTACCCCCATCCTCAGAAGCTGCTCTATGCGCTCCTGATCACGGCCAGAAAGCTACGTCACTACTTCCAGGCCCATGTCATTCGCATCATCTCCAATTTCCCGCTCGGTGCCATCCTCCACAATAGAGATGCCAATGGCCGCATAGTCAAGTGGTCCGTCGAACTCAATGAACACTCCATCAACTTCGAGGCAGGGGAGGCCATCAAATCCCAGATTTTGGCCGACTTTGTAGCCGAGTGGACAGAGATGCAGGCGCCGACCCCGGAAGAGCGACCGGAACACTGGAAGATGTACTTCAATGGTGCCCTCAACCTCGAAGGAGCCAGCGCAGGGGTGCTGTTCATCTCTCCGGAGGGGAAGCACCTAAAATATGTTCTTCAGATACGCTATCAGGCCACCAACAATGGGGCCGAGTAGGAAGCCCTCATCCACGGTCTCTGGGTCGCGGTGTCACTAGGCATCAAGCGGCTGATGTGTTACGGCGACTACAAGTTAGTCGTCAAGCAAGTAAACAAGAATTGGGACACGACCAAGGAAACTATGAGCGCATACTGCACCGAGGTACGCAAACTTGAGGCCCACTTCTATGGGCTCGAGCTCCACCATGTCCTCCGAGAGAACAACGTCGTCGCCGATGTCCTGTCCAAGTTAGGGTCCACCAGAGCTCAGGTGCCAGTCGGCGTCTTCGTCCAAGATCTACTCTATCCATCAAGATGCTTGAGGACAGCAGCCCTGTGCCCGATCCTGAGCCGCCCCAGGGTGACCCGGCAATCAAGGAAGTTCTTGTGGTAGAAGCAGACTGGCGCGCCCCCTTCATCGCTTTTCTCACAGAGAGCTGGTCGCCGGGCACAAAAGAGGAAATAGAAAAGCTGACTCGGCGCTCGACAAACTACGTTGTCATCGGTGATGCCCTGTACAGGAAGGCTGCCTCCACAGGCATACTCATGAAGTGTGTCCTCCGTGACGAAGGCATCAGCCTCCTACAAGACATCCACTCGGCGACATGCAGCAACCATGCAGCTGCCGGAACCTTAGTCGGCAAAACCTACAGGGCGGGGTTCTACTGGCCAACCGCCCTGTTCGACGCAAAAGAGCTGGTGCGCTGCTGCACCGACTGCCAATTCTTCCAGAAGCAAAAGCACCTACCGGCTCGGGCACTCAGAACAATTCCCCCATCTTGGCCATTCGCTGTATGGGGACTAGACAACGTCGGGCCATTCAAAACCGCTCCGGGCGGATTCAAGCACCTCTTGGTGGCTGTTGACAAATTCACCAAGTGGATCGAATACAAGGTCGTGACCGACACCATGTCCGTTACAGCCGCCAAGTTCATCGAAGAGCTAACCCATCGGTTCGGCATCCCAAACCGCATCATCACGGACCTGGGGTCCGAGTTCATGGGCCATGAGTTCTGGGATTTTTGTCAAGACAATTGCATTGACATCTACTACTCATCCTCGGCGCATCCCAGGTGCAATGGCTAGGTGGAACAAGCCAACAGCATGGTCCAGGAATCACTCAAGAAAGCCATGTATGACGGACTCAACAAGCATACCGGCCGGTGGGCCAAAGAAGTACCCCACGTCATATGGGGCTTACAAACCCAGAAGAGCAGAGCAACAGGGTACACCCCCTTCTTCCTGGTGTATGGCTCCGAAGCTGTCCTCCCAGCTGACATCGCCCATGGTGCCCCGCGCATCTAGCACTACCAGGAAGGTGAATCAGAAATCGGCCGCCAGGTCGGCATCGACAGCCTGGAAGAACACCGACTTGCTGCACTAATCTGGCGTGCCAGACACGAATAGCAAGTGCGACAGTATCATGACAAGAATGTCTGGGAATGGTCCCTCAACATCGGTGACTTGTCCCTGCGCCGAGTAATGTCCTCAAAGGACAAGCACAAGATGTTGGCCCCCTGGGAGGGCCCTTTCATCGTCAAGGAAGTCGTCTCGCCAGGAACATACAGCCTCCAGTGGGCCAATGGCGACCCTGTCCCGAACGTATGGAATATCCAGCACCTCGTCAAGTTCTACCCGTAGAAAATTGCAAAAAAGCTATGTATCCCCCGTCTCATATTAATGAAAATTTCTCTACCTTGCTATATGGCTCGTTGTTGTCTTCTCACCCGACATCCATGTTGATGCTCGGGGACTGGGTCTGACCCAGGCAGCGTTTTATTCATCACGATCATAGGGGGAGTACCTGCTTACTCCGACTTCCGAGTCCTTGCCCAACCCCATGCTCCCCCCGGCGACAGCCGAGCTAACCCGGCTGGTCTGAGTCCTGAGCTCCGTTCCCGCGTGCCCTCTACACCTAAGCCTCCCCACTGGGCAGTGTAGTCTGTGGTAAGCCGTCCTCTCCGTGAGCAGTGGTCAGCGGGTAAAAAGGGTGCTTAAACGGTACAAGGCAGGGCCGGTCAGGCGACACAAAGCCCTAGTCAACAGGGAAAAGGGGCCAATAGCACACTACAACACACCAATGCTTCAAAGTTAACTTAGAATTTTACATATGCAAGTACAATACAGAGTTTACATTTTCAACTGTCTTTACAGGCCGATCTCTTTGGCTACAGCCTCAGCTAGGGGCGCGCATTCTTCAACCAAGGCATCAAACTGCTCATCTGACACACCCTCAGGGATGCCCTCACCGATTGGAGAGAGGTCGAATGAAGGGAAGTACACCCGGATCAAAGCCAAGATCCGACTACTGCAGCCGACTGCAGTCTCCTGCACTAACTGGGCGGCGCGGGTAGGACCGGCCCTCGTTGGACCAGCTTTAGCTTCATCGGACCTAACTCGGCAGGCACCAATGAATTGGCGTTGAACTCGGCCGCCTACCGTAGCTCCAGCAGCTCAGACCGAAGCCCCGCAAAAGCATCTGCATAAGCATACCGACTCGATCAAAGCTACAGAAGACACACTAGAAGGCACTTACCATGCATGGCCTGGTCGTGCCATCCTTCAAAAGCTGATTGGCCTCCACCAAGTGCTCGGACTCAACCTTCAGGCGCAGATTGGCTGCCTTGAGCGTCTTCACCTCCTCTTCAAGCTTCCGCTTGGCCTCGGCCAGCTTGTACACCTTCCCTTGGAGCGTGTCCTCCTTCTTTTTTGCCTCTGCAAAGAAATCCCCATGAGTCCAAGCTACTCAGACAGAGACACACGCAGGTGAAGCACAAGAACCTACCTTCCGACAGGACTTTCATGTCATTGATCAGCTCCCTGTTGGTCTTGACGACGTTGGCGAGCTCCTTATACTTCTTCATGAGGAAGTCCTTGGCGGCCTCAGCCTCACGGACTCTTTCCATATGAATCTGAGCCAGGGCTCGACGATCCTCCAGGGCCCGCTGCTTGAAGACGACATCCTTGATGGCCTGAGCTGAAAAACCCTGTCACAAGGTAGTCGGCGCCACGTCAACCCACGCCATACAACGATGACATGGTACCAGGAAGACATACCTGGATGACGTGATCCAAGACACCAGCTACATTCTGTAACTTCCAGAGCTCGCTCTCATGATCAGCGATATCAAGCTCCAGACGCTGCTCTGGGGTCAATGTTGGCGAGTCAGGCCTGGCCTTGTGCTTGGCCGTACACACTTCCACCCTAGGCGGCACGATAGCACCAGCATCGGCGTCCAGTTGCTGCCCGAGCAGCTGGTCGTCATCATTCTCCAGTGGAGGAGGCCCCCCGCTCGGCCCCTCCACCCTCGCAGGGTTCTCCGGGTCCACCTCCGCAATGTCGGCCTTGGGCACTTCAACCTGCCGGTAATCTGCTGGGGAACTCGTCCCCAAGGTGATGCGAGGAGGACTCGGCGGCCGTGGTTGCTCCGGCATGCCGGCCGGTACCTGCCCCGCAAGCCCGACGCAGCGCCGGATCCCACCTCTGCTTCCGCGGTGGCTGGTTGGCCTGGCGATGTCTTGCCACCAGCTCCCGAGAGCGGGAAAGCACCCGCACCACCACCCTGGCTCCCAAGCCAGCATTCAACGCATCAACAATTCAAGCTCTGCACACCAAAGAATCAATTAGGACTCATCAAGATGACTTACCCGCTCTTACACGGACGCTTAAATTCCACCCGCTTCAGCAGCAATGCAGGCGTCTAGCTAAGCGCCAGAACAGAATCCGGCCATAGCTCCGGCTGGGCAAAGAGGGTCCCTTGGCCCCCCGCAATCTCTTGGGCAGGTTGCTCGAGATCAGGGCCTGAGGGTGACCCATCAAATCCATCTTCTGCCTCACTTGTCGGGGATGACAATTTCCTCTTCCTCCGCGCCTCGGCATCGGCCCGCGCGGACTGCCCGAACTTCGGCGGTGGCTTGGGGGACGCCCCTCGAGCCGCCATCTGGGACTTGGTGAGCTTACGCACAGCTTGGCGCGTCGGCCTCCCTGACCCAGCAGCAGGCACCTGGGCCACCTGGCCGTCATCCGACTCCTCCTGGGGAGCCGGGATGAAGTCAGCGACCTCCCACTCGGCCTGCCCCTCATCCACGACACGAGGAGCTCGTGATGCCTCCTCCATCATCATGATCTTCTCCGGCCAGACGTCGCCCTCGGGCAGGGGGGCTGGGCAGAAGTATTTCATTGCCCACTCCTACAAGATAATCAAACAACGTCATGTCAGAAATTCATGAGGAAAGCCAACAGCTTGGTAACCAAGTACATGACAAACAAGCGACAAAGGTACTGACCAGCGGAGGCGGATTATGCAACGAAAAAGGGACAGGTGTACCCTCGTTGAAGATTTCGCCTCGCATGAAGCCCGAAATCCTCTCCACCGTCTCAGGGACGGATACTGTCCGGACCTGCTCCCGAGTCGGGTCCCTGCCACCTGAGAACTCATACCCGGGGTGCACCCGGTCCTCGATGGGCTGCGTCAGACACCGGACGAAGAAGATCATCACCGCCGCGGCGGTCAATTTCCTCTCCTTCGCCTTAGCAATCAACTGCAGTAGCTCGTTGGCCTCCTGCAGTGCCTCGCCGTCTGGGAGTGAGTCCCAGTCATCCTTCTTCTTTGGCCGAAGTCCAGTCCGGGCCGGCAAGGCTGGGGGGTGGTTTGCAACATAAAACCAATCCTACCGCCACCCATTATTGGAGTAATTCATGTCAAGGATGAAGTATCTCTTGGACATACCTAGCCGCAAGGAGAACCCAGCTCCACTGGTGATCTGAGCCGGACCCTTGCCAGCGTCTTCCCCGATCACCTTCATCCGGTAGAGATGCCGCCACAAACCAAAATGCGGCGGGATTCCGAGGATGGCCTCACAGAGGTGGATGAATACAGAAATTGCAAGAATAGATGTGGGATTCAGATGAGCCAGTTCCACACTGTAGAAATGAAGCAGACCTCGGAAGAAGTCCCCGTTGACACTCTGAATCCACGCTCGAAGAAAGACGCGCAGACGGCCATCTCGCTTTCCAAGCGCTTCCATGGCCGTGCGTCATCCCCAGGAGGCCGCCATAGTAGCACCTCCTTGGGCCCCAGCACGCCGCGCCGCACCATGTCCTCAAGATTCGCCTCGGTCATGGAAGATTGACCCTAAGCTGGCTCTTGAGGTGGCACTCCCCCGGGCACTGAGGTCAGCTCCACGACCTCGTTGCTCGACGCGACTACCCTCCCCGCGTCGCCCGCCCCGACGGCGGTCGCCGGTGCCGCAGCAGCATCATCATCACCGGCGGCGGCTTTCTCCGCGGCCCCTAATTGGCCCGTGGAGGACGCCACCACCTTCTCCATGTCCGCATAACCGCGACCCGCGAGGATGCCCGCATCCACTGTCATCGCCAGTGGCACCTCCTCTCCCGACACCGGCGCACCGAGCGATGCCTTTGGATCTGCCATTTTCGCAACACGCCCGAGCGTGACACAGACAAGCAGCGACGACGGTGGCAAGAGCTCCGGCGGCGGCAAGGGCGTGGAGGTAGAATCGCACTCACGGCGGCGCTATGTGGCGGTGGAGGCGCGGAATGGCTTTTGATTTGGGAAATGACCATGGTAAAAACCGCGGGTGGCTGGATCTGATTTATCCTCTTTTCTGTCGATTCGAATTACCCTAACGGCGCCGTAACTAACGGACGGAATCCACGGCGATCCCGTTAACTGCGGGATAACGGCTCTCCGCGCACCAACAGTTCTTTGCCTAAAGGACTTGGCCAGCCCCAACGCTCGGGGACTCGGTGCTCTGACTCCGGTCAACGGGTCTCCATGACTCGGCCAGCCCCGATGCTCGGGGACTCGGCGCTCTGACTCCGGTCAACGGGTCTCCACGACTCGGCCAGCCCCGACGCTCGGGGACTCGGCACTCTGACTCCGGTCAACGGGTCTCCGCGACTCGGCCAGCCCCCACGCTCGGGGACTCGGCGCTCTGACTCCGGTCAACGGGTCTCCGCGACTTGGCCAGCCCCGGCGCTCGGGGACTCGGCGCTCTGACTCCGGTCAACGGGTCTCCGCGACTCGGCCAGCCCCGACGCTCGGGGACTCGGCGCTCTGACTCCGGTCAACGGGTCTCCGTGACTCGGCCAGCCCCGACGCTCGGGGCTTGGCATTGCGAACCCACTTTTAAACCTATGCTGCCAAGTTGGCCCTGGGGCCAGGAAAAACAGAAATTTCATTTGTAACCAAGATATGAAGCAAGATTCACCGAGAAACTATATAGTTACAAGAAGAGCCGGTCATGGGCCGCTTACAAAGATAAAAAGCTTTCACCGTCAAGATGACGGCTTGGGGCACTCCCCGGTGCGCCTAGTGCTGCATCCGTAGCAAACTTGTTCCACATGAGCTTATCGCAAGCTCTCTTGTAGCACCATGGCGACCAACAACGAGTTAACCCCACTTGTCGGTTGTATGCGAATGCCTCCGGGTTTCCCTTGGCTCTACAAGCATTTCACCCTACAAAGCCTTTGGCCCAAGGCGATGCCGGGAGGCAACGGGAAAGCATCCAGACACTGATCAACACCTCAAGATCTTCGCAAGCACTCTTCTAGCACCAAGCTCTTAAGTCCCTATGGTTTCTCCCCGGTGGATGAACCCAGTAACGAGTCCTCAACATATTCAACCTTAGTGGTTGATATGCCCATCTTCTGCTGAGTGCAAGGCTCCGAGTCTTGGCACATATTTATAGCCCTGCGCTAGATGTTCACATGTGACCCCGGTCGCACTGTTCGTCGCATGAGCTCTGCGCCGTGCAGCGGCTCCTCCCTTCGAGGCATTCAGTCCGCCCTTATCGTCTTCGGTATCATCCGACCACGGGTACACCTTGTGTATTCACGTGAATGATGTTCTTGTCGTGACGTGTTTCGACACCTGTGGCAATCTTATCCTTTGGGCAGCCTGTCCGTTTCGATGCTCGGTGATAACTTGTTTTTTGACCATTAGCCCGACTTTTCTAGTCGGCCCAATGCTCAGGGACTACTCCATATGGAGAGCTCCTTGCGTCGCTCTCCATATGCCCCATCAAGGATGTGTTACTTTCTCAAAGTGGTGCAATCCCTTATGGTGTTCAACTCGGCCACCACTCGGCATCACACTACTCGGGGCGTTGCCCCCGGGTCTGCCCAGGGTGAAAGAGCATCTAGCCCCCATGTGGGTTTTGGTGAGTTTAACGACAAAACGATTAAAGAACTAACTTATTTGCTTGAGATGATGAGCAGGGGATAATTCTTATGATTCATTGTATTTAAACTGCTCATCAAAATATATGGTTATTCATTGATACAAGCAAGCAAGTGTGTGAAGAAATAATGTTCATTGAAAAGATGAAGTGAAGCTAAGTTGGCTCAGCCAAGTGATACCCAGGTCAGCCAGGTAGAATTAAATTCAGAACAGAGAAGCTGACCCGGCTCAGCCAGGTCCAACCCAGGTGACCCAGGTGTTAAGTCAAAAGAAGCAATGATGAAGCAATGACTTGGGGATATGCTATGTGGATCTCCAAGAATATGAGATGACTTATTTGACAAAGAAAAATGATATTGCAAGACTTCATGTATGTATGATAAAAGGACATGAGCATATGTGTTACATATTGGTCTTCATGATTGGAAGCTTGTATTATGTGGGATATTCTTTATCAATCAAGAACAAACATTTGAAGAGTCTTTCAAATGGAATTCACTCAATGGCAAAGCAAAACTAAACTTGATGATGCAAGGGTAAGATTGTGAAGAAACAAAACGAGATGACTAGAGCAAGGGACTAAGCAAGCTTGGGCTAAGTGACGACTTATGACCATGTGCGTAATGCTAAGGTGAAGTATCTAGTATCCTGTGGGTTTCGAAGCATCATATCCAAGTCATGTCAAGGAAGGCATTGCAATGCATATTTATATGTTATGGTTGATAAAGGAAGTGGTCTAAGGATTAAAAGCGAATTCAAACATAAGTTATGGTAAATCCTAAGTCACTAGCTCAAGGTTGATCTGTTCAGATGATGGACAATGTTGAAAGCCCTCAAGTGAAGAATATTCAAGTATTGGCATGATTCTCAACATACAAGCTCAAGTGGTTGAAATATGATTTATTTATATGTCTTGGGTATAGGGATGTCGTACTATCAAGAGGGATGCAACATTGGTTGATAGACATTCACTGAAAGTGCTCAAGTCAAACCCATGAGAGTCTAATCGAGTGGCATCTAACTTAGTGGGGGTTTCAGACCAAAACTGGTCTGACCGGTTTTGGGAACCGATCTGACCGGTTCCCGGCCTGAGTTTGAAAACCGGTCTGACCGGTTTTGTCTGACAGAAAAACGGCTAGTTTTGTTGGGCTTGGGTATTTATACCCAAGAGCTCCTCTTTGAGGGGCTGCTGGTTCTGTTGGATCCTAACACCTTCTTGAGGCCAGCTGAGCTCTCCCCAACCTCTCTTTGAGAGATTCTTAGAGTTGGGTTGAGAGAGAGACTTGAGTGTGAACTTGTGTGAGCAATCTGACCTTGAACACTTGTGGTGGTGTCATGCAACACATGAAGCATTTGTTACTCTTGGAGCTTTGCTCATAGATGGCTAGGCGTCGCCGTGACTGTGTGTGGTTGTGCCCTGGAAGTTTGTATCACCCATCCTCTTGGTGAGGAAATCAGTAAGTAAACTCAATTCGCCTTGGTGGTGGATTGGGTGAGGAAAGGGTTAGGTGACAACCCGGCTCTTCGTGAGCACCTCAACGGAGACTAGGATTCACCGTGCCTTCGTGGCTGCTTGGTGCAGGCGGTGAATCTGAACTTCGGTAAACAAACCTTTGTGTGTTGTCTCCATTTACTTAAATTTATCAATTCTAGCATTTACTTGTAATTCCGCATCTATCTACTTTGGTATACTTGTGCTGTGTGCAGGAGCTTCATAAATATACTTGTAAACACCTGGTGAAGCTTATTGTTCAAAGTGGTTTGTGCTAGAATTGTTTTAAGGGGTTGTGCATTTTTGGTTCCCTGCTGACTGGTGAAACCGGTCTGACCGGTTTAAGGAACCGGTCTAACCGGCTCCGGTGCTGACAGTGGGTTTAAGTTTTTGTAATTTGCAGAAACGCCTATTCACCCCCCTCTAGGCGACATCAAGGTCCTTTTAATTGGTATCAGAGTAAGGCTTCACGTCTAAGCTTAACCGCCGTGAAGAAAAGATGTCGATTGAGGTACAATTTGAGCCACTCGCGCTTGACGGCTCAAACTATGCTACTTGGTTTGGTAATGTTCATAATGCTCTCAGAAATGTAGATCCTGTAATTGAACATATTTTAGTTGCTAGCATTCTACCTTCTAAGTTTGACATTGATAATATTGGTTGGTCAAATCTCACTCAAGGGGAGTTAGCTTGCACGCAACTCAATGCTTGTGTTACTGACTTCTTGCGAAGTTCTGTTTGTGAAGATTTATGGGATATCATCTCTAGCAAGGAAGGTATCCGAAGAGATGCACGTCTCATTTGGACTCTCATCACGGATATATTTGAAAACTTAGAAAGTGATGATGAAGAGCAAGAAGTCATGGAATCACCTGAGAAATGCTCATCTACATCAGCAATATTAATTGAGTCTCAGGTGGATCCTGCCGAGGAGCTAGAAGAGCAAAAGGAGGAAAATGCAGTTTCTCTGGAGGAACCGGTCTGACCGATTATGCCCAGGAAGCTGCTCCCGAGTGTGCTCAAGACACCCAAGCTGCAGGCGTCACTCCATCAACTTTAGGTTCCTCATTATTCAATGATAATGGACCTAAGTGCTTGATGGCTTGCAGAAAGAAGAAGAAGACCAAGAGAGATGAATTTCATAGAGTTGGAACTATCAAGGCTCTAACTCAAGAGCTTTAAAAACTCAAGCATTTTTATGCATCCTTGGTCAATAAGTATGAAGTCTTGTCGAAGGATTATGCTTGGGCTACTGATTTATCTACTTGCGTAGCATCCTTAGAACAAGAAAAACAAGTGCTTGGTGCTCAACTTGAGAAGCTTACTAGTGATCATATGGCTTTGCAATCTCACTACAATGAACTTGAATGTTCTCATGAAAAGATTGTAGAATCATATGCTCTACTAAAAATAGCTCATGAGGTCATAGTTACATCGGTAAAATTTCTTGAACCTCATACACACATATGCACATGCTCTCACATGAATTCAATTTTATTATGTGAAAAAACCATGTTGCTCCCAAGAAACTCAATCTTGTGTTGAGCATGTTATTGTAGAGTCTTGGGACGATCTCGTTGCTGAAGAAATAGAAGATATCAAGCAAGAGGATGAAAAGATCAAGGATGACTTGTTCAAGCCTAAGGGAAAGGGTCAAGTGCAATCTTCTCAAGATAACCGTGAAAACATGGTGAATAAGCTTGAGAAGGGATCAATGGTCACTGGATTAATCCCTCAGCTTAACAAGCAAGTCAATAAGAACAAGATTCAAGAAAAGAAGAAAAAGAAGCTTGATCACATACAATGTTTCAAATGCTCAAATATGGGACATTATGCATCCATGTGCTCTCTCAGGCATAAAAGCAAGGCAAAGAAGCAAAGTAAATCCAAGAAAAGGCTATGCTACAAATGCAAGAAATTTGGACACTTGATTAATGCCTGTCCACTGAAGTTGGAGCCACTGCGCATACCAAACCGGTCTGACCGATTTGAGGAACTGGTCAGACCGGTTCTGGCTGAGGCAGTAGTCCAACCTCCCAAGGAGAGTGATCAAGCTACATCTTCAAACAGCAAGGCTAGCAAGGGACAAGTGATCAAAAAGTAGAGCAATCACCAAGAAATATCAAGAATTGCATTTGCTACACTTGTCGGTCAAAGGGACACTTAGATAAAGATTGTCCAAATGGTAATGCTCCCAAATCTGATCTTGTCCATTATGATTTTGCTAGGCTTGAGAATGACAAAGCCGGTACTTGTGCTACTAGAGTGATTAGCTCACCTCAAACTAGTATAAGGGCCATTTGGGTTCCCAAGTTTCTTGTGACTAACCTAAAAGGACCCAACATGTCTTGGGTACCTAAAAGCACTTGCTAGACCTGCAGGGGAACAGAGATGCATTGGGGCTTTGGCAAATAAATCAAAATATGGGAACTCCATCAACTTGCCAAAGCGTCACTCAATCTACTATACCATTTCCAATGACATCTCAGTAATGTGTTCTAATTGGTTGTCTTAGTCATATTCTGTCCGTTGTGGACACAAGTATTTCATTCATTGAGAATGCTTGGATATGTCTAAGTCACATATTCTTAACATTTATTTCCCATATGCCATAAATGCCTTTAATGGCTCTCTAGCAGAGCATTTTACTTTGAAGTGCAGGAAAATGTGGAATCAATAATGAAAGAATATCTTGAAGAAAGCAAAAGAAGAGAAACCCAACTTTTGGAGCTGACTGGGATAACCGGTCTTACCGGTTTCTCAAACCGGTCTGACCGGTTTGGGCCCAGTTAGCAAATTCTAAGTTCCGACCGACTCCATATCTTCCGACCTGAAGGTCCGGCAGCCTCTGGCTCGTGTCAGAAGTACCGGCCAGTTGTGCCAGAATTTTCGGCAGGGGTTTAATTGTCAGGCTTCATCTAAGTTGGAATATTACAAGAAATCCTTCCAGCACTTCCATGGCATACAATTCATATACTATCTTTGTGGTAGTAAGTATTCATGGCACCATTTCAATAAATGCAATTTATTTGTGTGCCAGGACCAAATTGTGAAATAAATTCCTCAAGCTCATTAAATTGAACAAGTGCATGTGACAAGTGATTCAATCACTTGATGCACATATTAAGGGGGAGTTTATCTTACAATTTGTGTCTTTGAGACTAACAATTTCTTTTAGTGATCTTGTAGTCCCATTTGTGATAGCTTGTCTCTCTTTGAAGCAAGCTATGCCTCTTGTTCAAGATTGGTAAAATTGTATCTATTTCTTACTTGGACAATGAATTTTTCTTAATAAATAGCTGCTTGCCATAATATAGATTAAATCCCTTTGCTTGGCTTTGCGACAAGACTGATGCATATGAGCTTGCCTTCCATCCATATACACATATGCATAAAGAAAAAGGAATTTAACCTATATTGTGGGGTTTCATCCTTTGGTGATCCATTATGCCTCTCCATTTCAAAGATCACTAAATGATGAAACTAGGTCTTGTGCCATTTAATGCATTTTTCTTCTATGATGCATGAAAAGGGAAAACGTAAAGAGAAAAAGGCATTTGGATTATATTGACAATGCACAAGAATTAAGAAATGAATCTTCACCAATGTGAAAGAAAAGGATTAGCTAGAGGCCAAGATATGTTTCTTTTATCCATGTTTTTACATTGAGCATCTAGGCCTCATATCTATGCTAGTGTGTGCATTATTGCATGTAACTTTCTCAAGTTCCTTTCTTTGCACCTATTAGATGTTTAGTAAATTCCTTCTTGAAAATTGACTTGATGTCAAATGTTCCATTAAAACGGTGTAAGAAATATGCTAAACATTCTAATAAGGTTCTTGGCTTGATTAGTTGCATACTTGTGTGGCATAGGATAGATTTTTTAAAAAAAAATCTAACTAGTATGTTAGGACTTGTATGTTTTTGAAAATATTTGGTTCTTGGTCTTTGTGACCTAGTGGATCTGTTTGTGACTATAGTTAACCTTGCTTGACTAATGGCTAGTCACAAATAGTGAAATTTCTCTCAAGTCCATAAATTATCTGTCCTTCCCAACTCTCTTGGAAGTGTCAAGGAGTTTGAATAAAATTGGAAATTCCTGTTCTTGATCAAGATCAAGTACCAAAATCTATCTAGCACAAGGCTATCTCATGTTTGAAATCAATTCTTGGAGATGAAGGAGCATCTACTGGACTGTGGAGCATCCTGGGGAGAACCGGTCTGACCGGTCTGCCCGGGGGCCACCCACCTTTTTACCCCTTCACCTCTAGAAGTTACCTTATCCACTCACATTCACCCCTCACACCCAGACCGTGCCCGTGCTCCTCTCTCCCGTGCTCTCCCCTGCCCGAGCTCCTCTCCCCATCACTTCTTCAAAGATTCAACCAAGGAAGAGCTCAGCCCCTTGGAGTTTTGGAGGATTGAAGTGATTCTCATCGGTCTGACCGGATCCAACACTGGTTTTTGGATTCAAATCCTCAAGTTCTTCCCTTTCAAGGTATTCATATGTTCCCCATGCCCGATCTATGTGCTCAGTGAATATCTCTAGGATTCCTTCAAGCAATCACCTACTAGTATGCCCAAGAAGACTTCTCTAAAGTTTCATTTAGTTTGGTGGGCTACATTTTGAGTTACAATGATCTAGAGTTCCACTGCAGGAACCGGTCTGACCGGTTCAGGGATCGGTCTGACCGGTTCTTGCTGTGAAACCCTAGATCACTGTCTTATGGATCCATGACTTCTCAAATGATATCTAGGACTGTTTACAATGATCAAACATTTCAAATCCTAGGTTTTCTTCAATATCTATCTAGCCAGAGTCATGATTCTTTGACTGGTTCTGCGTAGAACCGGTCTGACCTATTCCTTGTACCGGTCTGACCGGTTGTACCCAGAACAGTCCTGTCCAGATCATCAATTCAACTCTTTTCACTCTCTTAAATTTTTCCATATGTTCCTGTGACCTGATCCCAGTGATTATATACTCTATGTGTCCAGAAATCAGTGCAGATGGCTCCACAAAAGTGTGTGGCAACAAGACCTAAGAAAGCACGAGGTGTTGATGATGAGACTGCCGGAGGATCTAGTCAGGTTCCGGAGGTTACTAGGCCTGGTCTAAGGCCTAGAGGACAGAAAAGGGCAGCGTCTGGGGATGCGAAGGATAGTGAGGAGACCCATTCTAGTGGCAGCAGTGATGATGTTGACATTGAGGATGAGGATTATGTTGTGCAGCCTAATCGTGGAAAAGGGACAGCTAGAGAGGGCAGCAGTAGTGATAATGATGATGAGAATGAAGAGGAGGAGGATGAGGTCCCTAGTGGCAGAGGGCCTGCAGTTGGTCAGGGCAGTAGCTCTTCTACTGCTATGCCTGTTCTAGTAGCTCCCACAGGTCCAGCT
>CM014274.1:86817206-86841019 GCA_004135705.1 Alloteropsis semialata
GGGCAGCAGCAGCGGGTCTCTTCATCTCGGTCCAGTGGGAAACCATCTTCGCCTATGAAGAAATTCCTTAGTTTTCTCACTGGAATGTGCAAGAGTCAGAGGGACATCATGGTTGAGCAGCAAAGGGTGAGGGTGGCAAGCAAGAAAGATAGAGATTCAATCAAAAGGATGCACAATGCTATGAACTTGCAGCCACCAAGGTCTCCAATCTCTCCAGTGCCTGTTGAGGAAGAAATTCCATCTGTAGAAGAAATGGTGGGTCAATACAGCTCGGGGGCTTGCTATGAAGATTTCGCGCATATCTTGGATCCCACCTTTGGAGCTCCTTCATCTTTAGTTCCACCGCCTCCACCGCCTCAGTATGGCGCTCCTGTTCAGGGTGACTTTGGCATTCACTATGGTGTATCAGCAGATCCTCCACTAGCTCAGCATGAACCTTTTGAAAGATTTGTCATAGATATCTTCGCTGACCCCACTCTCCCCTCCGGCTGGGCTCCTTGGCCTGGACAGTAGATGAAAGCAGCAGCAAGACTCTTCTCCATGTTTTTTGGATGATCGATGACAAAGGGGGAGAAGAGACTGATTAAAAGCTTATCTTTAGTGTGCTGTCCAGGTGAAACCGATCTGACCGGTTTCTGGAACCGGTCTGACCGGTTTCTAAGTGTTTTATCTGTGTTGGAAAGATGGAACTTGTAATAATTGTCGAACCTTATCTATTTGTGGGCTTGAGAACTTGTAATGTGTGCTACTATGTGTGATGTACCCTTTAAATGCCTATTAAGCGACTTTATGTTAGTTTGATATGCATGTTTTGATGTGATGACTGTTTTTGTATATGTACTGACTGGGGGAACCGGTCTGACCGGTTCTTGGACCGGTCTGACCCCAGGCAACACATATACACTTTGTTTATTAATGTGAATATCCTGTCATATGCATCACGTTATTTTTGATATATGTTACACACACTTGTTGCACCCCACGGATTCTGAGATATAGGGGGAGCTCCCATGGTTTCATCTTTTTATATGTGCTTTTGGCATGTGAGGCCAAATTTGGAAATTTCAAATCCAAGCACATATTTAGGGGGAGCTCATCATATATCTGAGAATTCAAAATGATTTTATTGCTATATCTGTAAGCTTTAATCGGGTTGTCATCAATCACCAAAAAAAGGGAGATTGAAAGAGCCCGACTTTTCTAGTCGGCCCAATGCTCGGGGACTACTCCGTATGGAGAGCTCCTTGTGTCGCTCTCCATATGCCCCATCAAGGATGTGTCACTTTCTCAAAGTGGTGCAATCGCTTATGGTGCTCAACTCGGCCACCACTCGGCATCACACTACTCGGGGCGTTGCCCCCGGGTCTGCCCAGGGTGAAAGAGCATCTAGGCCTCCATGTGGGTTTTGGTGAGTTTAATGACAAAACGATTAAAGAACTAACTTGTTTGCTTGAGATGATGAGCAGGGGATTATTCTTATGATTCATTGTGTTTAAAGTGCTCACCAAAATATATGGTTATTCATTGATACAAGCAAGCAAGTGTGTGAAGAAATAATGTTCATTGCAAAAGATGAAGTGAAGCTAAGTTGGCTCAGCCAGGTGGTACCCAGGTCAGCCAGGTAGAATTAAATTCAGGACAGAGAAGCTGACCCGGCTCAGCAAGGTCCAACCCAGGTGACCCAGGTGTTAAGTCAAAAGAAGCAATGATGAAGCAATGACTTGGGGATATGCTATGTGGGTCTCCAAGAATATGAGATGACTTATTTGACAAAGAAAAATGATATTGCACGACTTCATGTATGTATGATAAAAGGACATGAGCATATGTGTTACATATTGGTCTTCATGATTGGAAGCTTGCATTATGTGGGATATTCTTTATCAATCAAGAACAAACATTTGAAGAGTCTTTCAAATGGAATTCACTCAATGGCAAAGCAAAACTAAACTTGATGATGCAAGGGTAAGATTGTGAAGAAACAAAACGAGATGACTAGAGCGAGGGACTAAGCAAGCTTTGGCTAAGTGACAACTTATGACCATGTGCGTAATGCTAAGGTGAAGTATCTAGTATCCGGGGGGTTTCGAAGCATCATATCCAAGTCGTGTCAAAGAAGGCATTGCAATGCATATTTATATGTTATGGTTGATAAAGGAAGTGGCCTAAGAATTAAAAGTGAATTCAAACATAAGTTATGGAAAATCCTAAGTCACTAGCTCAAGATTGATCTGCTCAGATGATGGACAATGTTGAAAGCCCTCAAATAAAGAATATTCAAGTATTGGTATGATTCTCAACATACAAGCTCAAGTGGTTGAAATATGATTTATTTATTTGTCTTGGGTATAGGTATGCCGTACTATCAAGAGGGATGCAACATTGGTTGATAGACATTCACTGAAAGTGCTCAAGTCAAACCCATGAGAGTCTAATCGAGTGACATCTAACTTAATGGGGTTTTCAGGCCAAAACTGGTCTGACCGGTTTTGGCAAACCGGTCAGACCGGTTTTCGGTCTGACCGGTTTTGTCTGACAGAAAAACGGCTAGTTTTGTTGGGCTTGAGTATTTATACCCAAGAGCTCCTCTTTGAGGGGTTGCTGGTTCTGTGCGTTCTTAACACCTTCTTGAGGCCAGCTGAGCTCTCCCCAATCTCTCTTTGTGAGATTTAAACATCCTTGTGAGATTCTTAGAGTTGGGTGGAGAGAGAGACTTGTGTGTGAGCTTGTGTGAGCAATCTGACCTTGAGCACTTGTGGTGGCGTCAAGCAACTCGTGAAGTATTTGTTACTCTTGGAGCTTTGCTCCTAGACGGCTAGACGTCGCCGTGGATCACACATTCCGTGTGTGGTTGTGCCCCGGAAGTTTGTATCACCCATCCTCTTGGTGAGGAAATCAGTAAGTAAACTCAATTCGCCATGGTGGTGGATTGGGTGAGGAAAGGGTTAGGTGACAACCCGGCTCTTCGTGAGCACCTCAACAGAGACTAGGATTCACCGTGCCTTCGTGGCTGCTTGGTGCAGGCGGTGAATCTGAACTTCGGTAAACAAATCTTTGTGTGTTATCTCCATTTACTTACATTTGTCAATTCTAGCATTTACTTGTTATTCTGCATCTATCTACTTTGGTATACTTGTGTTGTGTGCAGGAGCTTCATAAATATACTTGTAAACACCTGGTGAAGCTTATTGTTCAAAGTGGTTTGTGCTAGAATTGTTTTAAGGGGTTATGCATTTTTGGTTCCCTGCTGCCAGGTGAAACCGGTCTGACCGGTTCCGGTGCTGACAGTGGGTTTAAGTTTTTGTAATTTGCAGAAATGCCTATTTACCCCCTCCCCCTCGAGGCGACATCAAGTTCCTTTCACAGGGTCATCCCTGATGGCCTGTGGTTTTCTGTTTTTTGAGCATCGCCCACCCTTGTGTCGGCCTGCCAACCAAGATGCTTCAGCCGATTACGGAGGCTTCGTTTCTTCATCGACAGTCCGGCACGCGCCTGCATGTTGCTCGGGGACTTATGGGATATGGGTACCCCTGGGCCCACTACCGACCGGGTAGACAGTCGGCCTGGGCCCACGTCTGACAAGGATATGGGCCGACCCCAGGCTGGCCCACGAGGATCCCAGGCTTGATGGACAAGGATGGAGAAGATTTAGCCCGCAAGACACTCGGCAAGGTACTCGGATCTCATCCAAGGATCACGGAGATTATGTTGTAACCAATCCAGATTAGTTTCCTAGTTGTAGCCGGATGCAATTAGAGATAACCGACTTGTAAGCTCTAGGCCGTCAGCCTATATAAGGTGGCCTAGGTCGACCCCTTAGATCATCTTCATCTCATTCTTTCGCCCGTTGTAACCACGAACTCGCCGAGCAAAGCAATACGACACCACCGAGCACAGGACGTAGGGTATTATACCTATGGGTAGCCCGAACCTGTATAATCCCTGTGTCCTTGTGTTACCTCGAGCTCCCTAGTCCAGTGATTGCCCTTTGCCTACAAATCAACCACTTGGGTACCCCCGGGTGGACTGCAGGACTAAACCTCCGACAGGGTCGATCGCCCCCATGGCGTCGCCTACTAGCGGTAGGCCAAGCAGGAAGGACACATCCTGCAGAGTGGGCGCCATCTCCCCCATGGTGAGGTGGAAGGTGTGCGTCTCTGGCCGCCACTTGTCCATGAGAGCCGCCAGCAAGGAGTAGTCAAACTGGAACCGCGTCATGCGATCCGGTACCGAAATGTGCGACCGGTCCATGTCGCCCTCCACCAGACGCGCGAAAGGCACAAGGCCTGCTGCGCGTAACCTGCAACGCAAAGTAGTGCTCGCATTAAATATAAATTTATAAAATATCATAAATGTTGACAATGTGAAGTGACGGCTTACCTCGGAACAAAGTGGGGGTGTAGCGGCATGTAGTTCATGCCGACACGAGACCGAAAGGTGCCCCCGACGTCGACCCCCAGCACGGCGGAGTAGTACGAACGGTGGTGCTGGTCGACTCGACTGTCGAGCAACTTAGGAGTCACGTACGCTCCTGCAGAAGGGTCCGCCGTAGCTGCAGGGAATTTGTGGAAAAAAATACAGAATAAGGTAAACATAGACATAGAAAAAATAATATTAAAAACATAACTTGTATTAAAAATAATAACTTGTATTACAAACAATAACTTGTATTAAAAACATAACTTGTATTAAAAACAATAATATTAAAAACACGACATCAAAAAATAATAAGATTAAAAACATAACTTGTATTAAAAACAATAATATTAAAAAACATCTATTACAAACAGAACTTATAATACAGAACTTACATTACAGAACTAATATTACAGAACTTATATTACATAACTTATATTACCGAACTAATAATTCACAACTTATGTTACTAATATTACGTTACTAATATTACAATCCACTAAACTGAACAATGGTAAAGTAGTTCTATATGAGGCCCTCATTGGTGCCACGGCCACAACCAGCGCCCCTTGATGGAGGATTTGAGACCAAATTTGATGACGCCCCTGCACCGCTTGGATCATAATAAGACGTTGCAGTGCACTTCTTGTATGTGTGCCCAATCTCATTGCACTTAGAGTAGATACGCACGTCTGGACCAGCTTCAGATTGATCCATGTTATTCCTAATGCGCTTCTTCTTTCGTCGGCCACGGCCTTGCCTCATTTCTGGATCTGGATCGGGGATATAAATTGTATTTTTCCCCGTGTTGTTGGTGAAGGAGCCAAATATCCCATAGCCGTACACCTCAGAGCTCCAAGTAGCCATAATAGTTTGCTTGAAGAAGTAGGGAGAGATGTACATACGGGGCGGCAGCCCCCTAGCTTCATAGCAGGCAGAAATCACATGGGAGCAAGGCTTGTGCAGCAGCTGAGGTTTCTGGCATGAGCAAATGCAAATATCGTTCCGAAGAACACACTTTTATTTGACCCTTTCTCGTCCGGCCACCGTCCGCCCCTTGTCCTTGCAAAGAACCTCGAATTGCCGTTCAGCTGAACCACAAGGATACGCATGGTGCAATAGAGCCTTCTTCTACTTCTCATCCATATACTCAGTCATCTTGTAGTCGTACATCAATTGGTTGTTTTCCATGGTAGCCGCAGCCCTTCCATACTGGTCATGGAAATATTTGATTGTGCGGTACGCGAAGAACTCGATGATTCCCACTAGGGGGAGGCCCCTAGCTCCACGAAGCACCCAATTGTAAACCTCGGCATAGTTTGTAGTCATTATACCATACTGAGCACCTCCTTCATCATAGAGCAATGCCTATTTTTCTTTGGGCTCATTCTCCAACCACTGGCTGAAAGTCTTAACTGCACGACCCCTTCTCCTTCTAGTCTGGCTATTGTCCAATCCCACATCCTCAAGAGACTATGGCTCATCTGCTTGATTTGTCATGGGTTTCTGTTGACATCAGATTTTCGCACCTGATATGCTGAGTCAGATGGTGACGTGGTGAAGCTGGTACTGCACAGTAGGCCCGTTGAATGGTCAAACAGATGATGCCGGAAAAGGAAGCCGATGCAGAATATGGGTCCGATAAAGAAGGAGAGTCCGATCTGATGATGAATGAGAGAATGTGCATCGGCTAAAAGGGAAGCGTAGCATGAACGGGGACTATTTCCTTTTCAGAAGGCGTATTGAAAGTCCCATTCTATGTTAAATATTAGTTTACTTTATCTGCAAGTTAGTCAAGTCCGATCAGGACTCTTCATGACCAGGGTATAAATATAAACCCTCGTCCATTGTAAAGAACTATTCTCACAATCAATACAACCCGGCTTCACGCCAAAACCTTAGGAGTAGGAGTAGATACCGACGAACTCATTGGTGGACGGGCTGCATCAGTTCCTGATCTCCGGCTTACCAGTAAGATTGTCAACTTATTGAACTAGTTTAAGCTTTGAATTGAGGCGCATCGCCCTTTCTCGTTTATACTGTTCAACCGATTTATCTTTGAATTATCAAGATTGATCTAGATTCCCTGCGTCGGAGCTAGATCTCTATTGATTATTCAATAGTTAATCGTTTATCGAGTTGTACTTTAAGTCTTGAAGTCAATCCAGATTCCCTGCGTCGGAGCTAGATTTACCTCTGGATCATCAAGATTAGTCTAGATTCCCTACGTCGGAGCTAGACTCATCTTGGTTATTTAAAGGCAGCTTTTGCGGTTATTTGGAGTTGCTAGATTGATTTAGATCTGCGCCATGTGAATTAATCTGATTCTTCAACAGCTTTGAGCATTGGTTTTAGTCCGATTTGAGCAATACTTATCTTACAATATCGTTTTAGGTCCGATTCATCTTCATAGTTTTATCTGGTTGTTCTTTGATTGTTGTGTTTGATTTAGATTCCCTGCGTCGGAGCTAGGTTTGCACAATATATCAAAGATTGATCTTTGATTGTTAAGAGTAATTTAGATTCCCTACGTCGGAGCTAGATTCCTCTTGACTATTCAAAGACAGCTTTGAATATCGGAACGATCTTGTTACTATTTTTATTGTTTATTTGCTTGATCTGATTAACACCTGTGCAAGCATCTTGTTTAGTTGTTGGGTTGGTGAATTAAGTTTGATTGTTTAGTTATCTGGTCCGATCATAGCTGGAGTATGTGCGCTGCATCCGTTTGTGAAACCGTGTCGAAACAGTCCTGGTCCGATCGGCCAGCTAGATGGTCCGATAAGATAAATCAAACCGGCAACTAGGCAAGATGGACAATGTATCGGCTCACACTTTGATTATTTAATATCTTGTTCAAAGACATAGCTGATCCGTTATTTACATATTGACCATGTTTTATGCTTTATTTATTATTATTTAAAAGGTTGATCTGTTACAAGGTCCGATCCCGATTGGTCCGATTCTGAAGTCCGATTAGATGTATGATTGAGGTCCGATTATATTGGTCCGATTGAAGCCGTCTATGAAGTCCGATTTTGAGGTCCGATTGGCATCGGCCGACACAAGACTGATTGGGTCTTGGCTAAAATCCAACGTGCACCTGACGTTTGGAATAGAGCCAACACAATCAAAGAGTAATTGAACTGTTTTATCCCCTTGTCAATTTCAGGTCAAATTGACTGGCACGCCGCGAACCTGAACGAAGTGCAGGCTGGCACTGGAGTGAAGCAGATCTCCCTGGTCTTATTGTGTTGATCGCTGAGGATACGACTGCCGATTTTCCGCGTCAACACATTTTTGGCACGCCTGGTGGGACACGTGAGGCAAATTCCAAGATGTCGTCTGATGCCGAAAAAGAAACTGCAGCTAAGCTCGCTGCTGAAAAGGAAGCTGCTGAGAAAGCCAAGGCTGACAAGAACAAGGTTCCTGACACGACCATTCCAGTTACGAAGGCCGATCTGTCTAAAGCTCAATTAGATGCAGTTCAGGCCCAGATTGAAGCATTTGAGAAGCTCTGCCTTGGCCAATTTGGGCGTAATCGTTCAGGCCCTGTACTCAAAGGTGCTCTCCCAGATCCAGAATTGATCAAGAAGACGACTGATGCTCGGGAGTACCATGTCAACATGACAGAGATGATTCATCAAGCTGTTCATCATGCATTGATTAACCAGTCGGGCACTTTGGTGAATTCTTTAGATAATCTCATCAAGAAGGCGGTGGATGATTCTATTTGTTTGAAAGGCCCAGTCTTTATGGCAGATTCTGCAGGGGCATCAGGATCAGGAAAAGGCAAGGATACTGAAGATAATGCCATGACCGTTGCTCCGCAAAATCCGACGATTCCACCACCTATTCAGCTAGCCAACGGTTTCCTGTTGATGGCCGATGGAACGATTCTCGGCCCGCATGGAGAAAAATATGCTAGGACTCTGAACGAAGAAGAAAAGCAACCTGCAGCTGCAAAGCTACATGCAGAGACTCCTGCGAATCAGCGTATGATCGGAGATTACAACAATTATATGATGGATATGCATCAAGCTGGTGGAATGCCACTCGGAGGACAGGAGTCCGATTGGTCACAGAAAATAGCCGAGGTGATTCAGAATCAGTTCGGCTTGAAGCCTAAACATGAAGCGAGGTTGTATCGGCACCCATACCCATCTTACTTTGATGCAGTGCCACTTCCTCCACGTTACAGAGTGCCGGATTTTTCAAAATTCTCCGGGCAGGATGATATGACCACCATCGAGCATGTGAGCCGATTCTTGGCTCAATGTGGTGAGGCTGCTTCTGAAGAAGGACTCAGGCTTAGATTCTTCCCTCTGTCACTATCAGGGCCGGCGTTTACTTGGTTCACGTCGTTACCAGCAGGATCAGTCACAGGATGGTCCGATATGGAGAAGCAGTTCCATAAGTATTTCTTTTCTGGTCTCAATGAGATGAAGATTTCTGATTTGATTGCTGTCAGGCAAAGGAATGATGAGTCCATTAAGGAGTATATTCAACGATTCCGTGAAATCAGGAATCGATGCTACAATTTGAGGCTATCTGATATGCAGTTGGCCGAGCTTGCATTCCAGGATTTGCTCGCGCCGATCAAGGAGAGGTTTTCGGCTCAGGAGTTTGAAACATTGGGACAACTGGTGCAGAAGGTGTCAGCCCATGAGATCCGATATCAAGAGATGAAGCGTACAAAGTTTTCCAAGCAAGTAACCTATCTCTCTGATTCTGAAGAAGAGGCTGATATCAACATAGCTGAATGGACCAAGTCCAAAAAGCCAGTATCACTCCCATGGAGCAAACAGAGTCCCGAAAAGTTCGGACTTGATATAACAAAGGCTGATAAGATTTTTGATTTACTGCTCAGTGAAAAGCTTATCCAGCTTTCTCCAAATCACTCTATTCCATCGGCCGATGAGTTGAAGAAGCGTAAATATTGCAAATGGCACAACTCAACTTCTCATGAGACGAATGAATGCAAGGTGTTCAGGAGGGATATCCAATTGGCTATTGAATCTGGCAAGATCAAGTTTGAAGATAACAAGAAAGCCATGAAGATCGATGGTCATCCCTTTCCTAATAACTTTGCTGATTTCTCCTTTTCTGTTAATATGGTTGATGCTGATGAAAAGGGGAAGTTCAAGGTGCTCACATCGGACCACGCCAAGAGTTCTAGTGCCGTTGATCCTGCAGTACAAGTCACCGTTGAAGAGCTGCGGAGGAATCATCAGGCATTTGGACATGAATCTAATGCTCTTGGTGGATATCGGCCACGCGTGACTTCCCAGATGCTGATTAACAAGTACAAAAGGCAGCAAGCAGCGGCTCGAGCATGGGAAGAGCGCGAGGAACGACGGCGTCAGAGGCGCGAATATCAGGCAAGGCGGTTTGATGAAGGGTCCGATGGCCGACGCCGATACGATGACAGGTCCGATGGCCGACGCCGATATGAAGATAGATCCGATGGCCGACGCCGATATGATAACAGGTCCGATGGACGACGCTGGTGTGATGACAGGTCCGACGATCGTCGTCAGTACGGATATGGGTCCGATTGGCATATGGACAGGCGTCAAACCTATGAGCAGTATGATCAAGATGATGGTCACTGGAGATGTCCTTTCTTTGTGTTCTGCTGGAATGAGAAGCTCAGATTGCCATCCAAAGCAGATTGTCCTGAATGCAGCCTCCAGTATGAAGAATACAGGGTTTTCAAGAGAAGTCGACGATCAGTTCATGAACGGATCGGCGTCAGGATTGATGATCGTCATCAAGAAGATGAAGGCCGAGTTGATGCTCATGGCCGTAAAAATAATGAAGGCCGGGATGACACTCGTGGCCATGAAAAAATGGAAGAAAGGCTCCAGTTCAGGATCGGACTAGAGAACCTCAAATGAAGCCTGACAGTGGTGCCCATCAGGGATTTCTAGATCCAAAAAGAGATATGTTCAGCGGTTGCGCTATCATGAGCAGATTCAGGAGCAAGAGTTAGCCAAAGAGAAAGTTTGGCGCGTTAAGATGGCCAATGATGATGAAGCAAGCACATCGGCCTCGGTAAACATGGTTTTGATATTGCCTTTTGATTTTGCTGCTCCTAATGAACAGAATGATGATGAGGCCGATTATGAGTTAGAAGAAGCCGCTGCATGCTTAGTTCTTGATTCAGAGAAAGCCATCTTTGAGAAGCCAAATGCGAATGGATATCGGCATCTGAAGCCTCTGTACATCAAGGGATATGTTGATGGGAAGCCGATGACCAAGATGCTTGTTGATGGAGGAGCTGCCGTCAATCTCATGCCCTATTCCACATTCCACAAATTGGGCAAGGGGATTGATGATCTGATCAAGACGAACATGACGCTCAAAGATTTCGTCGGTAACGTTTCAGAGCCTCGGGGGGCAATTCACGTGGAGTTGACCATCGGCAGCAAGACATTGCCGACCACTTTCTTTGCGATTGATGGGCAAGGTTCCTACAGCATGCTCCTCGGGCGAGATTGGATTCATGCCAACTGCTGTATCCCGTCCACAATGCACCAGTGCTTGATTCAGTGGCAAGGCAACAATGTGGAGATTGTCCCAGCTGATGATTCGGTTAGCATTGCAACAGCCGAGTCAACGATTTGGGAGTTTGAAGGGATTGAATGCCTGTCAGGGAAAACATGGGATGGTGACTTCCTCAAGGTGTCCGATCAAGGATTACAGCCGATCCAAGCAGTCGGCTCTGAGACTTTATTTTAAATGGCCGATTGTATAGAAGATTTTGAAGACCGAAGTGAATTCGGTAAGTTAGGATTTGGATTTACGTCGGCCGACGAGTTAGAGGAGATAGACATAGGATCTGGTGATAGACCAAGGCCGACGTATATCAGTGCTAAGTTGGATCCTGAGTATAAACAAGAGTTAATAAAACTTTTGAAAGAGTATTCTGATTGTTTTGCTTGGGAATATTATGAAATGCCAGGTTTAAGCCGTAATATTGTTGAGCATCGGCTGCCCATCAAACCAGGATATCGGCCGCACAAGCAGTACGCAAGGAGGTTCAAGGCTGAGATGTACAAACCAATTATGGCCGAAATAACGAAGCTATTTGAAGCTAAGTTTATCAGGCCATGTTGGTATGCTGAGTGGGTATCAAATATAGTTCCTGTTTATAAGAAAAATGGAAAGCTGCGTGTTTGCATTGATTACAGGAACTTGAACAAGGCAACCCCGAAGGATGAATATCCAATACCGGTGGCTGATATGCTAGTCGATGCAGCATCGGGCCATAAAGTGATGAGCTTCCTGGATGGTAATGCTGGTTATAATCAGATTTTTATGGCAGAAGAAGATATCCCCAAGACTGCATTCCAATGCCCAGGTGCTCTCGGTTTATATGAGTGGGTTGTTATGACTTTTGGTTTGAAAAATGCCGGTGCTACTTATCAACGTGCTATGAATTATATTTTTCATAAGCTGATCGGCAGGATAGTTGAAATCTACATTGATGATGTGGTGATCAAATCGAAAGGTTATCAAGATCATTTGGCCGATTTGAAGGAGACGCTGGAATGCACAAGGCAACATGGATTGAAGATGAATCCGCTCAAGTGTGCTTTTGGCGTATCGACCGGCCAATTTCTCGGTTTCCTGGTACATGAGAGAGGAATTGAGGTGAATGATCGGAACCGCAAGGCGATTGATGATATTGAGCCTCCAGTAAACAAGAAGGAATTGCAGAGTTTGATTAGAAAAATCAATTTCTTGAGAAGGTTTATATCGAATCTATCGGTCCGATTGGAAGCATTTACTCCTCTGTTGAAGCTGAAGGATGGAGAAGAATTGGTTTGGGAGCCTAAACATCAAAAGGCATTGGATGAAATCAAGCAATATTTAGCATATCCGCCAGTTCTTATTCCACCACAAGAGGGTAAGCCGTACAAGCTTTATTTATCGGCTTTTAATCATGCAATCGGCTCTGTTTTGATTCAAGAGGTTGATGGAAAAGAACGAGTTATATTCTATTTAAGTCGAAGATTACTGGATCCTGAGACTCGGTATTCATATGTGGAGAAGCTTTGCCTTTGTTTATATTTTTCTTGTACAAAATTGAGGCATTATTTGCTATCGGCCGAGTGCACTGTAATCTGCAGGGAGGATGTGATCAAATATATGTTATCGATGCCAATCATGAAAGGGAGAATTGGCAAGTGGGTTTTTGCTCTAACGGAGTTTGATCTTAGATACGAATTGGCCAAAGCGGTAAAAGGGCAGATAATGGCTGATTTAGTTGCTGATCATTGTGGACCTAGCATTGATGCTGTTGAGCAATGCACCATGGAGCTTGACGTGTCTGGTCCGATGAAAAAGGCCGATGTGGTTGACGCAGTTTCTTGGACTATATTCTTTGATGGTTCTTCTTGCAATGATGGTTGCGGATCGGCCTGATTATTATTTCGCCTCGGGGGGCAAGGTTTGAATTTGCTTTTCCAATTGAAAATGCACAAATAACCAGGCGGAATATGAAGCATTGATGAAAGGTCTCCAGATTCTTAAAGAAATCAGCGCTCAGTTTGTTGAGATATTTGGAGATTCTTTGTTGATTATTAATCAGTTACTCGGCAAGTATGATTGCAAGATGGATGCTTTGTTGTCTTACTTTGAGAAATGTCAAGATTTGATTGATCAATTTGCCCTGGTAACTCTTAAGCATATTCCAAGACATCATAACGAGGAAGCAAATCGGCTAGCGCAAAAGGCGTCTGGCTATCGGCCTATGTCCGATGTGATGGTACAGGAGATGCCAGAAGGAGATTGGAGGAAAGAAATCATTGAATATTTGAGGGATCCTTCTGTCAAGACTTCTAGGAAGATATGCTACAAATCGATCAGGCATGTCTTGGTTGAAGGAGTGCTTTATTTTCGATCAGTTGATGGGGTCCTGTTGAGATGCATCGGACCTGAAGAAGCCAAGGTCTTGATGGGAGAAATTCATGAAGGTGTTTGCGGGGCTCATCAATCAGCGTTCAAGATGAAATAGATGATCAGGAAAAATGGGTATTATTGGCCGACGATTCTGGAAGACTGCTTTGAATATTATAAAGGGTGTCAAGAATGTCAAAGATATGGAAATATTCAGAGGGCTCCAGCATCGGCTATGAACCCTGTCATCAAGCCATGGCCGTTTAGAGGTTGGGGAATTGACCTGATCGGCCAGATTTTTCCACATTCAAGCAAGGGGCACAAATTCATATTAGTGGCAACAGATTATTTCACCAAATGGGTTGAAGCTATTCCTTTGAAGGAAGTGAAGTCCCAAAATGTTATTGAATTCGTTAGAGAGCACATTGTCTACCGATTTGGAATTCCACAGACAATCACGACAGATCAAGGTACGATGTTTACATCGGACGAGTTCAAAAATTTTGCTGCTGATATGGGTATCAAGCTTCTTAATTCATCACCATATTATGCACAAGCCAATGGTCAAGCTGAAGCCTTCAATAAAAGTTTGATCAAGTTGATTGATAGAAAGATTGAGGAATACCCAAGAAAATGGCATATTGTGCTTCCTGAAGCTCTATGGGCATATCGAATGGCTTGTCATGGGTCGATCAAGGTTTCTCCGTATGAACTGGTTTATGGGCATGAAGCCATTCTTCCATGGGAAATTCGTACTGGGTCAAGACGTATTGAGCTTCAGGATAAATTAAAGGCTGGCGAATACATGGAACTCATGAACAATGAGTCCGATGACTTGGCTGTTCGTCGGCTACGCGCTTTGGAAAATATTGAAGCTAACAAGCTCAGAGTTGCAAGGCATTATGATAAGAAAGTTAAGGGGAAAGAGTTCAAAGAGAGCGATCTCGTGTGGAAAGTTATTCTGCCAATTGGTTCTAAGGATCCCAGATACGGCAAATGGTCACCGAACTGGGAGGGACCCTATCGAATCGTCCGATGTGTTCCTGGCAATGCTTATATTCTACAAACGCTTGAAGGAGAAGTGTTTCCTAAGGCATTAAATGGGAAATATTTGAAGAAGTACTACCCTAGCATTTGGGTAAATTCGTAAAGCCGATGCTACGCGTCAGGCTTGGAAGCCGATGGAAAAATCGCCTCAAGAACAAAATAAGAGCCGATGCGACATGCATCGCCTTAAGGGCTATATACAATAAGAGAAAAGTATGTTACATCATCAAGCCGCTCAATGGCGGAGCAGGCTACTGGAAAAGGGATTGCATATATATTCATATATTTCTCATACAAAGAGATTTCAGAAGACAGAAAGATCTAATAGGCGCCGATGTACTTTGTTCATCATTGCCAGAATAAGTCTAGAAGGAAAAGGGCGAGAAAAAGCATAAAATTAAGAAGACATCCTCTTCCTTGAGACAGATTCTTGAATAGCTCGGCTCATTCGAAGAAATCCGCAAGTTTGAGGAGATATGCTCTGGAAGCAGTCCCTTGAAGAGCGCACCGGCGGACCGGTGGTTTTGCCCCTATCCTGAAGAGGGCATCCCATTAAACCCCTCTGAAAAAGCTTTCCCTCAGTAAACCATGAGAAAACCTCACGAGGATTCTCCTAGCAGAGGTTCCACCTGGATTTACTGCAGGATCAGAAAAGAGGGGGAGTACCCTACACTATTTCACGAGAATTCTTCTAGCAGAAGAGGGAGAGAGGATTGGTTCCTATATCAAAGAGAAGGAGTTTGTGTTCTGTCATGAATATTAGCTGCGCCATGGCGAAAGAATGGTGGAGGAAGGAGAACCTGAGACAGGTATTTATAGCCGGCAATTGATGAAGGAATTAAAGGAAAGGTGGGAATCTGAAAGATGCTCGCTGAAACTGTCCAAATAAAGAACAGTATTCTCGTGAAGGTGTCATTGATTCAGTGCTGATATGATTAAAGAGGGGCGTCTTTTGAGGAACTGCATTGAAGAGTCGTTTCGCCTGGGTCAATAAATATATGAGTACCCATGACATAAGGTGCAGGATTCCATATATTGTTTGTTGTCAGAGACATTAATGCTTGAGAAAAAGAAAGGAGAAGATGGGTAGTGCAGATCCTTGGCAGAGAAAGAGGAGTAAACAGCGTGGCTGCCAGTGGAAGTTTTTTATAAGGAGAAAAATAGCTGTGATCCAAGAATCAAGGAATCGCACAGTATAAGGATGGGAAGTTTCGGCATGAAAATCGGTGAAAGAGTTATGATGACAGATACGAATTTTGGAACAAAATGATATTTTATTCCAAAATTGGGGGGCATGTGTTGACACCAGATTTTCGCACCTGATATGCTGAGTCAGATGGTGACGTGGTGAGGCTGGTACTGCACAGTGGGCCCGTTGAATGGTCAAACAGATGATGCCGGAAAAGGAAGCCGATGCAGAATATGGGTCCGATAAAGAAGGAGAGTCCGATCTGATGATGAATGAGAGAATGTGCATCGGCTAAAAGGGAAGCGTAGCATGAACGGGGACTATTTCCTTTTCAGAAGGCGTATTGAAAGTCCCATTCTATGTTAAATATTAGTTTACTTTATCTGCAAGTTAGTCAAGTCCGATCAGGACTCTTCATGACCAGGGTATAAATATAAACCCTCGTCCATTGTAAAGAACTATTCTCACAATCAATACAACCCGGCTTCACGCCAAACCTTAGGAGTAGGAGTAGATACCGACGAACTCATTGGTGGACGGGCTGCATCAGTTCCTGATCTCCGGCTTACCAGTAAGATTGTCAACTTATCGAACTAGTTTAAGCTTTGAATTGAGGCGCATCGCCCTTTCTCGTTTATACTGTTCAACCGATTTATCTTTGAATTATCAAGATTGATCTAGATTCCCTGCGTCGGAGCTAGATCTCTATTGATTATTCAATAGTTAATCATTTATCGAGTTGTACTTTAAGTCTCGAAGTTAATCTAGATTCCCTGCGTCGGAGCTAGATTTACCTCTGGATCATCAAGATTAGTCTAGATTCCCTGCGTCGGAGCTAGACTCATCTTGGTTATTTAAAGGCAGCATTTGCGGTTGTTTGGAGTTGCTAGATTGATTTAGATCTGCGCCATATGAATTAATCTGATTCTTCAACAGCTTTGAGCATTGGTTTTAGTCCGATTTGAGCAATACTTATCTTACAATATCGTTCTAGATCCGATTCATCTTCATAGTTTTATCAGGTTGTTCTTTGATTGTTGTGTTTGATTTAGATTCCCTGCGTCGGAGCTAGGTTTGCACAATATATCAAAGATTGATCTTTGATCGTTAAGAGTAATTTAGATTCCCTACGTCGGAGCTAGATTCCTCTTGACTATTCAAAGACAGCTTTGAATATCGGAACGATCTTGTTACTATTTTTATTGTTTATTTGCTTGATCTGATTAACACCTGTGCGAGCATCTTGTTTAGTTGTTGGGTTGGTGAATTAAGTTTGATTGTTTAGCTATCTGGTCCGATCATAGCTGTAGTATGTGCGCTGCATCCGTTTGTGAAACCGTGTCGAAACAGTCCTGGTCTGATCGGCTAGCTAGATGGTCCGATAAGATAAATCAAACCGGCAACTAGGCAAGGTGGACAATGTATCGGCTCACACTTTGATTATTTAATATCTTGCTCAAAGACATAGCTGATCTGTTATTTACATATCGACCATGTTTTATGCTTTATTTATTATTATTTAAAAGGTTGATCTGTTACAAGGTCCGATCCCGATTGGTCCGATTCTGAGGTCCGATTCGATGTCTGATTGAGGTCCGATTATATTGGTCCGATTGAGGCCGTCTATGAAGTCCGATTTTGAGGTCCGATTGGCATCGGCCGATACAAGTCTGATTGGGTCTTGGCTAAAATCCAACGTGCACCTGACGTCTGGAATAGAGCCGGCACAATCAAAGAGTAATTTAACTGTTTTATCCCCTTGTCAATTTCAGGTCAAATTGACTGGCACACCGCGAACCTGAACGAAGTGCAGGCTGGCACTGGAGTGAAGCAGATCTCCTTGGTCTTATTGTGTTGATCGCTGAGGATACGACTGCTGATTTTTTGCGTCAACAGCCTGGAACGCCTCTTCTGCCTCTGCCGACCATTCAAAGCGATCAGTCTTATGTAACAATTTATAAAATGCCATACCTCATTCGCCTGACTTGGATACAAATTGACTCAGGGACACCATCATTCTTGCTAGCTTTTGGACCTCGTGACGGCTGCGTGGAGACTTCATGTCATCGATTGCCTTGATCTTGTGCGGATTTGCCTCTATACCCCGCTGTGACACGAGATAACGAGGAGCTTACCCGATGATACACCGAAGGTGCATTTGGCGGGGTTGAGCATCATCTAGTTTTTGAGCAAGTTGTCAAATGTTTCAGTTAAATCGGCGATCTGGTAGCCTTTTAACTTACTTTTCACAATGGTATCATCTATGTATGCTTCCACATTATGGCCGATTTGGCCTTTGAGAACAATGTGAACACATTTTTGATAAGTGCAACCTGCGTTTTTCAGACAAAAGGCATCTTTATATAACAATAAACGCCGAAGGGAGTTACAAATACAGTTTTCTCCTCATCATCAATGCAAATGCTGATTTGGTGATACCCCGAATAGGCATCTAGAAAACAAAGCAGCACGCATCCTGAGGTTGAATCCACAATTTGATCTTTCCTAGGGAATGGATACTCACCCTTCGGGCACGCTTTATTCAGATCGGTGTAGTCCACGCACATCGCCACGTTCCATTGGGCTTCTTCACCATGTCCGGGTTTGCCAGCCACTCCGGAAAAGGGACCTCTCAAATGAAGCTGAGTTTGAGTAGTCGGTTGATTTCTTCATTAATGGCGTCTTGTTTCTCCGGGGTATATCTTCTTTGCTTTTGCATGACTGGTCGGATGCCAGCTCGTATGCCAAGCTTGTGCTCTATCACCTCCCTGGGGATCCTGGGCATATCGGACTGTTCCCAAGTGAACACGTCTGCATTTGCTCGGAGGAAAGTAATGAGCTCGAGTTCCTATTAGTCACCCAGACTAGTGCCCACATTTGTGGTCTTGGTCGGGTCTGCTGTTGGTATTTTTAACGATCACAGATAAATCCGCAAGTGTACGGATACCGATGAAGCTTTCACCCGAGAGTATTCCAGGGTATCGAATCCACAGGGGACGTGTGTGTACTAGTGACTGTCGGAGTTCTAGTCCGGCAGTCCACCCAGGGGTACCCAGATGGTTGATTTGTAGGCAAAGGGAGATCGCCAGACTAGGGAGCTCGAGGTAACACAGGGACACAGGGATTATACAGGTTCGGGCTACCCGGAGGTATAATACCCTACGTCCTGTGCTCGGGGGTCTTGTATTGATCTGCTCGGCGAGTTCCGGGGAACAGCGGCGAGCTCTTGGTTACAATGGGGGATCGAGTAGCTAGGAATCGAATGAATGAAGGGGTCGACCTAGGCCGCCTTATATAGGCTGACGGCCTAGAGTTTACAAGTCGGTTATTTCTAATTGTATCCGGCTCTGACTAGGAAACTAATCTGAGTCGGTTGCCATATAATCTCCATGATCTCCGGGTGGGATCCGAGGATATCGCCGAATGCCTTGCGGGCTAAGTCTTCTCCAATCTTGTCCATCAAGCCGAGGATCCTTGTGGGCCGGCCTGGGATCGGCCCACCCACTTGTCAGATGTGGAAACAGGCCGATTGGCTACCCGATCGGTAGTGGGCCCAGGGGTACCCATATCCCACAAGTCCCCGAGCAACGTGCAGGCACGTGTCGGACTGTCGATGAAGAAACGAAGCCTTTCATGTTGGCTGAAGCATCTTGGTCGGCAGGCCGACGCAAGGGTGGGCGGTGCTCAAAAAAGAAAACCGCAGGCCATCCGGGGATGACCCTGGGCAAACCCAGGGCGGAGCCGCGAGTGGCATAGCGCCGAGTCATGGCCGAGTCGGACACCAAGGAGCTGCGCCACTTGGAAAAAGTGACACATCTTGATGGGGCATATGGAGGGCGACGCAAGGAGCCCTCCATATGGAGTAGTCCCCGAGCATTGGGCCGACTAGTAAAGTCGAGCCAATGGTCAAAAGAGAAGGATCTCCAAGCTTCGAGGCAATCAGGCCGCCCAAAGGATAAGCCTGCCAGACGAGTCTTGACCGGAACAGTGCTCATGTGAACGCACAGAGCATTCCCGTGGTCGGATGAAGCCAAAGGTGATAAGGGCGGACTGAGGACATCGAAGAGAGGAGCTGCTGTGTGGCACAGAGCTCACGCGCCGAACAGTGCAACCGGGGTCACATGTTATCGTTTAGCACAGAGCTATAAATATACGCCAAGGCCCAGAGCCTTGCGGTCATTAGAAGATAGGCATAGCAACCACCTAGCTTGAAAAATGTTTGGGACTTGTTCCTGGGTTCATCCTCCAGGGAGGAATCATGGGGACTTAATAGCTTGGTGCTAGAAGAGTGCTTGCGAAGATCCTGAGGTGTTGATTGGCGTCTGAATGTTGTCCCGTTCACCCCTGCATTCCCATGTGACGAGGGCCATGTGGGGTGAAATGCTTTGTAGAGCAAAGGATAGCCGGAGGCATTCGCTAACAACCCTCAGTTGGTGCTGTCCCGTCGACGGCTGCAGTGGTGCTACAAGAGAGCTTGCGAGGAGCTTATGTGGGCCAAGCTTGCTACGGATGCAGCACTAGGCACAGGGACGAGTGCCCCAGGCCGTCATCTTGATGGTTGATGTATTTGGTCTTTGTAACCGGCCTGTGACCGGCTCCTTTTGTAACTTATAGCTTTCTGATGAATCTTGTCCCTATCGATGCAATATCTGTATTCCCGCGACCCGAAAGTCGACAGAGGCGTTGTAGGTTCGCACAGTAGCAACTAGTCATAGAGACTTCTTCGTCGTAGTCGAAATGCCGAATCCCGAGCGCCGGGGATGGCCGAGTCCGAAGACCCGTTGACCGGAGTCAAGGGCGCCGAGTCCCCGAGGGCCGGGGCTGGCCGAGTCCGGAGACCCGTTGACCGGAGTCAAGGGCGCCGAGTCCCCGAGGGTCGGGGCTGGCCGAGTCCGGAGACCCATTGGCCGGAGTCAAAGCGTCAGAGTCCCCGAGGGTCGGGGCTAGCCGAGTCCGGAGACCCATTGACCGGAGTCAAGAGCGCCGAGTCCCCGAGGATCGGGGCTGGCCGAGTCCGGAGACCCGTTGACCGGAGTCAAGAGCGCCGAGTCCCCGAGGGTCGGGGCTGGCCGAGTCCGGAGACCCGTTGACCGTAGTCAAGAGCGCCGAGTCCCCGAGGGTCGGGGCTGGCCGAGTGGGGCAAAGAGCCGTTGGCGCGCGGAGAGCTGTTGGCCCGCAGTTAACGGGACTTCCGCGGATTCCGTCCGTCAGTTACGGCGCCGTTAGGGTAATTTGAATCGACGAGAGGGGATAAATTGGATCTGTCAACCGGTGACTTTTACCACTGTCATTTCCAAATCTAGAAACATCCCGCGCCTCCGCCGCCGCTTAGCACCGCCGCAAGAGCGATTCGCCCTCCGCCCACACACTGCCGCCGGAGTTCGAGCGCCGCCACCACCGCTACGCGTTCGCATCGCGCCCAAGCTCCTTAGCAGGGATGGCGGACTCGAGGGAAGAGATGAGGACGCCGGCGTCAGGGGAGGAAGCACCGCCAGCGACGGGGATGGCGGACGCGGGCACTGCCACGGGCCGTGGCGATGTTGAAGCGGGGAGGAAGGTGGCACCCTCCGCGGGCCAATCTGGAGCCGCGGGGGATGCCGCCGCCCACGAGGGCGGTGATCCTGATGCGCCGGCGACCGCCGCGGGGGCGGACACCAAAGGGAAGGCCGTGGCCTTGCCCGAAGAGACCCCGGAGCTGACCTCCGTGCCCGGGGGAGTGCCGCCACAGGAGCCGGCCTGGGGCCAATCCTCCGTCACCGAGGAAAACTCCAGGACATGGAGCGCCGAGGCGTTCTCGGGCCACGGGAGATCCTGCAATGGCGGGCCGCTGGGGATGACGCCCGTCCATGGGAGCGCTCGGAGACTGAGATGGCCGTCTTCGCGCCATTCTTCGAGCAGGGGTTTGGATTACCAATGGAAGACTTCTTCCGGGGGCTGCTACACTTCTACGAAGTGGAGATGAGTCATTTGAACCCCACCTCCATTCTGTCCATCTCCGTTTTTATTCATCTTGGCGAAGCTTTTCTTGGGATCCCACCACATTTCGGGTTGTGGCGGCGATTGTATTGAATGAAAGTCATTGGGGAAGGCTCTGGGAAAGGGCCCAGCAAGGATCACCGGAGGGGCTGGGTTCTCCTTGAGGGTTGGCATGTCCAGGAGATATTTTATCCTGGACATGAACGATTCCAACAAAAACTGGAGACAGGAGTGGTTCTATGTCGCGAATCATCCCCCTGCGCTGCCTGCCCGGACTGGCCACCGGCCGGCAAAGAAGGACTGTTGGGAGTCACAGCCGGAGGGCCAGAAGCTTCAGGAGGCCGAGGAGCTGCTCAAGTTGATTGCCGAGCTGAAGGAGCAGAACTTAACTGCGATGGCCATAATGATCTCCTTCGTCCGGCGATTGACACAGCCAATCAAGGACCGGGTGCATCCTGGGTATGAGTTCTCGGGTGGCAAGGACCCGATCCGGGAGCAGATCCGGACTGTATCTGTCGCTGAGACGTGTGAGAGGATCTCCAGCTTCATGCGCGGCAAGATCTTCAACCAGGGGACACCGGTCCCATTTTCTTTACAAAATCCACCTCCTGCGGTTAGTCTCCTACTTATTTGCAAGTTGTGTATTTGTTTGCTGAACTACTGGATGTCTGACAAACTGTAACATTGCTGACGCCAGGCCTCTGTCTTTCAGGACCGAGTGATGAAGTACTTCAGCCGGGCACCCCTGCCCGAGGGTGATGTCCGGGTGGAGAAGCTGATGACGGTGGAGGAGGTGTCCCGGGCACCTCAAGTCGTGGATGAGGGATAAGCCGCCTGGGAGGTGACCGACTTCATCTCGGCCCCCTAGGAGGAAGCAGAGGATGACCCGGTACCGCAGGTGCTTGGGACTGGCTTAGCGCGGCCGACGCGTCAGGCCGTACGCAAACTGACCCCATCACAGAAGGCGGCTCGAGCAGGGTCCCCCAAGCCGTCTCCGAAGCTGGGGCAGGGCGCACAGGCCGAGACCGAGGCGCGGAGGAAGAGGAAGGCGGTGGGTGATGCAGAAGGTGGCGCTGACGGGTCCGCCTCAGGGCCTGGGTCTGAGCAGCCGGTGCTAGACACTCCGGGAGGCCAAGGTGGCATTTTTGCGCCGCCTGCACTGCGGCCAGGCTCGACGCTACTGCCGAGCGAGACACCCCCACAGTTGCTACAGGGGGTGCGATTCAAGCGTCCACGCAAGGGCGGGTAAGTTTCCTTGAGCTTCTGTTTGTTCCTTTCGTTCGCCGGGCTTAAATTGTTGAACTCTTGGATGCAGGCCCGGGAGCCAGGTGGGTGCCAACATCCTGCCGCTCCCGAGGGCCGGTGGCAAGGTGCCGCCGAGTCGACCTGCCGCCACGAAGGCGGGGTCCGAAACCAGCACTGCGCTGGTCGTGCTGGAACAGGTGCCGGTCAGCATGTCCGGGCCGCCGCGCCCGCCTAGTCCTCCACACGTCTTGGGGACGGACGCCCCAGTGGACGACCGGCAGGCCGAGGTGCCCAAAGCCACCGCCGAGGAGGAGGAGCTGAAGCACTCTGCAGGGGCGGAGCGGCCGAGCCTCCCCCCGCCGGCGCTTGAAGATGATGATGAGCAGTTGCTGGGGGAGCAGCTGGATGCTGGCCATGGTGCCGTTGTGCCGCCAGTTGTTGAAGCCGGCTCGGTCGGGCTCGGGGACGGGGCGAGCTCAACTGTACTGACGCCGGAGCGTGGTCTGGAACTGGACATCGCCGACCACGAGAGCGAGCTCCGGAAGCTGCAGAACGTGGCTGGCGTGCTGAACCGCATGGTCCAGGTATTCTCGTCTCGCTGTATTGAATTCGTGAGTTCTGTAGTGGCTGATCGATTGCTTTCTCTGTGAATCAGGGCTTCACAGCTCGATCTGTGAAGGATCTTCGCTTCAAACAGCAAGTCTTGAAGGACCGCCGGGCCTTGGGCGAATCCATATGGACCGGGTCCATGAAGCTAAAGCCACCAAGAAATACCTGATGCAAAGGGAGCGGGAGCTCGCCGACCTGCAGAAGACCAACGAGGACCTCATGAATGACATGAAGGTCATGGTCGAGGGTACGTTCTTGTCCTTGTCTTGAGTGTTCCATTGAATCGAGCCATCTGTGCCCATGAGACTTCTGTTGCAGAGACGAGCAAGAAGGAGGAGGCTCTCCAGGTGAAGGTGGATAAGCTGGCCGGGGCCAAGAAAAAGCTTGAGGAAGAGCTGTGACGAGGGTCTGGATTAGGGGTACC
>CM014274.1:86842019-86863288 GCA_004135705.1 Alloteropsis semialata
TGTAGTCCACGCACATCCTCCACGTTCTGTTGGGCTTCTTCACCATGACTGGGTTTGCCAGCCACTCCGACACTCCCCCACAATTAATATCTCTCTCTCTACTCTCCTAACTCCATACGCATGGATCTCTCCATGTCAGTCAAGCCAAATCCATATGGATGTGCAATCTGATCTTCCAATCTACATAAGGATCTGGAAAACACAATAAGATAAACGGGTTTTTTCAATCAATATGCAAAACTGAATGGGGCAGCTTTAAACATAATATCCAAACCTTTTAAATAGCAATGCTAAATCTCCAAACCATTTAGCAATGCTACCGAGTCCAAAACTCTACCATGATAACAGTGCATTCTAAACATATCAAAAGGTGGAATATAAATAACTGGAATCTTCACCTCAGTACATACAGCTAGGTCACTATGAGCACTTTGAGATCAAAAGATGCTAATCAATACATAAACAAATATCAGATTTTATGTATTTTAATGTTATTCCCATGAACATGGATGGACAGGTGAATCAATATCTATTCATAATTTATTTTTATTTGAGACCAAATTTCATTCATCCAGGTCAGTACCGATGGTGATACTGATATAATGTAAAATTTAATAATAGTGCCATGTAAACTAAACAGGGCCTAAATTATTTCTTATTGCTTTTGTTTTGTCATAGTGGTCGTGTGGCACATGTTTTTAAAAACCTAGTAAACAAGAGTTTTTATATTTAAAAAATAAGATAATTTTATATTTATAGCAGATATGTACATGCGGCATATCCAAAACAGGGAAAACACTATAGTGATATAAAACAAGCTAAACCTGATGCTGGGCTCCATGTTGCCGCAAACTAAAAACAAGAATATGTGCACACAATCCAGCAAAAGCATGAACAAGCAAATGGTACACAAACATTATTTGTTTTTAAAAACTCAAACGGACGTTCACCATTGGAAAGAGGTTACTGATATTGATATTTACCTTGAATATAATCTCCTACACCAACTAAACAAAGCAGTAGAGCTCTAAGATTTGTAATTTGAAATCAGTCTAAATAACCTTAGAGAGAATTTTATTAATCAAGAAGTGAACAACGTGTGTCTAGAGCTTCACTATTTCGTATTTCCAGAGCTCCATGAAAGACAAAGCTAAACTTCGACAAATGCCACCATGCATCACTAATTGTCCTACCTGAAAGTCACAGAAGGTATGCAAATAGTTAGTTTCAATGTCACTCACATGAATCCCTAGGTGAGCTGTAAAAAAATGAATCCTTGGGTTTAGATCGAATAGATAGAAGCAAAAACAAAAGCATCAAACAATGAGAATATAATCTAGATATTGAGAGACCATGAAATTGCTAACACACAAATATGTTTGGGCATCAGTCATCTTTTTTGCCAGCTAGTTCTTCAAAGCATAACTAAACAAAAACAATATGGATGAACCGCTTAAACAATTTTGGGGGAAAAATAACTTCATGTTAAGCCCTCCCATTGTGTACCAAGCACAAAAAGTAACCCTCTACTCGCCAGCCTGAGAGACCATGGGCACCACCTAAGCATCTAAGCACTTGGAATAAGAAAAGAATTAATATCAACGTTTGAACAATGATCAACAGTGTCAAAGGGGAAGGCATCAAAAGTTTTGAAAAGATACTCCATGAGGACCTGCAGATGTCCTAGATATGTCCTAGATGTACATTCAAAATGAATCTTAAATCAAAGCAGTGGATACTTACATTATCCAAGTCCCGCATTTCCTTCAATGCGCGATCAAGATCAAGAGCCTGAACACCTGGGATTAGGGCAGCTCCATCATCGCCATGCTCAAGGTCTCAGCGACAAAGCGAAGGAAGCAGGTTGCAGGACTCATGGGACAAAAAAAACAGAAAGTGCTGAAGGATCACTGAAGCAACTAATTCACCCAGTCACCCTCCCTCTCCCTTAGATAGAACTGCAGAATGAAATAAGAAACACATCACAAAATTTAAGAATAAGATTTTACACAGAGCAGGCCACAATGACTAAAAAAAGCATGATTGATGGTGTTTGTAACATCTCCAAGCGGAACACAATGACTAATTACGCTTTACGGAACAATGGCAACATGTAAGTAGTAGCATATATCAAAAAGAAAATGCAACTATTGTTTGAGTATTTGTTAATCACCAACAAACTGTATTAGATAAGACAAGATAATACTGGAAGAGAAATAAGAAATGTATTGCCTCAAAATATTTGTGTATTTCTACTGCAACAAACTCAATCCACATGTAGGCCATAGCATCACATATTTTCACCCCAGTACATTTCCACATCTACTCCTTAATTAGCAAAACATTGGCGACCTACCCAACCCCGCTCCAAGGGCAAGGAATGCAAACCGGAACCATGCTCATATATAGTGTCAGTTTGCATCACAGTTTCACAACAGCTGGTCCTAGCTAGTCTTTGTGCATGAATCATTAGTCATGTATAATTTCGACAAATAAGCAAAGTGGCGTGTAGCTCACAGTAGAAAAAGGAGCCTCATCTTGGAACCTTTGACCTGCAACTAACATCCTAAATTGGATGAGAAAGTCATTCAAGCCTCCTAGCCTCCTGATAATCAAATCCATATGAATGTGCATTCTGGTCTTCCAATCTACAATATGACCCTGAAAATGGCAAAAGATAAATGAGAATTCTCAATTAATATGCAAAACCGAATGGGGCATCTGGCTTCCAACATAATATCCAAATATTTTAAATAGCAATGCAAGTTATGGCCAGAATAATCACCAAGCAATGGTAACAAAATGATATATAATGCAGTGCAAACAAGAGATACAGTTTTCCAAATTCTTCATGCAAGAATATATACATGTAGTAGAGATGCTATAGCAAAGTGCAATGTAGATTATTTCTTCCACCTCACCTTCCTACAGAAAACATATGAATTCTGTCGTCGGCTTAATTCACCTATCCAGAGACCATGGATAATCAACCAGCAGAAATCAGGTAGTGGAAGGAAAGGCCTATTATCAGCAGGCACCAAGGACAATAAGGAAGGAAATCAACTAACTAATCACTGACCTGATTAAAAAAGGAAATCAGGATAGGGTCAATCACTTTTGAAAACAAACCTGGTAGCAATACTCACTTTCAAAGAAATGTAGGTCATGCAATCATTTAGCTTCTCAAAAGGCATTTGAACATATCAGATTGCAACCAAAAAAGGCCTTTTTAGTGGAAGTTTCAGGACGAATTCACTTCATAATTTAATTAAGAAATTAGAGCAGCACATCCCTGGTGCTCTGCTGGTCACAATTGACTGTGCCACTCCTCCCACCAAATACATTTGAAATTTAAGCTTTCTAAAATATTTCCAAAGTGAGAATCATCACACCTTACAAAAAGATGATGTTCACGAACATTCCATAGAATGGTCACAAGGAAAATTAAACCAGAGCATGGAAGCAGCAAGTCAAAATGCATGGCTAGACGACACCTGCAGATGATGAAAACACAGGTACTATATAAAATTGTAGAGTTAGAGAATTTATGATTTTACCTGATCAAGTTGAAGGAAAACCAAAGACTGACAAAAAAAAGAAATTATCCCAACACCCTTCCTGCCTTAATCTGTGGCTGGAACATCTCATTTCAGCACATCTTCACTTCTTAAAAATTAGCTGGAAAAGATTGAGACACCATACTGTAATCTCATTTGAACCCGTCTTCACTTCCTGCATATTAGTTTCACCCAACATCCTTTTTATCTCATTGAACCGTCATTTGTATTGTTGTAGTTTCATCAATATGTCCTTCACCGTGGTTCGAGGTCTTCCAAATAACAAGTAGAACCATATTAACTTGCTTGATAAAAAACAGACAGGGCAAGGAAGCATATTAACTTGATTTACTTAAATAGCTGCGAGAATCGACTCTAATATGCAAATGCACTAACCTTTTTTTATCCAAATGCTTCCTTGCCTGCTGAATTTCCTCCTGTGATAAATTAGCAATAACTTATATCACATATGTTTTAAGTAATACAAAACATATTTTACTGGTGAAACAGGCCCTGCACATCAGAGTGCACAATCAGATTTGTGCTATTTGAGACAACGGTGACTGTATCACAGAAAAGCAGGAATCTAGATTCGCTGTGCACACCCAGATTACATACCTTCTTCTCCATCAATCATAGGGTGGTAAGGTGTCTTGGGTTCGCTTATCTTCTCCCTTTCTGGTTTGTTTGACTCGATGTCGTTCAAGTTCTCTTCATCCCATTTGACACGGCACCTGAAACACAACGATCATGGCATTTTGCTGGGCAAACATTTATGTCAAACAGAAATTGAGACAGCACTAACCTGGCCTTCCTGGGTTCTTTAGCTTTCATTGTGTACTGGCAAAATGCACAATGACTCAAGAATAATAAACGTTCAGAACATCTAATTTATTATTACGCATCTGATAACATAAAGCAATAGACGTACCACGAGGCGTGGTAATTTCTGCATCACATGAAACTGGCAGCTGCGACGTAGTCGAACCCTTTCTCTTACAATTATTTCTCGTCCGCGGATTTGCCGTGTTTGTAATGTCACCAAGGGGATTCCGATTGTTGTCCATCTAACAAAGAAACGAAATTAGCCGCCACATTTTGTGATTCCCCAAACAAAGTCACGACAACTCGTAATGTTTACCTGGCCGCGATCCATGTCTTTGGTTCACAAACCGGCCGCGATCCCTGTCATTGGTTCCGGATGGATTCAGAGCAGAGACAGAGAAATTTGGAGGCACGAGTTTGAAGGCACTGAGCATCACTGACCTCGGAGAAATTTGGGGCATGCGGAAGCGAATCCTGGCATCAAATTCCTACGGAACATGGAACCTGGCATCAAAAATTGATGGCGGGATGGTGTCCTGGCGTCAAACAAAACCTGGTGTCAAACAAAAAGGAATTTGTGAGGGGTGTCCACGGCGATGGTGTCCTGGTGTCAAACAAAAAGGAAAGAAACCTGGCATCAAAAAAGGCAGATAGTGTCCTGGAGTGAAACAAAATCTGGCGTCAAATAAAAAGGAAATAAATTGGTGGTGTCCACGGCGATGGTGTCAAACAAAAAGGAAAGAAATAATATGGAGTCCTGGGCATTTTAAAATTTCGAAACCTGGCACCAAAAAAAGGCAGGCAATTTGCTGATGGCGGCATTTGCTGATGGAGTCCTGGCATGCGGCATCAAAAAAGGTAGGCAATTGAAATTTTGAAATTATTTGACGTGATGGGGTCCTGGCGTGCGACCTCTTTAAATTTTGAATCAAATAAGGCAATTAGCAGCCAGGCAATAAGGAAACAAATACCCGAAAATGGGGCGGGATTGGAATTTTGAATGGTGGGTACACGGGTGGGTAACTAAAAAGCGTGGTGAGAAAAAATTAAAATATTTTGCCGCAGCTATTTTCTAACAATCAAGTTTTCCCTCTCCCCCCCCTCCTGTCAAACTTTTTGGACTGCATTGTGGGCCCATCAAAGGAATTTGTGAGAGGTAAGGTGGGTAGCTTTTGAGTGAGAATTGTCTCCAAAAGTTATTCTCTTTATAGTATAGATACGTGCACCCCTAGTTTGGACATGGATTTAAATATTCTGTGTGTTTGTTCTATGCTGTTTGGTACAGCTTTAATATGTTGCCTAATAACACTATCCTAACATATTTAAGTGAGTGAGAGAGAAAAAACTAAACGTTATTTGTGTGGCGGAACCGTCCAGCTTAGACCGGCTCAAGTGCGTCGGATCGTCATTTCTGACAATCACAGCATTTGCCCTTCAGACGGTATAAACCCGGTAGTCCGTCAGATGTCCTCAGGACATCTGAAACCTCCACGAACTCAAATACAAATCACATACACAGATTGCATCACATAGGAGCACAACAGAAGAATTCACAACACACTTAATTATACAAGAAGTAGAGTTATCATACACATAAGAACAACTTTAAGTATAAGTCAAACTACAGAGTTCCATAAAACAGAGGTAGGTCATAACAAGGACAGTTTGATGACCACAGTTGGTTTAAACAAAACAAGACAAGTCAAGATGACATGTTGGGCTCATCAACATGCCTCTTCTTCTTTTGGAGTCCTTCCCTGCTTTACTGAACATCTTCTGGCAGCTCTGCAACAATTATAGTATCTTGAGTACAAAAGTACTCAGCAAGTCTGACCCGTCTACATAAACATATAAATACAGACTGTTGACACCAGATTTTCGCACCCGATATGCTGAATCAGATGGTGACGTGGTGAGGCTGGTACTGCACAGTGGGCCCGTTGAATGGTCAAACAGATGATGCCGGAAAAGTAAGCCGATGCAGAATATGGGTCCGATAAAGAAGGAGAGTCCGATCTGATGATGAATGAGAGAATGTGCATCGGCTAAAAGGGAAGCGTAGCATGAACGGGGACTATTTCCTTTTCAGAAGGTGTATTGAAAGTCTCATTCTATGATAAATATTAGTTTACTTTATCTGCAAGTTAGTCAAGTCCGATCAGGACTCTTCATGACCAGGGTATAAATATAAACCCTCGTCCATTGTAAAGAACTATTCTCACAATCAATACAACCCGGCTTCACGCCAAAACCTTAGGAGTAGGAGTAGATACCGACGAACTCATTGGTGGATGGGCTGCATCAGTTCCTGATCTCCGGCTTACCAGTAAGATTGTCAACTTATCGAACTAGTTTAAGCTTTGAATTGAGGCGCATCGCCCTTTCTCGTTTATACTGTTCAACCTCTCGAACGAAGCCGGCTTTGAGTAGTCGGTTGATTTCTTCGTTAATGGCGTCTCGCTTCTCCGGAGTATATCTTCTTTGCTTCTGCTTGACTGGTCGGACGCCAGTTCGTATGCCAAGCTTGTGCTCAATCACCTCCCTGGGGATCCCGGGCATGTCAGATGGTTCCCAAGCGAACACATCTGCGTTTGCCCGGAGGAAAGCAATGAGCTCGAGTTCCTATTTGTCACCCAGACCAGAGCCCACCTGGGTGGTCTTGGTCGGGTCTGCCTCATCAAGGGCCACCGATTTGGTGCCCGGTTCGGTGCGTTTTGCCGGTGGCGCTCTTGGCGAGGCGGCGGCTGGCGACTCGCCTGCTTGCTGTGATGGCGTCTCCTTGATCGGGGTCTGGTCCACCACAGTCTGCTTCTCGGCGGCGCCGTCATCGGTCTTCTTTTCTCCCGCAAGCACTGGTTCGGGAACTTCTTTTCCCTTGGCCCTTGATCGGGCCTCTGCTGCTCGGGAGGTTTCTGCCCCTGCTGCCTTTGCGGCAGCCTTTGGCAGGCTCTTGGTCTTTTTCCTGGCAGGTTCGGCAGCCTTGGCTGGCTCCTGCTCGTCTCCCTTGATCATGTCCAGGGTCTTCATGTCGCACTGGACCGCGCCCTTGCGATCGCCGCAGACGGTGATCGGGCCCAATGGCCCTGGGACTTTGATCATGGAGTAGGCGAAGTGGGCGACGCCATGAACTTTTAAGAACGGTCGGCCCAGGATGCAGTTATAGGCCGACGTGATGTCAGCCACCTCAAAGGTGAGGAAACTCTGTTCGGATGTTTTTGCCCTCCATGAGGGTCACCTACAGATCGATCCTCCCTAAGGGAAAGGCTTGGATGCCTGGTATGACCCCGTAGAAAGGCTTCTCCACCAGGGACAAGGACCTCCTCGGGATCCCAAGCTCGTCAAAGGCGTTGACGAACAGCAGATTGAGGGCGCTTCCACTGTCGATCAAGGTTCGCCCGATCTTGCGGGGCCCGATCCAGGGTTTGATGCACAGTGGGAGTAGCGGCCCGTCGTACAGCGTCTCGGGGTGATCCCTCTGATCAAATGTGATCGAGATTTCGGACCACCTTAATGGATGCTTGCAGGGCTCGGTGCTTGCCATCTGCCTCTCGACCAGCTTTAGCTGGGACTTGGAGGTTCGGGTAGAATAGCCACCGAAAATTGTGGCGATCTCCAGATCCTCGGGAAGGTCTGACTCATCGTCACAATCCATGTAGTTCACCGTTCGAGAATTATGAGCGGCCTGGTCGCGTGGAGCCCTCTGCTGCTAGCTCTCCTCCTCCTGCTTTTGCTTCTTGTACACCATGCAGTCGACAAAGTGATGCTTTGTTGACCGGTGAATCGGGCAATACATTGGGAGATCGGCAGGCTTGCCTTGACGCCTGTACGGGGGTTTGTTGTCCACGGCCATGACTTCGTCACCCTCGGTCTTGCGCTTTTTGTTCTTGTGCTTATTCTTTTTCTTGCCTTCCCCAATTGGCTGGCTTTGTTCGGGCTTTCCATGGACCCGTGCTCGGGCATCCGCCATCTTGGTGGTCTCTTCCAGGATCCCGTAGAGCTCAGCCACCGTCTTCGGGTTCTTCTTGGCAAGCTCCTCCGCCGTTCGCTCGTCCTTGCAGCCCTGATTAAAGGCCACAATCACCCGATCATCCACCATATCGGGGATGGTGTTACGGGTGTCGCTGAAGCGATGGATGTAGTCCCAGAGGGACTTTCCAAGTTTCTGCACACAATTGAGCAGATCTCCTTCGTATCCAGGGCGTGTGTAGGTGCCTTGGAAGTTGGCTTCAAACGTCTCCCAGAGGTGGCTCCATGACTTGATGCTGGCCTCGGGCAGGTTCATGAGCCATGTTCGGGCTGATCCCTGCAGGGCAGTCGGCAAGTAGTTGGCCTTGACGTAGTCGTCACCCCCGGTGGCGTCGATGATCATGGAATAAATCTGAATCCACTCGCGGGGGTTGGTCGTTCCGTCATACTTCTCGATGTTAGTAGGACAAAACTTTTCCGGCCACCTGAACTTGCGCAGGCCTGGAGAGTATGCAAGACATCCTCCTGTGCCTGGCCGGGAGTCACGTGGCGGTGAGTCTGGATGGGACCGGTAGTAGCCTTCACGTGCTCGGTAATCTCGATTGTAGTTGAGAGTTTCCCGAGCGTCGCGAGTGCGACGGTTGCGTTCAAGCTGCGGCCTCATGTCACGCCCTTCGTGCGGGCGATAGCGGGGTCGTCTGTTAACAGATCGGGAGCAAACCAGTTGTGGTTCACCAGGCCTGTTTGACGGAGCCTGTAGTGCAGCGGCGGCGGCCTCGAGGCACTCCTTGGCCTTGTCCGCTGCTTCCCGAGCCTTCTTGGCGATGGTGGCCATCGGGGTTCCCTCGGCCATTGCCTCCATCAGTCTCCAAGAGAGTTCGGATCTGCAGGTTGTCCTGCTCGACTGCCCAGAAATTGTCGTTGAGATTTCGGGGAGCCAGTGAGGACGCGACCTGATCTGTACAGGTTTTAGCTATCTGAAGAGTTGGCGCGTTGCTGAAACGCAGAGAAGGTATGGATCTGCGCGAGTTGGAGGACTCGGTAGCGGCCTCGCTCCCGTTTGCAGCTAGCACATGGATGCGGCGGTCTTCGGGCTGTTCCGACCCATCGCTAGATCCACTGTAGTCAAGATCCAACTGTGCAATGCGATCAACAATGTCCTCGGGAGTTGGCTCCGTGAAGGTGGCGAAAACTTCCCGACCGGCGTATGTGGGATCGGGATCATGGATCCCTGTCAGCTTGATCTCGTAATCGCCTTGATGCTCGAACACGAGTTCCCCGAAGTGGATCTCCCGTGTAGGCACTAGATGGCTATGAGCATAGAGATCGAAAGGAAGCAGAACTCCCGATGGCCTCCGACTTGACGGAACTGGGCATGTAGGGCATCAATGAACTCGACGCGTCGGCGATACAGACTCCATTGGCGATCGGCATGATCTTTCTTCATGCGAGGGCCCCTACCTGGCGCGCCTCTGTCGAGGTTGTACTCGACAGATATTTGTCCGGCAAGCACCCCGCTTCGTGCGAAGATTGATCACGGTGGATGAACAGAAAGACACAGGATTTTATACTGGTTCGGGCCCTCAAGATCGAGTAATAACCCTACGTCCAGTTGCTGCTTGTATTATTTCGGTGAGTACAGATTACAATGGCGTAACAAGTACCCTCGGGTGTATTGGCTAAGATTGGAGATACCCTCTACATGCATGACCCTCTACTATTTATATCTAGGGAGACGTGCCTTACAAGACAAAACAGACCTAAACCTAGCAGGACTCCAACTATCCTCGGGCCTTCCTTCCGTGATCCGGTCATCGTGTCTTGTTCGGAGTCTTCTTCGTTCAGAGTCAGCAGTCGGTAATCCACGTGATCAGGCATCCTGGTATTATGGCCTCAACAAGGACCTTCTTCATTGCTCGTCTCCACCATTCGGCAAAACTTTTCTCAACTAGTCTAGGCACCGCATTGACGAGATTCAAGGATTCAAAAATATGAAACCACACCTGCCTTGCCACCACACAGGTAGATAGCAGATGCTGGACATTCTCTTCTTCTTGATCACAAAGAGGACATTTCTCCGGGTGCTCCAGGCCTCAACACGCCAATCGATCAGCTGTCCAGCACCTGTTCTTGACTGCTACCACAAGGACAATTTGCACTTCTGTGGTGCCCAAGTTTTCCATAGGCGACGCCAAGGCTCAAAGATCACGGACCCATTGAAATAAGCTCTATATGCTGATTTGGAAGAGTAGCGACCTGATGCTTCGAACCTCCAGATGTGATGATCTTCTTGATCAATTAGCGTAACATTCCTTAAGCAGTCCCTTAGTCTCAGGAACTCTCTGATCCCATGCCATGACAGCCCTCCACCATTACGAATATCTTGCAACCATACTCCATTATCTAGAGCTTCAGCCATTGTTCTCCTCTTGCGGATTCTAGGTGATATACTGGCAACTACAGCCGGAGCAAGGTTTTCAATCGAGCACCCATGCAGCCATCGGTCCGACCAAAAGAGGGTATTGTTTCCATTGCCAACATCTGTAGAGACTGCAATTGCAAAAAGAGCTAGTGCATTAGGATGTGAGGGGAGTTCCAAGTCAGTCCAAGGTCGATCAACCCATGTCTTTTTAAACCACTGCCATCTCATTTGTAGTGCCCAAGATAAAACCTCCAGGTTAGGAATGGCTAGTCTTCCCAGGTCCAAAGGTCTGGAAACCTTGGTCCAAGTGACTAGACAACATCCACCATTAGCCTTCTCCTTTCCCTGCCATAAGAACCCTTTTTGTATTTTTCCCACCGCCTTAATAAACCATTTCGGGGACATTCACTGCGATCAACAAATACACAGGGACCACCGAAAGCACAAAACGCACCAGAGTAGCGTGCCCAGCTTTATTCATGAGCCCTGCTTTCCATCCTGGGAGCTTATCTGCAATTTTCTCGATCCAAGGCATAAGGTCAACCTTCCTGAGCTCCTTATGAGTTAATGGCAGCCCCAAATAGGTGCATGGGAATTCTCCCACAGCACATGGTAGAGTTTCAGTAATTACATCCAAGGGGATATCATTATAGCTGATGGGCACTATGTTGCTCTTTTGTAGATTAGTCTCCAAACCCGAGGCCTTCCCAAAGACATGCAGAATGTCCCTAGTAAGCAACAGCTCCTCTTCAACCGGTCTGATGAAAAGAGCTACATCATCCACATATAAAGAGAGTCTTTGTCCTGCCACTCGGTTAGATAATGGCTGCAACAACCCTTCACTTTCCGCCTTTGCAAACAAGCTATTCAGCTAGTGTTATCCTAGACGCTAAATGCTAGACAGTCGCACACCTTCTGTTTAGCATTTAAACGGTTTAGATGACAGATTAAACGGTTTGCACTGTAGCTATAAAAAATATAAAAATCCTAATTCCATACTATATTTTTTTTAATATTGAAATTTAAGGTATGTATATAATTCATAATGACACAATATTCTCATATTACACATAACACATATATACTCGCTACTCTAACTCCTATTTTTTTCTTAAGACTCGCTTATGGAACCTATATTCAACCGCCGACGCTCAACTATTCCACCAAAACATGTTCCTTATTGCTTAAACGATCGTTTAAACGTGTGTTTATGTGTGTAAACGTGTTTAACTTCACTATTTACACCGTTTTTTGACCAAATTGACCGTTTATAGGTGTTTAGCATTTAATTCAGTAACTAGGCCCTAAACTACACGCATACCCTCTGTTTACCGTTTAAACACGTGTAAACGATGGTTTACACGCGTTTAGGCGAACACTGTATTCAGCACATCCATGGCTAGAATGAATAACATAGGGGACAGAGGGTCCCCTTGCCGTAGTCCTCGATGATGTTGGATAAAATACCCTGGTTCTCCATTAAGCAAGATTCTAGTTGATGAAGTAGAGAGCAAGTTGGCAACCAGGTTACACCAAGCCATACCGAATCCCATGTGCCTCAAAACCTCCACAGCAAGAAAGCCCAAGACACCGAGTCAAATGCTTTAGTGATGTCCAGTTTAAGGAAGAGGCTAGGGACTTTTTACCAATGCAAGGTTTTCAATGTCTATTGCACCAGCATGAAATTATCATGTATGCACCATCCTCGGATAAACGCGCTCTGATTTGTAGCAATCATGGAGTCCAACCGAGGGGCCAGGTGATTAGCAAGAATTTTTGTGATCAACTTAGAAAAATTGTGTACTAGACTTATTGGACAAAAATCCTTAGCCATTGCAGCATCAACATTCTTCGGAATGAGAGTAATATATGCAGCATTAAGCAAACCCAGAACTCTGTCATCCCCTTGCTGAAGAGTAATAATGGCTGCCATGATGTCCATTTTGATTATCGACCAGCACGCCTTGTAGAAACAGCCCGTGTACCCATCTGGTCCTGGGGCCCTATCCGATGACAGAGACTTGATTGTTGCCCAAACTTCATCCTCAGTAATAGGGGCATCAAGCTCAGACTAGTCCATTCCTTCTCGCTGACAGAATTCCAGGTCCAAAGCAAGCTCTCTGTTGGGAGCCGATCCCAAAAGGCTGTCGTAGAAATCGAACAGTACCTTGTGCTTCTCTTCCTTTGAAGTTGCTATAAGATCACCTCAATCAGCTTTGGGATAAAATTCTTTCGCTTCCTATAAGATGCTTGCTTGTGAAAGAAAGATGTGTTAGCATCCTAGATGTGTTAGCATCCCTATCCTTCAACTGCCTGACTCTAGACCGCAGCCTTGCAATTGTTCTTTCCAGCAAAGCTAGGCGTAAGCAAAGCTTTTTCAGCTCCTTCCTCAATCATTCTTCACCTGGCATCAAGGCCCTGCTGTCCTGATCCATCTCCAGCCGGTACAACACCTCACGAGCCTCAGCGAGTTGGGTTTTAACATGCCCAACCTGTTTTGCGCTCCATGACTGTAAAGCACGCGTGAGTCGCTTAAGCTTGATGGAAATGCGCTGCAGCGGATAGCATGGCTGCACCCCTTCCCCCCAAGAGGCCGCCACCGTGTCCCAGAACCCCAGCAAATTCGTCCAAAAACTCTCAAAATGGAAGCGCCTTTTCTCTTGAACACCATCTCTGAGTCCAAGAATTAGCGGGCAGTGATCCGACGTCTCAGTGGCATGGCTTTGCAGCACACAATCTGGATAAATGTCCTCCCAATTAGCTGTTCACAACACTCTGTCCAATTTAACAAGTGTTGGCGACTCTCTCGTTGGACCAGGTATACCGACGACCCAACAACGGTATCTCTTTGAGTTCCATTTCATTCACAAAGCGGCGAAAATGCCCCATATCATTGCCCTATTTACATTGTCGTTGTTCTTGTCCTCCGAGCTGTATATCATATTGAAGTCACCCGCAACCATCCATGGGCCCGCATAGAAGCTATGCACTTCTTGTAATTCATCTAGGAAAGCTGGCTTCTCAGCGTCTTGATGTGGCCCATAAATACCCAAAAACCACCATGCTTCTTCTCCCTCAATCTGAAACTTGACAGTAACCGAGTGACGGTGAACTCGATGGCTCTCGGCGGAGATCAAATCATTCCACCAAGCAACCAGAATTCCGCCTCTCGTCTCTTGTCCAGGAAGATACACGTAAGAAGAAAAGCCTTGACCCAGAATATTGCTCACATCAAACTCAGAAATATAAGCCAATTTAGTCTCTGCAAACACACAACCACCGACCGATAGGATTGAACCACCTGATGAACTGTGTCCCTACGTGCTTTATCATTTAAACCCTGCACGTTCTAGATTAAACAATTGATAGACGCCATTGATTACAGGCAAGAAAAGGAGACGACCACAACACAATCGAACAACTCAGTAGGAGGCAGCCTCACCGCCTGCCCGCACCTCATCTTCCGGGGGCGCGTTCTAGCCAAAGAGAGCAGCCAGAACGCATAGGTGCTCTTGGCTCAGTGGCTGGTCGAACACACGACTATAATTTTCCAAGGAACCGGCTGTCACTTTGTTCTTCGCGTCAGTGAAGCCCAGTTGTCTGCAGACCGATGCCGATGCTCCATTAATAGCCTCCGGTGAAAGCTTGGCAACACGGCGGCTCCTACTCGGCTTGAAAGTAGCAGGTAGGTTTTTCTTCTGTCTCTTGAGAGCCGGAGGAGCCACGGCAACTCCGACTTGCTTGGATGTCTTGGAGATGAAAGTGGTCTTTGGGGAGGGAGGGTTCTCTACTGGTAGTGCTTGCCCAGCTATCATAGATGCCCCTCCCGGCGCTGTAGCTCCATTAGACTCGTCGTTGATGTGCAATCCCTCAAGCGGAGGGTCAGCCACGTCTACAACAGCCACAGTCTCTTCTTGACGACCAGTTGGGGGAGATACGGACGCGGCTGCAATGCTCAAGTGGATTGACATAGGTTCTGCATCATGTTCTTGGACTGGTATCTTCTTCCGGCAGGAGAACGTCTTCAACACACTCGGTTGTGCCGCCATTGCTTCCGGTGAGATTCTCAGGGTCGCAAACACCGGAGTGTCACACCCGATTTTAAGGACAAAATCGAATGCATCGCATACGCGTGCCAGGATCTGTTCATCATACATATGTTGACGTCATCAGTGAATATATCAAAAGACAATGCTTAAAAGCATACAAAAGAGAGTACATAACATTATTACACTCATCGATAGTAGACACGAGGGTCTTAAACGTTCACCGACAACCTAATACGATAAGACAGCTTCTTGACTTCATCCACAGGCACTTGACTGGTTGACACGTCTAGAACTCATCAAAGTCGCTGAAGTACTCCACTTCATTATTATTTTCTGAACAGCAGTTGTTTTGCAAGGTTGAGTACACTTATTGTTGGTACTCAACAAGTGGGGGAAAAATGCAAGGCCATCAAAGGGGGTTCGGGCTCATGCGGTTAGCACTTTTAGTTGATCAAGTTTTATTAGCAAGCAACTGTTTACTTAGATGTAAGTTTATGCCAACCCAAAATTAAGTAGGATAACCCAAAGTTATTCCACAAAAGACCAAGAACCACAAGTTAAGATCATGTCTAAGTTCAATTATCATGTGAGGGTCCAAGCCACCCTTAACCATGGGCACGGCTGATATATCAGTTTTACACTCTACAGAGGTTGTACACTTTACCCACAGCTCGTGTTCCCCTTGTCGCCCGGGTTTGCAAGGCCCTTAAACACTTCCTTTGGTGAGTGGCGAGGGTTCACTACGAAGCCTTTACAAAGACCCAAAGCTAACTAGCAGCCCGCTAGAGTTTCAGCAGCGGTGAGGTCCATAACTCTCCCTAATGAGACCGTACCTTAGCAAAGGCTACTCCTCCAAGAGGACCGAGCAATGACCACTTCACCGGCCCCTCCCTGCCCTTATGGTAAGACCACTAGCCAACCCCAAATCTAATTAATTAGCCAAGTCAGAGTCATGTGAATGTGGTTGCACTGTTTTCTTGGGTGGTTCTCCATGTTCCAATTAATCATGATGATCTTGTAATTAAGCAAGTATATAACAACATAATTAAATCATGATTAACATTTTCATAAAAGAAACAAGAACCAACCCAAGTTTAAGCAAGCTAAGCATTTCTACCCATGATATAACCAGGTGATTCAAGGTTCAAGGCAAAAAGTCTAGTCATGTCCTAATCGGTGACCTGTCAAAATTAATGCATAAATAATAAAGTAAAGGTGAATTTCATGAATGTAATTGGGACAAAAAGAAGATTCATGCAGAGGGAGGCCACTTGCCTTCCTCAACAAACTACTGTTGGTCTTCCTCGAACTGCTGTTGCTCTTCTCCTTCCTCGAACGGCACGTTCAATACAACAAAATAACTAAAAACAGTACACCAAACAGTACTAAAAACATAGAACAAACACCCTAAACTATAGAGCATGCAGAGGCGATCGCGTGGCCGCGAGAATCGCCCAAAACGGATTTAAAACGACGAAATTACACTAAAAACAGGGTTGCAGGGACTTATATGCAATAAAATCTAAAGTTTGCATACTATTTTGATAAAAAACTGAGGGCCTAAACACAATTAACCATAACTTAGAAGGGCTAGCAAGTGAAAATAACATGAACAGTATGGCGGGTTCAATATACAAGAAGATCAGGGGCCTAAATAGAGTTTGCAGGGGCAGATCTCGGCCACTGATCGATGAATAGACGGCGGAAACAAAAAGGGGGCGACCAGCGGTGCCGGAGGACAGCGGCGTGCCCTGGGCCGCGGCGGGAGATCGCATGCGAGTCGCTGCAAGGAGCCTAAGAGCTCTAGAAGCAAAGCTGAGCGCACGGGGAGGGAGAGGGGATCACGGCGAGCTCACCCCGAAGGTTTGTGGCGACGCGGAAGGCTCGGAGATGAGCCGGCGGCAGATGATGGCGGAGAGGAGCTTGGTCGCATGGCAAGGCGGGGGATCCGGCGTCGTCCTCGGTGTTCTGGCACCGAATCCGAGCTTCGGGGGTTCCTAGATGCAAGAGGACGAAACAGAGAGGGTCAAAGGGCACCCGGACAATGAGAAATGAGGCGGCGGCAAAGCTCTACGTCGACTGCGGCGGTGAGGACTCCAACGAGCGATTTCGCAAGCAAGAGTGGCGGTTTCTTAGTGTGGGGTGCATGAGTGTGAGCGCATGCGCGAAGAGAGCTCGGGTGAGGTTTATATAGGGTCGAGGAAGGAGCGGAGTGTTCAAGCGGAGAGGATCCGAGGGCGGGAGGTAAACCCGGCCATTGATGGCCTTGAAGCCTCGGACGGCCATTGCAAGGGGTAAAGAGGGGAAGAGAATGGGGGATTGATGCGCGGGAGTGAAGAGAGGGAGGGAATCGCAGGCGCGATGAGGACGTGCGGCGGGGGCGGCGTGCTCGGGATAGCGGCTCGGGGAGGGGGGGGAGGGGAAACACTCCGGGCGACGGGAGGATGGGGATGACATGCGGGGTCCATGGGTCAGTGGGTGAGGGCAAGAGGAAGGGTGAAGGCGGCCTGGGCCATGGGCTGGGCTGAGCGTTGAGCCAGTGGGCAAATCGAGAAAAGAAAGGGAGAAAGGAAGAGTTGGGCCAGGCTAGAATGAGAGAAAGGGAAAGGAGGGAAAAAATTGATTTGGACTTTGTTTGAACCTTGGATTTGGAGAATTTGAGTGAGACCTGAGTAAGATTTGAATTGGAGAGAGATTTGGGAAACACACAAACAATCAAAACAATGAAAACGCATGAAATGCAACATTCACTTTTGTACTAACATTAATTAATTAATGTTTAAATATTTAAGGCCACAATTTAAATAAAGGAAAAAATGCATTAAACCCTAGATAAACCTAAACAAAAACAATGTTGCTATAATTTATTAAGTGATGGAATTTGGGTGTTACAAATCCTACCCCCTTAAAGAGAATCTCGTCCTCGAGATTCAGATAGATTTGGATACAACTGCGGGAAGTCTGCAATGAGCTCATCTTCTCTTTCCCAAGTAGCTTCATCCTCCGAGTGATGACTCCACTATACTTCGCACATTTTGATTACTTTGTTTCTCGTGACTCTTTCAGATGTTTCCAAGATTTTGACTGGGTGCTCTGAATAAGTCAAATCATCTTGCACATTAAGTTCTTCCAGTGGTAGTTGCTCTTCAGGTGCCCTCAAACACCTTTTCAACTGAGAAATGTGGAACACATCATGAATATTCGACAGTCGCTCAGGTAACTTTAACTGACATGCCACTTCACCTTTCCTTTCCAAGATCTGAAAAGGAAGCGAGGTGACAACTTTCCTTTGACCTTGAATCTGCAAAGACCTCTGATGGGTGACACTTTGAGATAAACATAATCTCCTACTTCAAATGTCAGCTCTCTTCTTCCTGTATCGGCATAACTCTTCTGTCATGACTGAGCAGTTCTAAGATTATCCCGAATTATCTGGACTTGTCTTTCAGCTTCTTGCAGAATTTCTGGTCCAAAAACCTGACTTTCACCTGTTTGACTCCAATACAGCAGTGTCCTACACTTTCTTCTGTACAGAGCTTCGAATGGGGCCATCTTGAGACTGGCTTGATAGCTGTTGTTATAAGAGAATTCTGCGTATGGCAAACTCTTATCCCAACTGCCTCCATGCTTTAAGGCACAAGCTCGTAGCATATCCTCTAAGATTTGATTTGTCCTCTCAGTTTGCCCATCTATCTGTGGATGATATGTTGAACTGAAATTAAGCTTGGCGTCCATTGACTCATGCAGTTTCTGCCAAAAATGAGATGTGAACTGGGTACCTCAGTTAGACAGTATCTTCTTCGGCAATCCGTGTAGACACACAATTCTGGACATATACAGTTCTGCTAACTTGGCTCCCGAATATGTGGTTTTGACTGGAATGAAGTGAGCAACTTTGGTCAATCTATCCACAATGACCCATATAGAATCATAGCCATCCCGAGTGCGAGGCAATCCTATGATAAAGTCCATACCAATTTCTTCCCATTTCCACTCGGGTACTTTCAGCGGCTAAAGCAAACATGCTGGCCTTTGGTGTTCTGCTTTCACTCTTTGACATACATCACACAAAGCTATGTGAGTTGCCATGTCTCTCTTAAGACCATACCACCAATATTTCTCCTTCAAATCCTGGTACATTTTGGTACTACCGGGGTGAATGGAATAAACAGAATCATGTGCTTCCTTCAATATGAGCTCACGAAGACGATCGATGTCGGGTACACAGATCCTTTTCCTGAACCAAACATTGCCTTGATCATCTTCGGTGAAATCGGTTGTTTTTCCCAAACCAATCAGAGTCTTGATTTCTTTGATCTTAGCATCTATCAACTGATCTTGCCTGATTTCCTGCTCTAGAGTGGGTTCAATTTCCATAGTCATAGCTTCTAAGTTATAGAGAATTCCGAGATTGAGTCGTTCCATTTCCCAACACAATTCTTGAGGCATCAATCGGGCTATAGCCATGTTAGCTTGACTCTTCCGACTCAAAGCATCTGCCACCACATTGGCCTTGCCAGGATGATACTGGATATCTAAGTCATAATCCTTTATCAGTTCTAACCATCTGCGTTGTCTGAGATTGAGATCCCTCTGAGTGAAGATATATTTCAAGCTTTTATTGTCCGTGAAAATCTGACACTTATTTCCAATCATATAGTGCCTCCAGATCTTCAGTGCGTGCATGATAGCGGCTAGCTCTAAATCATGAGTTGGATAGTTTTGCTCATGCTTCCTCAACTGCCGAGATGCATAAGCTACCACTCTGGCTTCTTGCATTAACACACAACCAAGGCCGAGACGTGAAGCGTCGCAGTAGACATCGAACCCTTTGTGTATATCTGGCATTATCAACACAGGTGTCGTGGTTAGCCTCTTCTTCAGCTCTTCAAAACAACTATGACAAGCTTCATCCCATTTGAACTCTTGTTCTTTTTCTAACAATGAAGTGAGCGGTTTCACGATCTTGGAGAATCCTTCAATGAATCTGCGATAATATCCTGCCAAACCAAGGAAACTCCTGATCTCAGACACATTGGTAGGCGGTTTCCAATTCAATACATCCTGAACCTTGCTGGGATCAACTGCTATTCCTCCATTGTCGGGGGTAGACCCCCAGGGGTACCCAGAAGGCGGATTGGCCCAACCAGCAAGGGGCGGCCCAATCCGAGTACATCTGGATCGGTTTGTCGGACTGGCTGGCCCACCAGTCGGGGGCCCACCAGTCGGGCGAACCGAATGGGCGCGACGACGCGCGCAGCAAGGAAAGCACACGGCGTGTCCCGCAAGAAGCTCGGAGATCAGGATAAACTAGCCGGAATTGTAGGGAAAGATATCTGTAATCGTTATAGGATCGAATCCTTGTAATTCGGGTAGGTTACGATCTCTGGCCGACTTGTAACTCAAGGCAGCCGGACTATATAAGGCGCCTTGAGACCCCCCTCCAGAGCATCAACCTCTACGATACAACCCACGATCATACAACCCTAGGACAGAACCCAACTACGGAGATCCTTCCAGGAACTTCAAACACAGCAATACAATCGCCGCCAACACAGGACGTAGGGTGTTACGTCATCTCGACGGCCCGAACCTGTTCAATCCTTGCGTCTGTGTTACCATCGACTTCTGATCCTCGATCTGTCCCTCAACAAATCAACCACGTAGGCTACCCTGTGTTCTAGGTCCGATTCATCTTCATAGTTTTATCAGGTTGTTCTTTGATTGTTGTGTTTGATTTAGATTCCCTGCGTCGGAGCTAGGTTTGCACAATATATCAAAGATTGATCTTTGATCGTTAAGAGTAATTTAGATTCCCTACGTCGGAGCTAGATTCCTCTTGACTATTCAAAGACAGCTTTGAATATCGGAACGATCTTGTTACTATTTTTACTGTTTATTTGCTTGATTTGATTAACACCTGTGCGAGCATCTTGTTTAGTTGTTGGGTTGGTGAATTAAGTTTGATTGTTTAGTTATCTGGTCCGATCATAGCTGGAGTATGTGCGCTGCATCCGTTTGTGAAACCGTGTCGAAACAGTCCTGGTCCGATCGGCTAGCTAGATGGTCCGATAAGATAAATCAAACCGGCAACTAGGCAAGGTGGACAATGTATCGGCTCACACTTTGATTATTTAATATCTTGCTCAAAGACATAGCTGATTCGTTATTTACATATCGACCATGTTTTATGCTTTATTTATTATTATTTAAAAGGTTGATCTGTTACAAGGTCCGATCCCGATTGGTCCGATTCTGAGGTCCGATTCGATGTCTGATTGAGGTCCGATTATATTGGTCCGATTGAGGCCGTCTATGAAGTCCGATTTTGAGGTCCGATTGACATCGGCCGATACAAGTCTGATTGGGTCTTGGCTAAAATCCAACGTGCACCTGACGTCTGGAATAGAGCCGGCACAATCAAAGAGTAATTTAACTGTTTTATCCCCT
>CM014274.1:86866611-86981166 GCA_004135705.1 Alloteropsis semialata
AATGATGATGAAGCAAGCACATCGGCCCCAGTAAACATGGTTTTGATATTGCCTTTTGATTTTGCTGCTCCTGATGAACAGAATGATGATGAGGCCGATTATGAGTTAGAAGAAGCCACTGCATGCTTAGTTCTTGATTCAGAGAAAGCCATCTTTGAGAAGCCAAATGCGAATGGATATCGGCATCTGAAGCCTCTGTACATCAAGGGATATGTTGATGGAAAGCCGATGACCAAGATGCTTGTTGATGGAGGAGCTGCCGTCAATCTCATGCCCTATTCCACATTTCGCAAATTGGGCAAGGGGATTGATGATTTGATCAAGACGAACATGACGCTCAAAGATTTCGGCGGTAACGTTTCAGAGCCTCGGGGGGCAATTCACGTGGAGTTGACCATCGGCAGCAAGACATTGCCGACCACTTTCTTTGTGATTGATGGGCAAGGTTCCTACAGCATGCTCCTCGGGCGAGATTGGATTCATGCCAACTGCTGTATCCCATCCACAATGCATCAGTGTTTGATTCAGTGGCAAGGCAACAATGTGGAGATTGTCCCAGCTGATGATTCGGTTAGCATTGCAACAGCCGAGTCAACGATTTGGGAGTTTGAAGGGATTGAATGCCTGTCAGGGAAAACATGGGATGGTGACTTCCTCAAGGTGTCCGATCAAGGATTACAGCCGATCCAAGCAGTCGGCTCTGAGACTTTATTTTAAATGGCCGATTGTATAGAAGATTTTGAAGACCGAAGTGAATTCGGTAAGTTAGGATTTGGATTTACGTCGGCCGATGAGTTAGAAGAGATAGACATAGGATCTGGTGATAGGCCAAGGCCGACGTATATCAGTGCTAAGTTGGATCCCGAGTATAAACAAGAGTTAATAAAACTTTTGAAAGAGTATTTTGATTGTTTTGCTTGGGAATATTATGAAATGCCAGGTTTAAGCCGTAATATTGTTGAGCATCGGCTGCCCATCAAACCAGGATATCGGCCGCACAAGCAGTACGCAAGGAGGTTCAAGGCTGAGATGCACGAACCAATTAAGGCCGAAATAACGAAGCTATTTGAAGCTAAGTTTATCAGGCCATGTCGGTATGCTGAGTGGGTATCAAATATAGTTCCTGTTTATAAGAAAAATGGAAAGATGCGTGTATGCATTGATTACAGGAACTTGAACAAGGCAACCCCGAAGGATGAATATCCAATGCCGGTGGCCGATATGCTAGTCGATGCAGCATCGGGCCATAAAGTGATGAGTTTCCTGGATGGTAATGCTGGTTATAATCAGATTTTTATGGCAGAAGAAGATATCCCCAAGACTGCATTCCAATGCCCAGGTGCTCTCGGTTTATATGAGTGGGTTGTTATGACTTTTGGTTTGAAAAATGCCGCTGCTACTTATCAACGTGCTATGAATTATATTTTTCATAAGCTGATCGGCAGGATAGTTGAAATATACATTGATGATGTGGTGATCAAATCAAAAGGTTATCAAGATCATTTGGCCGATTTGAAGGAGACGCTGGAATGCACAAGGCAACATGGATTGAAGATGAATCCGCTCAAGTGTGCTTTTGGCGTATCGGCCGGCCAATTTCTCGGTTTCCTGGTACATGAGAGAGGAATTGAGGTGAATGATCGGAACCGCAAGGCGATTGATGATATTGAGCCTCCAGTAAACAAGAAGGAATTGCAGAGTTTGATTGAAAAATCAATTTCTTGAGAAGGTTTATATCGAATCTATCGGTCCGATTGGAAGCATTTACTCCTTTGTTGAAGCTGAAGGATGGAGAGGAATTGGTTTGGGAGCCTAAACATCAAAAGGCGTCGGATGAAATCAAGCAATATTTAGCATATCCGCCAGTTCTTATTCCACCACAAGAGGGTAAGCCGTACAAGCTTTATTTATCGGCTTTTAATCATGCAATCGGCTCTGTTTTGATTCAAGAGGTTGATGGAAAAGAACGAGTTATATTCTATTTAAGCCGAAGATTACTGGATCCTGAGACTCGGTATTCATATGTGGAGAAGTTTTGCCTTTGTTTATATTTTTCTTGTACAAAATTGAGGCATTATTTGCTATCGGCCGAGTGCACTGTAATCTGCAGGGAGGATGTGATCAAATATATGTTATCGATGCCAATCATGAAGGGGAGAATTGGCAAGTGGGTTTTTGCTCTAACGGAGTTTGATCTTAGATACGAATCGGCCAAAGCGGTAAAAGGGCAGATAATGGCTGATTTAGTTGCTGATCATTGTGGACCTAGCATTGATGCTGTTGAGCAATGCACCATGGAGCTTGATGTGTCTGATCCGATGAAAAAGGCCGATGTGGTTGACGCAGTTCCTTGGACTATATTCTTTGATGGTTCTTCTTGCAATGATGGTTGCGGAATCGGCCTGATTATTATTTCGCCTCGGGGGGCAAGGTTTGAATTTGCTTTTCCAATTGAAAAATGCACAAATAACCAGGCGGAATATGAAGCATTGATGAAAGGTCTCCAGATTCTTAAAGAAATCGGCGCTCAGTTTGTTGAGGTATTTGGAGATTCTTTGTTGATTATTAATCAGTTGCTCGGCAAGTATGATTGCAAGATAGATGCTTTGTTGTCTTACTTTGAGAAATGCCGAGATTTGATTGATCAATTTGCCCTGGTAACTCTTAAGCATATTCCAAGACATCATAACGAGGAAGCAAATCGGCTGGCGCAAAAGGCGTCTGGCTATCGGCCTATGTCCGATGTGATGGTACAGGAGATGCCAGAAGGAGATTGGAGGAAAGAAATCATTGAATATTTGAGGGATCCTTCTGTCAAGACTTCCAGGAAGATACGCTACAAATCGATCAGGCATGTCTTGGTTGAAGGAGTGCTTTATTTTCGCTCAGTTGATGGAGTCCTGTTGAGATGCATCGGATCTGAAGAAGCCAAGGTCTTGATGGGAGAAATTCATGAAAGAGTTTGCGGGGCTCATCAATCGGTGTTCAAGATGAAATGGATGATCAGGAAAAATGGGTATTATTGGCCGACGATTCTGGAAGACTGCTTTGAATATTATAAAGGGTGAGGTTGGGGAATTGACCTGATCGGCCAAATATTTCCACATTCAAGCAAGAGGCACAAATTCATATAAGTGGCAACATATTATTTCACCAAATGGGTTGAAGCTATTCCTTTGAGGGAAGTGAAGTCCCAAAATGTTATTGAATTCGTTAGAGAGCACATTGTCTACCGATTTGGAATTCCACAGACAATCACGACAGATCAAGGTACGATGTTTACATCGGACGAGTTCAAAAATTTTGCTGCTGATATGGGTATCAAGCTTCTTAATTCATCGCCATATTATGCACAAGCCAATGGTCAAGCTGAAGCCTCCAATAAAAGTTTGATCAAGTTGATTGATAGAAAGATTGAGGAATACCCAAGAAAATGGCATATTGTGCTTCCTGAAGCTCTATGGGCATATCGAATGGCTTGTCATGGGTCGATCAAGGTTTCTCCGTATGAACTGGTTTATGGGCATGAAGCCGTTCTTCCATGGGAAATTCGTACTGGGTCAAGACGTATCGAGCTTCAGGATAAATTAAAGGCTGGCGAATACATGGAACTCATGAACAGTGAGTCCGATGACTTGGCTGTTCGTCGGCTACGCGCTTTGGAAAATATTGAAGCTAACAAGCTCAGAGTTGCAAGGCATTATGATAAGAAAGTTAAGGGGAAAGAGTTCAAAGAGGGCGATCTCGTGTGGAAAGTTATTCTGCCGATTGGTTCTAAGAATCCCAGATACGGCAAATGGTCACCGAACTGGGAGGGACCCTATCGAATCGTCCGATGTGTTCCTGGCAATGCTTATATTCTACAAACGCTTGAAGGAGAAGTGTTTCCTAAGGCATTAAATGGGAAATATTTGAAGAAGTACTACCCTAGCATTTGGGTAAATTCGTAAAGCCGATGCTACGCGTCAGGCTTGGAAGCCGATGGAAAAATCGCCTCAAGAACAAAATAAGAGCCGATGCGACATGCATCGCCTTAAGGGCTATATACAATAAGAGAAATGTATGTTACATCATCAAGCCGCTCAATGGCAGAGCAGGCTACTGGAAAAGGGATTGCATATATATTCATATATTTCTCATACAAAGAGATTTCAGAAGACAGAAAGATCTAATAGGCGCCGATGTACTTTGTTCATCATTGCCAGAATAAGTATAGAAGGAAAAGGGCGAGAAAAAGCATAAAATTAAGAAGACATCCTCTTCCTTGAGACAGATTCTTGAACAGCTCGGCTCATTCGAAGAAATCCGCAAGTTTGAGGAGATATGCTCTGGAAGCAGTCCCTTGAAGAGCGCACCGGCGGACCGGTGGCTTTGCCCCTATCCTGAAGAGGGCATCCCATTAAACCCCTCTGAAAAACCTTTCCCTCAGTAAACCATGAGGAAACCTCACGAGGATTCTCCTAGCAGAGGTTCCACCTGGATTTACTGCAGGATCAGAAAAGGGGGGAGTACCCTACACTATTTCACGAGAATTCTTCTAGCAGAAGAGGGAGAGGGGATTGGTTCCTATATCAAAGAGAAGGAGTTTGTGTTCTGTCATGAATATTAGCTGCGCCATGGCGAAAGAATGGTGGAGGAAGGAGAACCTGAGACAGGTATTTATAGCCGGCGATTGATGAAGGAATTAAAGGAAAGGTGGGAATCTGAAAGATGCTCGCTGAAACTGTCCAAATAAAGAACAGTATTCTCGTGAAGGTGTCATTGATTCAGTGCTGATATGATTAAAGAGAGGCGTCTTTTGAGGAACTGCATTGAAGGGTCATTTCGCCTGGGTCAATAAATATATGAGTACCCGTGACATAAGTGCAGGATTCCATATATTTTTTGTTGTCAGAGACATTAATGCTCGAGAAAAGGAAAGGAGAAGATGGGCAGTGCAGATCCTTGGCAGAGAAAGAGGAGTAAACAGCGTGGCTGCCAGTGGAAGTTTTTTATAAGGAGAAAAATAGCTGTGATCCAAGAATCAAGGAATCGCACAGTACAAGGATGGGAAGTTTCGGCACGAAAATCGGTGAAGGTGTTATGATGACAGATACGAATTTTGGAACAAAATGATATTTTATTCCAAAATTGGGGGGCATGTGTTGACACCAGATTTTCGCACCTGATATGCTGAGTCAGATGGTGACGTGGTGAAGCTGGTACTGCACAGTAGGCCCGTTGAATGGTCAAACAGATGATGCCGGAAAAGGAAGCCGATGCAGAATATGGGTCCGATAAAGAAGGAGAGTCCGATCTGATGATGAATGAAAGAATGTGCATCGGCTAAAAGGGAAGCGTAGCATGAACGGGGACTATTTTCTTTTCAGAAGGCGTATTGAAAGTCCCATTCTATGTTAAATATTAGTTTACTTTATCTGCAAGTTAGTCAAGTCCGATCAGGACTCTTCATGACCAGGGTATAAATATAAACCCTCGTCCATTGTAAAGAACTATTCTCACAATCAATACAACCCGGCTTCACGCCAAAACCTTAGGAGTAGGAGTAGATACCGACGAACTCATTGGTGGACGGGCTGCATCAGTTCCTGATCTCCGGCTTACCAGTAAGATTGTCAACTTATCGAACTAGTTTAAGCTTTGAATTGAGGCGCATCGCCCTTTCTCGTTTATACTGTTCAACCGATTTATCTTTGAATTATCAAGATTGATCTAGATTCCCTGCGTCGAAGCTAGATCTCTATTGATTATTCAATAGTTAATCGTTTATCGAGTTGTACTTTAAGTCTTGAAGTCAATCTAGATTCCCTGCGTCGGAGCTAGATTTACCTCTGGATCATCAAGATTAGTCTAGATTCCCTACGTCGGAGCTAGACTCATCTTGGTTATTTAAAGGCAGCTTTTGCGGTTGTTTGGAGTTGCTAGATTGATTTAGATCTGCCATGTGAATTAATCTGATTCTTCAACAGCTTTGAGCATTGGTTTTAGTCCGATTTGAGCAATACTTATCTTACAATATCGTTTTAGGTCCGATTCATCTTCATAGTTTTATCAGGTTGTTCTTTGATTGTTGTGTTTGATTTAGATTCCCTGCGTCGGAGCTAGGTTTGCACAATATATCAAAGATTGATCTTTGATCGTTAAGAGTAATTTAGATTCCCTACGTCGGAGCTAGATTCCTCTTGACTATTCAAAGACAGCTTTGAATATCGGAACGATCTTGTTACTATTTTTATTGTTTATTTGCTTGATCTGATTAACACCTGTGCGAGCATCTTGTTTAGTTGTTGGGTTGGTGAATTAAGTTTGATTGTTTAGTTATCTGGTCCGATCATAGCTGGAGTATGTGCGCTGCATCCGTTTGTGAAACCGTGTCGAAACAGTCCTGGTCCGATCGGCCAGCTAGATGGTCCGATAAGATAAATCAAACCGGCAACTAGGCAAGATGGACAATGTATCGGCTCACACTTTGATTATTTAATATCTTGCTCAAAGGCATAGCTGATCCGTTACTTGCATATCGGCCATATTTTATGCTTTATTTTATTATTATTTAAAAGGTTGATCTGTTACAAGGTCCGATCCCGATTGGTCCGATTCTGAAGTCCGATTAGATGTATGATTGAGGTCCGATTATATTGGCCCGATTGAAGCCGTCTATGAAGTCCGATTTTGAGGTCCGATTGGCATCGGCCGACATAAGACTGATTGGGTCTTGGCTAAAATCCAACGTGCACCTGACGTCTGGAATAGAGCCGACACAATCAAAGAGTAATTTAATCTGTTTTATCCCCTTGTCAATTTCAGGTCAAATTGACTGGCACGCCGCGAACCTGAACGAAGTGCAGGCTGGCACTGGAGTGAAGCAGATCTCCCTGGTCTTATTGTGTTGATCGCTGAGGATACGACTGCCGATTTTCCGCGTCAACAGTTTCTTTGCGAGCTCTTCTGATTGTTTCTTCGTAAGGTCATCTAGTTTCTTCTAGATTTAATTGAACTTCCTCTCTTGATTCTGGCTGCATAAGTGCTTGAACAGTTTTGTCAGTGTCTTGTTCTTGAACTAGCTATGAAAATTTGCCCCCATGTGGCGCATACACCACCTGCTCACGACATCGGGCCAACATGGTAATGTCTGCCGCTCGGTGCTACCATTCTTCATTTCTTCAATTGCCTGCAAAATACCTTTGTGCCTATCATATATGACACAAACGTTTGGCACATCCCCCACAACCATACTCTTCAGCCTCTCTAGAAACCAATACCAGCTGTCTCCGCTCACTAATTGATTATTACCGTCGCCAGCAACGGCGGTGAGGATTGTTCCTTTGTACCTTCCTGTCAGGAAGGTCCCGTCAATACATATGACTGGCCTACAGTGTTGGAAAGCCTTAATGCACGGCCCCAATACCAGGAATGCCCGCTGCAGCACTTGCTTCCCTGGCCTTAAGACAGAGGGGAAAGTCTTAAGGTCATAGAGGCTCCCTTCATTTCGCTGGCATATGGTGTGGAGCAAAACAGGAAGGTTGTCATATGATGCTTCATAAGTCCCCCACTTCATCTCGAATACCTTCTGTCTCGCTCTATATGCCTTGCCGTAACTAATTTTATACTTGAATTTCTCCTCGATGGCACATATTATAGACTTGGGCTCATAGCTTGGATTCTCAATGATCTGTGCATACATGAAGTCAGCCACAAAACCAGATGTGAGGTTCCGGTGGTCTGTGTCCAACTGCTCAAGCATACATGTGTGATCCTCGATTCTACTCACCTCCCAGTAAGTCCTCCACTTACCACAGAATGCGTGAACCTTAAAAGGACACCCTTCTATGACGCAGCATATGTCATAGACTTTTTTGCTGCTCTTAACAACCCTGAACTTCCTTTGCAAACACAAAGTAGACCACTGTTTTATTGCATCCTTCATTTCTTCAGCAGTCTTGTAGCACGAACCGAGGCAAACCTCATTGCACTTGTACTCCCAGGGGACTTGTTGGCCTTCATTTACCGTAAGCTGTGAGAAGTCATAGTTGTCCCAGTTCCTTGGCACTTGCACCTCCTCGTTGTCGTTATCATCCGACGAGTCCTCCTCAATGTACTGCTCATGCTCTGTGCCCTCCCTCTCTGCCTCCAAAACCATCTCAGGAAAATTTTCTGCTTCATCAACCTCCCCGATGGTTCAGGAGGTGCGTAATAATCTTGTCCGGCTGCCCCTTTTTCCACTTCTTCACCTTCCTCCCCAGTAGCATCTTGAAGGTTTTCCCATCTAGCATCTTCAACGTCTTCGTGCACTTCACTACTGCACCCAGCCTTGTGGAAGGCTCGCACAAGCAACACCAGCGGCATACCATCCTGCATACAAAGTGTCACAAATGACCTTCAGTTCTGGGTTCCTTCAAGTGGAACAAGTTCCCAATACGTAGTTGAACTTCTGTTCATCACTGTCATCACTGACAGGTCATGCTGGGCCTCATCAAGTCCAAATGAATGATAAAGCCACTTTCTTATTGAAACCCAATTTTTCTCTGCTGCTCTAGCTATTTTTCTGGTGGTAGAACTAAATTCTGACAGGTCTACCCCTTCAGGACCATATCTAACTTCCCATGATCCATAGTATAATTAGAACCATAAGGGTTCAGACATGCCTAAAACCAAACCAGGACAATAAAAAGAATTAATACGATTTTGTACTCATAAAAAGACTTATGCATAATACTCTACTATAAACTATAATATAAACTCGTATATAGAATCTAATCTAAACTCTAAAATGCATAATTACAGTTTATATAAAATTCTGGTGTAAACTCTAATATCAGTACATCTAATATAAAAAGATATATTAATAAAAATCTAATATCACTAAAAGTAATGACTGTAACTATCTCTAATGTCACTAAATATAAGGTAACTCAAATTAATGTCACTAAATCTAATATCAGTAACCGCCTCTAATACTAATTTCAGTAACTGTCGGTTTTTTATGTCGTCTAGCCTACTATGGGGGGTCCCCAAGGTAGTGATTTGTTCGGTGGGGGATCGCCAGACCTGAAGCATGAAGGTAAACGCGGGACACAAGACACGATTTAGACAGGTTCAGGCTGCCAAGGCAGCGGACCCTACATCCTGTATGGGGTGTATAGTATTGCGCTCTGCGCTGGTGTGTTTCGATCTGCCTGTCTAGGTACCACAACCCTCCTTTATATAGTCCAGGGGGCGGGTTCCTAGTCGGCTATAAGGTAGGAGTCCTAGTAGAATTACAGAGTATGAGTCCTAGTAGGATTACAGTGGAATTCTAATAGGATTCTGCCTTCCTTGCAGATACTGGGGATTCTATCTCCGACAAGCCCCCGAGCGCTTCATAGCCGTATGTAGCAGTCTCCGAGTACTTTTCAGATCCTCGCCGAGTAGTTTTGGTGCTCTTGAGTACTTCGCTGGCTGAATCTTCAAAGTTAATCAAGGCTGCCATGAGGGTATGGTGTGCTCAAAATCTTCACGCCTGCCTGTTGGGTGTTACTTCCCACACAGTGGAGAGCACAAACACTTCCCTATGTCCTAGGAAAACAACACATTAAACAACCAAGTGCTTTTTGTCTCCCAAAAATCCGATCCCGTATTGCGAGTCGGAGCTCTTATTTATAGAGTTTGCATCCATGAGTTTGATTACAATGGTACCCTTGTACACTCTTACTTTAAGCCTTGTTTACAACAATGCCCTTGCAAACCGTACTAAAGATACCCCTACACGGGTCATTTCCTGCTGTGGGCCCCGTCCGAAGCCCGTACGAGTCCCCTTGGGGCCCCACAGCGCTTCGAGGTCTCCACCTTCTTCGCATTTCCCAAAGTCAACGGAAGCACTTCGCTCGACTTCGGCCTTTACCCGGAGTCGCCCCGCATTCTCTGGGACGACACCACGGCCTGCGTCGCGCCCGAAGGTACCCGAAGTCCTGTTATCCTGCAAGCACCTCGATTGGAACCTGGTCAGCCAAAAATATATCTAAGCCCGGAGGTCGCCTTGGTCGAATACTCCCCAACACTGCCGAGTTGTTTTCCAACAAATTTAGCATCAGCCGAGTTGTTCCTCGCCCTACTGCGCCTTCGTTGAAAACCTCCAGTAATGTACATCTTGATATATAGGGTGCGGCGAAAGTCGCACTCCATATGGAGTAGCCCCCGAGCCTTAGATTGAATCGAAGAATCAGGCTGAGGGTCAAATCTTGAATCTGCTTCTTCCGTCTTGAAAAAAGCGATTGATGGGTGTAGCTTATCAGCCCCCGAGCCTTGGAGTGGTTGAATAATCAATCCAAGGGTCTTTGAACAGCAATCTTTTTTGAACCTACGACCTTCTGCTTTAGGAAATAGACTTCTCGTCCGAGTTCTTGAAATTTCATCCGAGTTCTTCTTTGTGTTCGCCAAGTTGTTTTCTGTGTTCGCCGAGTTGTTTTTCAACACATGTAGCATCAGCCGAGTTATTTTGCGGCGTCCAGCCCCCGAGCTTATGCGCCAGGTGAGCAATTGGAGCCACGCCGGGTAGTTTTGCGGCGTCCAGCCCCCGAGCTTATACGCTAGGTGAGCTGTTGGAGCCATGCCGGGTAGTTTTGCAGCGTCCAGCCCCCGAGCTTGACCTGAAAGAAAAAATGCATACATTATGTAGCATATTTGTAAAATGTTCAATTTACTGAAATTTATTCAGCTATAAACATAATACAAATGTAAGTGCCATGCTCTTTTTAGGTCATATTTTTTTCCAAGTAGTTAGCCTATTACGTTTAAGCACCTGGTCCTTGCATTAGTCGTTGCTCACAGCGTGTATTTTACGCATGTAGAGACGTTAGGCGTAACAGAAAGAGCCGAGGTTTCACGAATTAAGGCGTGTTCTGCTCGAAGAAATTAGTGACCGCCAAGAGAAGACAATAAGTAGTCGGCTTTGCGACAGGGAGCGCGGATTACGCGCGAAGTAGTTGGCATTGCGACACAGAGCGCGGATTGCGCGCAAAGTAGTCGGCGAATGCATCCATAGGGTGTAGCCACTGCGGTGCCTCCAGTACTCAGTACACAAAACTTCGTGGCAAAGCCTCCTAATTCGGTGTACCAAGCATGTGGCGACGCCCTACGAACTCGATGTACCAAGTGCGTGGGCAGCGCCCTACGAACTCAATGTACCAAGCGCGTGGGCTGTCCGTTTAGCAGACCCCAGGAGTAGTCGATCACGGAGTAGCCCCCAATGGTAATTCCCGTCGAAGAGCATATCCGAAGAAGTCGGCGCATGGCCAAACATGTAGAAAACATGTTAGAAAAATAATATCAAAAGAAATAAGCGACTTAGCTTGATTTGTGTCCGAGAAGGAGAATCAGCGCGCCATTGTTGATGAAGCCGACCAGTCGGAGTTGATTCCGACTAGTTGTTGAGTCGGAGAAAACTTGTTCTCGAGTTGTTTTTGGGGCAAGCCGAGTTGTCGATGGCGCGAGTTGAAATCGTGCCTAAGTAGTCGAAGTTGCCGTCGTTGCGTCGCGAGCTATCGTCGAGTCGAGGTGTCAGGTCCTCGGCAGCGTGTTGCCGAGTCGTTGAAGTTGTCATGGACGCCGGCTCCATGTTGACACGGAGAGTGCCACGGGAGACGAAGTAGTCGGCTCGCCGCACTACGTTTTTGGTGGCCTCCTTGATGAACGTGCAGCTGAATACTTTAGCCTTCATACGTGCAGCAATTTGCCCAAGATTTTTCCTTTGCAGTCTGCTTTCCCTGCCTCGTGAATGAGCACGCAACGAGAATAATAGGCAGCTCTGACAGGAAGTTGTACGCCGTTAGCTGGCTCAAACTTTCGGCTGAAACTTTTTCTTTCCAAACCGTATCGAGCTCGAACTCCTGGCTGGTCACCACGACTTGTATTCAGAGTTCTGATCGGATCAGACTCCATCTTGGACGCGGCAGGAGACGCACGTTGATGGTCCTGATCCATTACGAATTGTACCGAACAGAGGAACACGGAATTGATTCCATCTGCTTGACACTGGAACACGACGAGCCATTGATTAGCTGTCGCCTGATAATTAGCTCGCCGCGCCATCAAAGTAGATCGATTTTGAAGATATGGTCCTTCAAGCTCGCCCGATGATCTCGACGATCACCCCTACCTGGCGCGCCAGCTGTCGATTTTTTATACCGTCTAGCCTACTATGGGGGGTCCCCAAGGTAGTGATTTGTTCGGTGGGGGGTCACCAGACCTGAAGCATGAAGGTAAACACGAGACACAAGACACGATTTAGACAGGTTCAGGCCGCCAAGGCAGCGGACCCTACGTCCTGTATGGGGTGTATAGTATTGCGCCCTGCGCTGGTGTGTTTCGATCTGCCTGTCTAGGTACCGCAGCCCTCCTTTATATAGTCCAGGGGGCGGGTTCCTAGTTGGCTACAAGGTAGGAGTCCTAGTAGAATTACAGAGTATGAGTCCTAGTAGGATTACAGTGGAATTCTAATAGGATTCTGCCTTCCTTGCAGATACTGGGGTTTCTATCTCCGACAGTAACTAAGTCTAATATCAATAACTCAAAAATAATACTACGATTTCATAATATATAAACTAAATACTAAAATAACTACAAAGTCATACATCTACCAAATTGAAGTTATGTCTACGAGATTGGATTTTACCTGAAACCGATGCGCAGAACCGGCAGGGCTTCGCCACTGATTCTCCCTCTCCCTAACCCTCCTCTCTAACCCTAGTTTTTCTTTTTTCTGATTTAGAATGAAATTTTCAACTGATTTTCGCCCTTTATAGGCGACAGCGACCTAACCGCCGAATGATTCGGTGGTAGAGGGCTGCTGCCGTGGATCCAACGGCGGGAAGCCTTCCCGCCGGATCAAACGGCGCGGGAAGGCCCTGCCTTCCCTTACCGCCAAATGATCCGGCGGTTAGGTGCATCGGGCCCAGGTGCCGACACCTACCGTCGAATGATTTGGCGGTTAGGCTCGTCGAATAGAGCAAATTTATATTTTTAAATTAAATAGCTGTTTCATACTGATCTGGCGGTTACAAGCAAGCTCTTGTGGATACGGCGGTTGGGTGCGTTGTATTTGAAAAATCGTAAAAAAATAAAATTAAAAAAAAATCCCTTTGTATGAAGTCTGCACGGAAACGCTAGAATCAGGCCTAGGCGCTGGGGCACTGTCTGGGCCGGTGCCACTTGATGGCCTGTCAACCCAGCTGGCCGGCCAGTTGTCAATGCCTCGCCAACTGGGCCGACAGATGGGCCGGTGACCTTGGCCCACGACGAGTCTGCTCAAGAGACACGGTGCGTGGAGGAAGAAGCCCCGGCCACACCTGTCCGTGTCATCCATGGCTCGGCAGGAAAACAGCCGCCAGCGCAGCTTGCGAACAGCACACCAGCAAAGGCCCCCGCCCCCATCCATGTCTACTCCCGACGCCGCCTCAGGTCGAGTGCTGCTGGCCAAACCCCGGAACTGGACAGTCCTGCAACTGAATTCATCAACAAGCTATCCAAGACACCTTTGCGGTCTCCTGCCGATTCCACACATCAATAAGCGGAGAAAGAAGCTCGCTCCGGCACCCAGTGAGGCTCCACGCCGAAGCCGCCGCCTTGCTGGACTGGAGGCAACCAAAACTGAGGTATGCCCTGCACACCTGAAGAAACAAGTTATGCGAGCTCTGGACCTGGAAGTAGATGAGGAAAAGGAACAGATTGATCAACGGGTTCTGGATGAATATGCCAAGTGCTTTCGACAACACCAAGCTTCCCACACCAGGGCACTTGCTGCCCTCTTCGGCTGGGTGCCCCCAGAGGATGACACCGCCTTAGGGCCTGTCAAATGTCTTGTCTGAACTTGGGATGTTTTGCTGTCTGGTCGCTCCATTCTATTTGGTCCATGGATCCAAGACATATGCTGATCTGGAATGTTAGGGGACTGTCGGATGTTTGGACCCGGCAGTCCACACAGGGTAGCCTACGTGGTTGATTTGTCGAGGGACAGATCGAGGATCAGAAGTCGATGGTAACACAAGACGCAAGGATTGAACAGGTTCAGGCCGTCGAGATGACGTAATACCCTACGTCCTGTGTTGGGGGTGATTGTATTGCTGTGTATGAAGTTCCTGGAAGGATCTCCGTAGTTGGGTTCTGTCCTAGGGTTGTATGATCGTGGGTTGTAGCGTAGATGTTGTGCGTGCTTTGGAGGGGGGGTCCCAAGGCGCCTTATATAGTCCGGCTGCCTTGAGTTACAAGTCGGCCAGAGATCGTAACCTACCCGAATTACAAGGATTCGATCCTATAACGATTACAGATATCTTTCCCTATAATTCCGGCTAGTTTATCCTTGATCTCCGAGCTTCTTGCGGGATACGCCGTCTTCTTTCCTTGCGCGCGCCGTCGCGCCCATCCGGTTCGCCCGACTGGTGGGCCTCCCGAGTGGTGGGCCACCCAGTCTGACAAACCGGCCCAGTTGCACTCGGATTGGGCCGCCCCTTGCCGGTTGGGCCAATCCGCCTGCTGGGTACCCCTGGGGGTCTACCCCCGACAAGCCCCCGAGTAGTACGTGGTTGAGAGACAAGTCGGCGAGGTCGTGCTGTCTGATGAGCGTCGAGCCTGCTGCAGTTGGAAGCGAAAACGCGTGATACTGGAGAGAAAAGAGCCGTCTTCCAACGGATGCGCCGCGAGGTGCGTCCGTTGGCCGTAGCCCCCGAGCCTTGAAGCGATTCCGAAGGAATCGGTCCAAGGGTTAGTAGCCTTCTTCTGAGGTCACCGAATGATCAACGGATGCGCCGCGAGGTGCGTCCGTTGGCCGTAGCCCCCGAGCCTTGAAGCGATTCCGAAGGAATCGGTCCAAGGGTTAGTCAAGGAGCATCTGGCTAAGTCATCCGGCGTTAATTTCGGCGCCCAGCCCCCGAGCGTGAGGGCCGAGTCGAGCCGTTCGAGGCACGCCGAATAGTCGCCCAGCGCCCAGCCCCCGAGCGTGAGGGCCGAGCACGCCGAGTGGTCGTCCCGGCGCCAGCCCCCGAGCGTGAGGGCCGAGCACGCCGAGTGGTCGTCCCGGCGCCAGCCCCCGAGCGTGAGGGCTGAGCACGCCGAGTGGTCGTCCCGGCGCCAGCCCCCGAGCGTGAGGGCTGAGTCGAGCCGTCCAAGGCACGCCGAGTAGTCGTCCCGGCGCCCAGCCCCGAGCGCGAGAGCCAGCACGCCGAGTGGTCGTCCCGGTGCCAGCCCCCGAGCGTGAGGGCTGAGCACGCCGAGTGGTCGTCCCGGCGCCAGCCCCCGAGCGTGAGGGCTGAGCACGCCGAGTGTCGTCCCGGCGCCAGCCCCCGAGCGTGAGGGCTGAGCACGCCGAGTGGTCGTCGCGGCGCCCAGCCCCCGAGCGCGAGGGCCGAGTCGAGCCGTCCGAGGCACGCCGAGTAGTCGTCGCGGCGCCCAGCCCCCGAGCGCGAGGGCCGAGCACGCCGAGTAGTCGTCCCGGCGCCAGCCCCCGAGCGTGAGGGCTGAGTCGAGGGTCCGTCAAGTCTTCGTCTTCCTCGTCATGCGGTAGCGCCAGCCCAGTACTCAAAAGCACTCAGCTAGCGATCCTTGTGGAGTGTAGCGCCAGCCCGAGTGCTGCAAAGCACTCGGCTAGCGACCGTCGTGGAGTGTAGCGCCAGCCCGAATGCTGCAAAGCACTCGGCTAGCGACCGTCGTGGAGTGTAGTACCAGCCCGAGTACTGACTGACTCGAGTACTCAGCTGGCGGCGATGCTGGAGTGGTCCAGCCCCCGAGCGAAACAGGCAAGCTCGGGATCTAAACCTGTGCCCTGCAATGAAGATATAAAGGATAGGTAGTATATGGTGTAGCAAATACTAATTCTGGAGAAAAACATTCGGCGCTGTATGTAATAGAATTTCTACTTCCAACTCTTTAAGTCTATTAATTTCCTCGGGTAGTTATCCTGTTACGTTTATGCACCTGATCCCCGATAGCCGTAGTCCATAGCGCAGGGAGCTGGGCCGCATGCACGCGTAGGAGCGTAGGCGTACGGAAGAGCCGAGGTTTCACGGATTAAGGCGTGTGCTTCCCAAGTACTTTAGCGACTTGTACAAGAGTGGAAAAAGAAATAAACAATGAAGAAAAATGCAATATGCGTCCGTTGGGTGTTGCCCGACTGCTTGTGTAGCGCTCGGGCTGTATAAGCAGTCGGGAACAAACCAAGGGTAGTCGGCGATGATCATGGAGACTTGTATATGGAGATACGCGGTGATCGAAAAATATTGTGAAAGTATTAAAGTATGACTTAGCTTGATTCGTGGACGATAGTCGACGAAGCCATGCGGTCGTCGGTGGAGCTGCGACGGTTGTTGATGAAGCTGACTCGTCGCCGGCTCGTTGGTGTAGTTGCACTCGCGTACAACTTCTGTGTACTTGGAGCAGAGGACGGTGAAGCTTTCTGGTGGCTCTCCATGTGCAGGTAGCAATTTGCTCCTCATTGAATTTTCAACCGCTCATGTAGAGAAAGCAGCAGCTCGATGCTCTGTTCCAATTCGATGCGTAGATGGCGCAGATGCTTCTGGAGACAGAGTCAGGAGCAGTTGGCACAGGAACTCCTCTTTGCCTCGGACTCGATTACGGAGTTGATGAATTATTCGTCTCGATCCACGCTCAAGCTGGGGGTTTCCTCGCGTACTGCCGCCGAGTTGCAATTCACCCTGACGGTGCCGCCAATTCGAATTTGGTCTTCGACTGGGATGCGGAGACGGAGCACATCGATTCCAACTTGCGTAGATCTGTTTTCTCCGAACTCCAACTCGGCGACTCGCTTCTCGTCGATTAAATTGATTTTGAGGTAACGCGGATGAAATTTGCTTGTAGATGAGTCTGCCATCGAGCTTGCAGATTGATCTCGTCGATCAACCCCTACCTGGCGCGCCAACTGTCGGATGTTTGGACCCGGCAGTCCACACAGGGTAGCCTACGTGGTTGATTTGTCGAGGGACAGATCGAGGATCAGAAGTCGATGGTAACACAAGACGCAAGGATTGAACAGGTTCGGGCCGTCGAGATGACGTAATACCCTACGTCCTGTGTTGGGGGTGATTGTATTGCTGTGTATGAAGTTCCTGAAGGATCTCCGTAGTTGGGTTCTGTCCTAGGGTTGTATGATCGTGGGTTGTAGCGTAATGTTGTGCGTGCTTTGGAGGGGGGTCCCAAGGCGCCTTATATAGTCCGGCTGCCTTGAGTTACAAGTCGGCCAGAGATCGTAACCTACCCGAATTACAAGGATTCGATCCTATAACGATTACAGATATCTTTCCCTATAATTCCGGCTAGTTTATCTTGATCTCCGAGCTTCTTGCGGGATACGCCGTCTCCTTCCTTGCCGCGCGCGCCGTCGCGCCCATCCGGTTCGCTCGACTGGTGGGCCTCCCGACTGGTGGGCCACCCAGTCTGACAAACCGGTCCAGTTGCACTCGGATTGGGCCGCCCCTTGCTGGTTGGGCCAATCCGCCTGCTGGGTACCCCTGGGGGTCTACCCCCGACAGGGACTCAACTCAGTTGCACGACGGCACGCTGTGCGAGTTATAGTGGACTCGTCCAAAATTGATGTTGTTTGCTTGCAAGAAACAAAAATGACTGCAGTGTCTCGGAAAATTGTCCTTTCCATGCTGGGTAACAAATTTGACAATAATTATATCTTTCTACCTTCAGTAGGGGCCAGTGGCAGAATCCTTGTTGCTTCGCGAGCTCCCCTTGGCGTAGTGGGGGCAAGCAGAATTGACTCCTACTGCGCATCGGTTCAGTTTTGCCCACAAGATGGCAGTAACTGGTGGCTGACCTGGGTATATGGACCTCAGGACAACCAAGCAAAAATCCAGTTCTTACAGGAGCTACGTGACTTACGAGCTCAGTTCACTGGACCCTGGATGGTGGCAGGTGATTTTAACCTCATTTACGAGGAAGAAGACAAGAACAACTCAAATTTGAACAGAGCTATGATGGGAAAATTCAGAAGGTGGATTGATGATATGGCTGTCACTGAAGTACCTTTACATGGTCGTAAGTTTTCATGGTCTAGCTCCTCGACCAGCGCTGCTTCTACACTTGTGAAGCTTGATAGAGTGTTCTGCTCGCTGGACTGGGAGGAAATGTTCCCTGAATGTCTCCTGCAAAGCGCAGCATCGGATGATTCAGATCATTGCCCTCTCATTCTTGGTCTGCAAGATAATCTCTCAAGCAAAAGGCGCTTTCATTTTGAGTCTTTCTGGCCTAACATGGATGGATTCGTGGAGACGGTCGAAGCTGCCTGGAATTCAGTTCAGGCCCACCACTGCCCTGTGGAGACACTTTCCCTGAAATTCAAAGCAACATCAAGAGGGCTGCAAAGCTGGAGTCGGAAGAGAATTGGACATATCAAGACTCAATTGCTGATTGCAAAGGAGATCATTCATCAGTTTGATATCGCCCAATACAGTAGGAGCCTTCAACTAGATGGGGTATGGCTGCGCAATAATCTGAAAAAGCACATTCTTGCTCTTGCCTCTCTATTGCGAAAAGTAGCGAGATTAAGATCTCGGATTGGGTGGCTAAAAGAAGGAGATGCCAATACCAGACTATTTCACATGCATGCGCGCTATCGGAAGAAGAAGAATTTCATTGCCAAACTGAGAGTAGAGGACCGAATCATCACTGCACATGAGAAGAAGGCTGCTGAAGTCCTGGAGTATTACTCTAACCTGATTGGGACTGAAAGTGATCGGAATAGGACCATCAATCTAGATGGACTCAACATCCCTGGATATGATCTAGAAGCCTTGGATATACCATTCACTGAGGAGGAGGTGTGGAACACCATTAAACAACTTCCTTCTGATAAGGCTCCAGGACCTGATGGGTTTACAGGACGATTCTACAAGACATGTTGGCCCATCAAGATGTAATGGCTGCCTTACATACCATTTGGGGAAAAACATTTTAGGAACCTTTGGATGCTAAATTCAGCTTACATAACTTTGATCCCTAAAAGAACAGATGCTGATCAGGTGAAGGATTTTAGACCTATCAGCTTTGTGCACAGCTTTGCAAAGTTAGTAACTAAAATCCTAGCTAACAGATTGGCTAGCCGACTGGATGGAATGGTCTCTCCCAATCAAAGCGCCTTCATCAAAAAACGTTTCATTCAGGACAATTTTATGTTGGTTCAGCAGACTGTGAGGTTTCTTCACTCCCAGAAACAGCCAAGAATTCTCCTCAAATTAGACGTCACAAAAGCCTTTGATTCAGTATCCTGGTCCTTTCTTCTGGAGGTGCTCCGAAAGCTTGGTTTTGGTTCTCGATGGTGTGATCTGCTATGTGGCCTACTAGCATCTTCCTCTACTCAAGTCCTTCTTAATGGTACACCAGGAGACTTTATACAGCATAGGAGAGGGCTTCGGCAGGGCGACCCCCTCTCTCCAATGCTTTTTATTCTAGTCATGGATGTGCTAAATTGGATGGTCTCCAGGGCTACTGAGGCTGGTCTCTTACAACCATTATCTCGAAGGCCACTCCAACATAGAATATCTCTGTATGCAGATGATGTCGCCCTCTTTCTCCAACCTGCAGCAGCGGATATTAATTTGACCTTGCGTATGCTCCAACTTTTTGGAGATGCATCTGGGCTCAAGACCAATGTGCAGAAAAGTAATGTGATGCCAATTCACTGCTCCAAAGAAAATATGTCCCTCATACAGAGCTTGCTGCCTTGTGAGGTCCTGAACTTCCCGTGCAAATATCTTGGTTTGCCACTCTCCCTTAGAAAGCTGACCAAGGAGCAATTTCAGCCAATCATTGATAAAATAGCTGATCAGCTGCCTGGATGGAAAGCAGACTTAATGACACGTGCAGGAAGGGTAGTGGTGCAGGTACAACATGTTCTAACTGCAATGATAGTCTATTTGGCTATGGCAATTGATTTTCCACCATGGGCTATTAAAGCCATCGACAAAATTAGAAGAGCTTTTGTTTGGAGGGGCCGAAAAGAGGCAAAGGGTGGACACTGTGTCTTATTGCCTGGCCCAAGGTGTGCCACTCTCGGGAGCTTGGAGGCCTAGGAATTTCTGACCTAAAATCCCTAGGATATGCCCTAAGAGCAAGATGGCCATGGCTTAGGAAATCTGAACCGAACAAACCTTGGTCAAGTCTGCCTCTTCAGGTCAATAAGGAAGTGGAATGTCTTATCTCTATGGCAGTAATTACTGAAGTGGGAGATGGAGCTAATACTCTCTTCTGGAGAGATAAATGGCTGACAGGAAGAAGCATTCAGGATATAGCACCAAAGGTCTATGCCATGATCCCTAAGAGAAAGGCATGTAGACGTACAGTGTTGGAGGCCATGAATAATGAGAGATGGATAGAAGATATCCAAGGCGAAATATCCTTGGAAGCACTTATGAAGTACCTGATTCTATGGGGTGTCATAGCTACGATCACACTACAAGAGGGGATCCAGGACAGGCACATCTGGAGGCTCTCTTCCACAGGACAATATACAACGAAATCTGCATATGATGCCTTATTTCAGGGTGCCATCCAGTTCAGGCCTTATGAAAGGATTTGGAACTCATGGGCACCCCCAAAGTGCCATTTTTTTTATGTGGTTGGCTGCTCACAACAGATGTTGGACAGTGGATTGGTTGGCCCGGCGTGGCCTTCTCCATCCAGATAAGTGCCTGCTATGTGATCAAGAAGAGGAAAGCATTCAGCATCTGCTCATTGGGTGCGTGTTTTCCAGACAGGTCTGGTACTCCCTCTTGTACCGCGTTAGTCTGTCTTCACTCGCCCCGCAGCCCACTGAGCAGTCCTTTGATGATTGGTGGATACGGGTAGTTGCAGCTGTCCCTGATGACACACGTAAAGGTCTGAATTCCCTCATAAGAATAAAAAAGTCCCTATCCCACGTGAAATCCGTGCGCAGAGAGAGGTCTTGCGACTGTGCGGTGGTTTTTTCGCATGTGGGCCGTGCAGATCCCGTTTTGGGCCCAAGTGTGCTTTCGCGTTTTCCCAGCCCGTGTCCCGTGAAGAAATTGGCCTGCCTAGGTGCTGCGGCGGCCCATAAGGTCGGTTGACCTGCGCTGCGCCTCTAGGTTTCGTCGCCGCTTCTGCGCCGCCACCGTCGTCTTCAGTCCGCCACCGCTGTTCGTCGCGTCCTCATCGCCAAGTGCGCCTCCTGAGTGTCAGAACCGGACCAGGAACGCGTGTTCCGGCTGCCCGCCCTCGCCCTCACGCGCTCAAGCTCTCTCTCTCGCTAGTCGACCGGAGGTTGAAGACGAACAGTGGTTTGCCGGCGACGAACGCCGCGGAGCCGATGCTCCTGTATCTTGGCTTTGTTCACAAAGGAAATGGAACCGGCGAGCTACACTGAGGAGCACAGGGGCATTTGTAGGCCGTGGAGCGTTCCTCCACCATGGCCCTTGCGCCCGATCCGCTCGGAACGCGCGCGCCCACGACGTCGAGTCCACAACGCTCGATCCGATCATGGCGGCTTCTTCCAGCGGGATCCTCGCACGCACACCACTCACTCAGACTCCCTACGACTCGGTCACACAAAGCACCAGCGGCGGAGACACATCCTCGCGCGCGCCGGTCCTGGACCCGACCTCGCCGTTGCCGACCTGCAGGCGCACACGAACGCCACTGCACACGGTCACGGCGACACAGACACACGTTCACGAGCTCATGCTCACAAACCAACTAGCCTACGACACGAACACACACACACTGGACACACACACGCACCAGGGAACGCGCCATGGAAGGGTTTAAGCTAACAATCTCCCCCTAAACCCTGCCATGGCGACCTCGACCTTCACAGGAGCGTCGCCTCCTCCTCGACGCCGGCGAGCAGCGCCCTGTCGTTCTTCCTCTTGGTGCAGTCCCTCGCCATGTGTCCGCGGCGTCCGCACTCGAAGCACCGTCCTCGGTAGCGACTCCTACGCTCCGAGCTGGTGCTGGTCCTCCCGTCGTCGTCGTCCTCACGATCGTCACCATGCCCGCCACTGCGTTCGCCGCGCCTCGCACCACCGCCGCCGAGCGCCTGCTCCTTGCCACGCTGGCGCCTCTTTGCTTCCCACTGCGCCTCAGTGAGAAGCAGCTGCTGCTCGTTGCCCGCGTTGGCCGGCACCCGATCCTCGGCATCGGCGTCCTCCGACACCTGCAACCGCCCGACGAGCTCTTCAACAGACATGGCGTCGAGATCGCCCAGCATCTCAATTGCAACCGCCACCTGCTTCAATCGCCTCGGGACCACGCGTAGGAGCTTCTTCACCACGCGACTGTCCGCGAGCTCCTCCCCGAGCTCACGCAGGCTGGCGACTAGACCATTGACCCGCATGGCGACGTCGCCGACGCTCTCCCCGTCGTGGAACGCCAGCGTCTCAAACTGCTTCATGAGACGCTGCACGCTCGCGGCCTTCATGCGGTCGTCACCGGCGTGCATCTTCTTCACTGCATCCCAGGCCTCCTTCGCCGACCCCTTCACGGCGAGCCCGGCTTTCAACTCCGTCGGCACTTCGCGGATGATCGTGGCGAGCGCGCACCGGTCCCTGGCCCGATCCTTGCTCGTCGACTCCACCGTGTCCCACTGCTCCAGCGCCTCCAAGCTTACCCGCATGACCAAGGCCCACTCGTGGTAGTTGGTCCTTGTCAACAGCGGGAGCTCCACGGCGCCGGGATTGGCCATGACGCGCTCCGAGCTCGAGCCTTCTCCGATCTTGGATGGGGGACCCTCTCCGACCTTCACCATAACCTCGCTCTGATGCCACTTGTCAGAACCGGACCAGGAACACGTGTTCCGGCTGCCCGCCCTCGCCCTCACGCGCTCAAGCTCTCTCTCTCGCTAGTCGACCGGAGGTTGAAGACGAACAGTGGTTTGCCGGCGACGAACGCCGCGGAGCCGATGCTCCTGTATCTTGGCTTTGTTCACAAAGGAAATGGAACCGGCGAGCTACACTGAGGAGCACAGGGGCATTTGTAGGCCGTGGAGCGTTCCTCCACCATGGCCCTTGCGCCCGATCCGCTCGGAACGCGCGCGCCCACGACGTCGAGTCCACAACGCTCGATCCGATCATGGCGGCTTCTTCCAGCGGGATCCTCGCACGCACACCACTCACTCAGACTCCCTACGACTCGGTCACACGAAGCACCAGCGGCGGAGACACATCCTCGCGCGCGCCGGTCCTGGACCCGACCTCGCCGTTGCCGACCTGCAGGCGCACACGAACGCCACTGCACACGGTCACGGCGACACAGACACACGTTCACGAGCTCATGCTCACGAACCAACTAGCCTACGACACGAACACACACACTGGACACACACACGCACCAGGGAACGCGCCATGGAAGGGTTTAAGCTAACACTGAGCCCTGTGCGCTGTGTGGATCCGATGTTGTGCCCTCTCGATCTCCTTCTCCTGACCTTCGGTTTCGCTGTCCTTCGTGCCTAGCGGCGTCGTCCGGTCGAGGCTGACTGTGTTCCTGTATGAGCTTCGGCGTCCTCGGCGGCGCCGCCGGCTGCGTGGACGGCGTCCGAGCGTGCGACTGTGTTGCTGCCAAGGTCCGTGTTTACCGTGCTCAGGTTTGTCGCCCGTTGCTTCGTTCGCGGTTGTTTCGATTCCAGATCTGTGTGCCTCTGTCTCTTCTCATTGTTGTTCAACATCCTGTGCTAGAGTTGGCCGTGGTTCTGGAGGTTTGCCTGCAGTGCGTCGCTGGCGGTTCTGCGCTGAGCTCTTTCGTGCGGCTGCTGTCTGAGGCCTTCCCTCTCCTGAAGCGCAAGCATGTACTTTCCTTCTTCCTATTAGGTGATTTCGCTGCTACTATTTTGTGTTCCAGTGTTCTTTTCTTTTGTTGGATGTTCCCTGTGGCGAACGGAGGCCTGACCGATTGGTCAGGTGCTCTCAGTAGCACCCCCGCGGCGCGGGTTCGAGTCCTGGGGGGCTCGAATTTCTGATGCCGTGGGGTAAAAAATCCCCCTCGCTGGTGGGCCAGGGTTCGGGGGGTTTCTCGGTCGGGGAAAGCCGAGGTTGTCGCTTCCTCTTAATGAAACGCCGGTGGGGCGGTCATTCCCCACCCGACCGAGTTTTTTTTTTTGGATGTTCCCTGTGCTGAATAGCCTGTGTGTGGTGCCTACATTGATGTACTGCATATATTCTGTCATCCTTTAGTTGCCTTTTGATTACAGTGGTGTGTGTATGTTCTGTCATTCTAGAGTTTATTTGTGGCCTCTGTGTGCTACCTAGATTGTTGTATTGCTTAGGTTATGACATCCTGGGATTACCTTCTGATTACGGTGGTGCGTACAGGTTCTGTCATTCTAGAGTTAACTTCTTATTGCAGTGTTGTGCCGTACATACCCAACAACCTGATTCCTGGTGCTTCCGTTTGATTTCTTCTTAGCTTTTGCCCTTTCTCCATTGTCCGAACAGGATATCTACAATTGTTGGAGGGGACGGTTCCCTGTTGTGGCTGCGGGTTAGTCCTTGCTGCTCGCTTATTTTTGTGCTAATTCATGTCTTTCCATCTAATTACTGTATGCTTCCTCTCCTACCTCTAATTGTTGTATGCTAGGTTCATTTTTCTCAATGGTCATGTCTGCACGAATGCTATGCTGATGATAGATATCGGACTTTTTTGGCCCCTCTATTGTTTTGTTTAGCCGTGCATCTGGTCTGCTCCCATGCCGGCGAGAGGTCCAGCTGCTAACTGTAGGCCTTCCCGTGGGCTGCCTGATGCATTGGCCTCTTAAGGTTTGCAACCTCCTGATTACACACTGCTCGCACTATTAAACCGTCATGTTCCTCCGATTTGTCTGTTCGAATTGCCCCTGGTACTCAGAGTGATTGGACTCGATATCATGCTCATCCAGTGCGTGGTGGCGAGATGTGTTGTTCCTTTCTGTTACAGCAGTGCTTCATGTCATCCATCTACCCCTATGTATATGTGTAAACAATTTTGCTAAAACTTGATGGAGAGTTAATAATTTGCCTCTATGATTCAACTCTTGATTAGATTTCGTGAAACTTTTGTTGCAATTGCAATCATCGTTCAAGATTTCCTTCAGTGACCTGTTTGTTGCAATTGCCACGAGAGTACTTCTCATTGCAGTTGTAGCACAGCCCGAGGCGTCGGCGCTCCGCTTGCTCCTCCTGCGAGAGACGCTTCACTGGATTGCCATCCACCTTCAGCGGGGGCGCGGCCGCCGGCGGCGCAGGGAGCGCGGGGCGCGGGCCCGGGGCCGGCAACAGGCTGCGAGGCGCTGGCCGGGCGGGGGCTGGGGCCGGCTTGTCGAGCTCCATCAGCTCAACCTGCCGCGCCAAGCTCATGGCAGTCGCGAGCGACTGCGGGTTGTGAATGCGCACGGCGTGGCTGATCGGCGGGAGGAGGCCACCCGTGAATAGCTGGACGCGCTGGATCTCGGCCAACGGCCCGGCGCGGGGCAGGAGCGCCTGGAAGCGTTCCTGGTACTCCTCGACGGTGCCTGTGCGCCGGCAGTCAGCGAGCTCGAACAGCGGCGCCGATCTCAGGGGAGGCCCGAAGCGCAGGTTGAGGAGGTCCTTGAAGCGGCGCCATGTGGGTATGCCCTCGTCCTCCTGGACTTGGATGTACCACATCTGTGCGCCCTCCTGGAGGTTGTAGGAGGCCATCCACACCTTCTCCTCCTCCATGATCCTCTGTTGGTGGAAGTACGACTCGCATCTGTTGATGAAGATCAACGGGTCGGACTTGCCATCGTAGTGCGGGAAGTCCAGCTTCTGGAACCGCGGCGGGCGGTCGTTGTGGTGCTCGCCGGAGGGCTGCTTGCTGCCCGACGAGGAGGACCGATCAGAGGTCAGGGACTGGATGGCCTTGGCGTTAGCCTCAGCGGTGGCCTGCAGGGCGGCCACGGACTTGGCCAGCTTATCCACGGTGGCCTTGAGGTCATCTTGATCACCCATGGGAGCTGTTGAGGAGGATGCGGATGCTGGGGAGGGTGGTGCGGCGGCTGGTGGTGATGGCGGCGCGGCGGCTGGTGGGGAGGAGGAACGGATGGGCGAGGATCGCCGGGACCGTGATACCAGGTTGTCAAGGGCGTCAATCCCCCGAGTAGCCGGACCTCGGCTACGGAGTTCGTACCCGGAGTCCGTCTTCTCCGGCGAGGTTTTGCCCCTCTGCCGTAGGCTTAGGTTTGGAGGAAGGAGAAGGAAACAGGATAATTGTTCTTGCTGATTTAACCAACGTGAGATTACAAGCATATATGGCGCAAGGCCTCAACCAAACTTTCCTAAACTTAAGGAACTAATAATAGAAAGCTAATCTATCTTTCCTAACTTAGCCACTCGTGGTGATCTGATCCTGAACGTCGTCGCGCGCTTCTATCGTGCGTGCCGCACGTTCCGCGGCGCGGCGCACGTCGCGGGCCCGGCGGCGCCTGGTGTACTTGAGCCCCCACATGACAGACATAATCTATGCATTAATGATATAATATATACACTTAAGTTCTCGCTATTCATTGCAGCTCAAAACACGCAAACGTCTTGATATGCAGTGCTTTCAGTATGTACTTTTTCTTTAGTTTTTTTGGCCCAAATTAGAATTGGCTCTGCCTATATACATGTGTGTTCTAGGATGTTGCCATTTATTGATCTAGAATACTGCATACACCATATTTATCATTTTACCAGGCAATCAGCCGCATATTTCTTTTGCATTGGTTAATTCCATACATATACCCAGTGGCCAGCAGTTACATACACCTCTAATTGGTTGCCTTGGTGGTTACTTTTTTCCATCCATTTGAGCTACACCTAGCATAAATTCTTCTGGGTATTATTATTCTCTCATTATTTGCATTATGGTCTTTACCCTCCAGTTACAATGTTTCTTCTTCTTCTTCAATATGCTGTTGTGTCTTACTGGACGGGATAATATGATTGAATATGTTGCTGTTTCTTTCTCCATGGCTTCCTATTCCAAGAGCAGGGCTACGAATAAATTTAGTTTCATAGTTTTATGAAGCTCAGTGAACAATAATGTGCTCACTCTAAAAAAAACTGATCAGGTAACTCCATTTTCAGGTATTGTTTTGACAAGGAAGCTGGACAACTAAATATGTTTGATGCCCTGCACAAGTTGTTGAATCAAGATACCTTGCCACTCCTAATAAATTGATAAAACCTTTTACATGACTTAGCTGATTTAATTTCCATTGCAGATGTGTTCATGTGGTTCCCCTTTACAAATATCAGATGACCATGTAAGAATCAAGACGACGGGTTTTTAAAAACATGGATTTAAATTAGCCTTCTTTGGTGATGCCGTCAAAGAGATAATAAGAGTGCCACCACTTCCATTTTGTTGATTCAGACGATATTAGTGCTCAAGGTAATATCCTACCACAAAAATATTTTTATGGCCATAAGTACACCTTTGCATTTTGTGTATCACATTCACATGGATTGCAATACAGGCACACATTGACTGCTATACAGAAAGAATCTGTCTTGGTGTTGAGCCATTGTTCCTTCCATCTAAAGAATAGTGCATACTAGGTATGAGATCTGCGGTTTTCATGTTCAATTATGCAAGCACGTCAAAGCAGGGGGCCAGCATTGTACTGCTATAGCTCCAATAATGCGTTACATCCAGGTATTGTTAATAGCATGGCAATGTCAGGCCAAGTACCACCTGTAATAATAAGTATCTAACCATTACAATGTTGTTCAAAATGCAGGAAGCCATGCCTACCCCTGTGATGTCTTTGGAATGGACACTGTCTAATATAAAGGTGCACACGCATATATATCTCATTTAAGAGATTGCATACTATCTTTCACAAAGGATATTTGGCGAGTGTATCATCTATGGTTACAAGAACATGAAGGCACCTCCAAGAGCAGCATGAACAAATGTTGAGGGCAATTTTTCATCTCTACCTTGTGCATCGTGCCAAACCTGTGAGCTATTATTATTATTGTTTTGTTCTCACAACACTGTAGACTTTTTGCATAAGTAGAGTTTTAAAAGATGAATATGTTAATTGCAGGAACTATATTGAAAGATGGCTACAATATGCTAAAAACTTTTCTTTACCTACAAGATATGCTACCGTCTCATATCCTGTATTACATTATGTGTAGATGTGATACTATTGTTATGTGTGCTTTGCAAATCCTATCACTCTTTACCTGCTCAACACGTTTTTAGTCTTTTCCAATCTGAAAATTGGTCACTAAGCATTTTTATGGTAAAACTACGGTTCATACATGAGCACACTATTTATAAATTTGTATGTCGTTAAATGATTTCATATATTTTTCTGGTTGAATTGTTGTATATTAAAAAAATCATAAAAAGCTACAATTAGAATCAGTCGTCAGAAATTGTACTGCATTAACGCTCGCATCAATATAGACAATACATATTACGGGCGCGGCGTTAGCGCGCCCAACTTCCTAGTTATTCTAGGTGCCTGGAGCATTTGGAGGCATCGAAATGATTGTGTCTTCAACGGGACTGCACCATGCATTGACACAACCTTGAGGTTGGCTAGAGATGAAGCCCACTGGTGGGCTTTGGCAGGAGCCAAGGGACTTTCCTTGCTCTCCAATCGAGATGCCGGTTAGGGTGGTCCTCTAGATGGTTGGGTCGTCTTTCTTTTTTCAAATCTGTAAAAGGCGATTAAGTCTTTTTTCTGGAGTGTGAGGGGGTGTGTTTGGGTCTCTGTATGTCTCTTTTCTTCTACTATTAATGCAATGATTCGCAGTTCTCCTGCGTGTTCGAGAAAAAAAATAAATACAGAGTGAGGTTATGGAGCATCCATATGCGGTCTAAAAGAAATAGAAAGGCTTTAATTTTGTTATCCACAACAAGCACCTGGTGGTGGTGAGTTTAGTTGTTTACCAACCACCATGATCAAGTGTGAATGTGTTGGAATTCATTGCATTGGTCCAGTGATCTTGATGTCCGTACTATAGGCATAAAGTTGACAATCTTTGGAAGTTTATTGGCATATAGCTGTATAGTCATCGTCATCCTGTATCAAATACTTAGCACATGCTCTTTTATGTATTTTGCCTAATCAAATCTTCTACCAACAAAGGTGTATACTCTATTCATGTTTAAATTTGTTGGTCCCTTATTTGGACGCCGTATTTCCATCAGGTTCTTAAATTTGTTGGTCCCTTATTTGGACGCCGTATTTCCATCAGGTTCTACATTTTCAGGTTTCTTGGAGGACGCATACACATGCACACTGATAAAATCATGTACTGTTTGTAATATATACAATCAATTTCCCTCTTAGCTCAAGCTGAGGTATGAAACTATAACCTTCCAAATTTCCATTTGTTTAGTTAATTGGATCTCCTTTGAGGTCATACAGTGATTTAAGACAACTGAATTGATTTGCTTCTAATGACGAGTATAGGTGCTATCTTCGTGAAAGATTCATAGTTCTGCAGGCTGATCTTTACGGTAGCCTGCAATTTTATCGTAAATATTAGTTTTTGAGATGTTCTAATATCACAGATTACCTTCCCAGACGAGCCTGTAGCTTGTTGTTTGTATACTAAAATTTAAGAGTTTTTTTGCGCTTAGCACAAAATTTAAGTTCTTTTTTATGATTGTAACCATTAAACGGCATCTTGCCTGTCTTTGATTTAAGGGATGGTGCTATGTGTATGTTATGGACATTTGCCAATGAGTTTGGTTATATACTATTTATAATTCTTAATGGACAGAATCAATTCTCAGTAGCTCAAAAGTGACTTTTCTTTTTGGCTGCTAGAGCACAAGTACATTTAGTTCAGTTGTGCCCAAAAATGAAATGACTACAATTTCTTGTAGATGGAGTTCTCATTTGTTGTTGTTATTTTCTCAGCTCTTTCCTTTGTACTAGCTGCCCTATAGCAGATCTGTAGCCCTATCATGAAACACTTCTTTTATCACTTAAACTCATAAAAGTATTGTTGTGAAATGGGCGAGCTCAGCTGGCATTTTTGACAGTAAGGCTTTATTCATAAAGTCCAGTTTGTTGAAGTGAGGGTCCTGATGTGATGTAGGGGCATTGATTTGTGATGGAGCAGTACATACTGGATGATTGATGTAGTTGTGCGATTATGAACCATTGAGCAGTGAGCTCTTTGTGCATCACTCTGCCACTGAGCAGCACCACCACAATGCGGTAAGATTTTAGGTACGTTTCTTATGCTCATGCACAAAATTAGCTTGTTCAACTTTTAGGGCATAGCAAAAAAAAAAGAAAAAAAAGAAGGCTGTTGCTAGGTTTTTACGTCTTCTACATTACAGACTTCTATGCATCTTATCTACTGCATATAAATAAATTGCAAAGAAGTCATCTGTCATTGTCTTCTGCCTTTTCTGAGAATTCTTCCCTAAGTTTATTCTTTTTTTTTGCGAGCTTTGAAGTACAAATAATATCTGACTAGATTTCCCTTCATATATTCCAAGTGGCAGTATATTTGTTGTTCTTACTACCACTACACATGAAAAGATGGCCAGGCAATATTTTTGTACTATGTCAAAAAACAGTTTGATGCTGAGGGGAAAACCAAGTAAATTTGCTTCCAAGTGTGTATTGTGGTGTCAGTACGGGCCTTGACCAAAAAGAATGCAAAGAGGAGAGGCATTGTACCTGAAGCTCCATTCTATTCCTTCAACTGCTTACTATGTATGATTAGTGGGTTCAAACCTTGAAATTTGTCCGTGACAAAGAATAATATTCTAAGAGTATAATTCACCAAACCCAAATGTTATGCTGCAATACGGCTTACTCACTAATAGAGACGCTCAGATTCTACGCACCTGCAAATCACTAGTAGTGAGAAGAACGAAGGAATAACGATTTGATCTCTGAACCTTTCTGCACGGTTGGTACTGTGTTCTTTTATTCTCACCTTTGATCTCCTTCTCCCCCCAGCTGTAATATTACACGGGGGCTGATCGGGCCATGAGGCTGCGGTTAGAAAGCCATTGTCCCGCCTGCGGCGCTTGTTGGCGAGCTAACAGTTTGGCAACGAAGCAAACGATTGCCAAATGTCACGGACGTACCAAAAAATTGGATAGGCGCCAAACCAAATGTGCCCTCAGCAATCTAAGGCCAATTTCAGTGGTAGGTTTCATGCTGATGTTTTCAAGATAGCCACATAAGCAATAAAGCAATAAAATGATGTTTGAAACTATCCCTCCCATGGATAGTTTCGTGTTGTGGTTTCATAGGCACCCCATCACATTTAATTCTATGACTCAATAAGAGTTGGTATGTGTGCATATATGGTTTCATCCAGATAAAACTCGTTCATTCTCTCTCTTCATAAATTTGATGACATGTCATCAGAAAGTTTATGCTAATTAATGTGCATGAAACGTGAAACTTCTACGGGGAGAATGGCCTAATAACAGTTCAGCGAGCTTTTTTTTTTTAAAAAAAAAATGGTTCAGGGAGGTAAACAGAACCTTGGGTGCATATGGGCTTTATAGCCTACCAGTGGCCTCAGAAGAGGCCCAATACCGGGTTGGGTGCACCCAAAACCCTAGAGAAGAGAGGCGTAAAAAAGAAAACCCTAGAGGAGCAGTGGGAGTGGCCGACTGGGACGCTCTTCCAAACCATTCCTTTCCTCCACTCCGAAACCCCTCCTCTGTCCTCTCCTCGCTGCGCCGCCACTGCCCCGCTCCCAAACCCTTCTCCGCGGCGGATCTGCGCCGCCGCGATGAACACCGAGGAAGAGGAGCAGCTGTCACCGACAAGTGTAAAGGCCAAGGATCCGGATGTTCCTTGGGATTCTCCTCCTTCCCCCACCGGCCCTACGTCGGCTCTGGGTCCACCTTCCTCGCCGAGCTTGCGGCCTCTCCCTGGATCTGGATTGGGACAGGAATGCCCCTTCAGCCCGACCAAGAAGACGAAGAGAGCTTCAGATCCGCCTCTTTCGGCCTCTCCTCTGGCCTGCCCGATGTCCGCAGTGGGTCCTCCTTCCTCTACGAGCTCGCAGCCTTGCCCTGGATCTGGATCAGAACAAGACACGGAAGATGCTTCAGGTTTGTCTCCTTCGGCTTCTCCCCTGGCCTGCCCGACGCACGCAGCGGGTGAAGAAGATGAAGATCCGTTTGGATCCTTTGCATTGGATGTGGAAGCTCCTCCATCTACTGCCCCTTCCGAGGAGAAGATGGCGAAGAGGAAGGCAAAGCAAGACAAGATAAGGAAGATGGATGAGGAGGAAATGGAACCTGTGGACGAACCGTCGGATCCGGAGTCGGATCCGGAGTCACCACCACCAGGAGTAAAGCTTCCAGAGGCGTGGGAATGGCATCCTCATCTATCGGTTGAGCTGTATAACTACCTCACAATGTAGGTGATTTGTGTCCTTTGCATTGCTTGTTCGCTTCCTTTGCATTGCTTGTTCATTACCATTGCATTGCTTGTCCGTTTGTTCTACTCCTTACCATGTCCTTTCACTGGCTGGAAACAGGGTTCTGTTGGAGAAGCCACATGCGAGGAACCTACGCATAGATTTCTTTAGACTTTTATCCTGGAATGCCGAGCTCGCGTGCACCATCTTCAATGCTAAAGAGAAAGCAGATGTTGAATGGTTAGGACTTGTACAGTTCTCATTGCATTCATCATGAGATTTTCAATTTTTTTACGTTGTTCATCTGTTCTTTATGGTGCAGGGTTAATGCATTGTTGGACTCAACTCTTGAAGATCTGCGTAAGAAGAATGGAGGAGGACCTGCAAATATCGAGTATCTTGACAAGCCTGATTGGTGAGATGATGGTTCAATCTTGGTTCTTTTTTTTTACTATGAGTGACACATGATCTTATGAGGGTATTAAGATCTCGAGGGAGGGAGGGAGAGAGAGAGTTTTATTTCATAAGGGCAGCCCATTAGCATATGGGTAGCTGAAACTTATGGACTGATATATAGATTAGTTGCACAATATTTTTGACTAGTTGTAGAATTGTTTATTCTCTGTGGATCACTTTTGAGTAACATCGTGGTCGCCTTGATATCTTAGAGTCATGTATCATTTGGTACTAATAGTTGCATTGCTCTTTTTTTTACCATGAGTGGTTTCTGAATGTATTTTTTTTTTGTAATGCAGCTGCTATTCTATTAAGAAAATTCTAGATTCTCCCAACAAGCTCTTCAAAACAATTAGGCTATTTGGACAAAAAAGTTTTCAGACCAAGGTTAAAGTACTAACATCTCATGGGAAGAGAGTTATTCGGGCCCTTCTTGCACAGATATTGTCGTTGATTAGTGCGGGATTCACTTGGCATGGACTGCTTTGTCTCGATGATATTTATTGGACAGAATTTGGAGGGATGGTTTGCATTCACATTCTTAGAAAGCCAACACGAGAGAATGTCGAAGCCAAGCAGCAAATTTCAGACATTAAGAGTATTTGGACTAACATGTTGAGCACCTATTTTGAGGTTGGAGATGGAACACTTCCCTTATACTTTTGTAGACTCAAGGAAGATCTCATGAGTGTCAATGAAGCCGCTGTTAGATCAGGATGGTTTTTTAAGTACCTTATCTACAATCCTGCTTTTGCTTCACCAACTGCAAGACGCCATTTTATAATTGATGTAGCTTCAATTTCCAAGTCCTATGGTTTCAAATATGATTCATCCTTTAAGAAACTCTTTGAAATGGATCCTTCACGTTTTTGGCGCCGGGTTGCTCTTAAGAATCCTGTTCTTGAGAAAACCTTTAACTATAGAAAAAGTCTCAAGAAAAAGGAGGTGGTCTACAATAAACCCCATAAGGTAATTGTAGAAACCAATCTGGATGGGAAATGCATAAGCTATAGCAGACCAGAAAAAGTTACTGTATATCAAGAGGCTGAAGGTGAGAAGGCTGCTGGAGATGTTGTTGAAGGTGAGAAGGCTGCTGAAGATGCTGTTGAAGGTGAGAAGCCTACTGGAGCTGCTGTTGAAGGTGAGAAATCTGCTGTAGCTGCTGTTGAAGATGATAAGGCTGCTGGAGGTGCTGTTGAAGGTGAGAAATCTGCTGTAGCTGCTGTTGAAGATGATAAGGCTGCTGGAGGTGCTGTTGAAGGTGAGAAATCTGCTAGAGCTGCTGTTGAAGATGATAAGGCTGCTGCTGTTGAAGGTGAGATGGCATATGATTTTACTATTGGAGGTGATGATGAATGTGATGTGGCTGCTCAAGGTGACATCAAAGGTCAGGTGGCTGCTGGAGATGATGTTAAAGGTGAGATTGCTGCTGGAGATGATGCTAAAGGTGAGATTGCTGCTAGAGATGATGTTAAAGGTAAGATTGCTGCTGGAGATGAGAAGAAAAAGAAGGATGATGATGAGAACTATAAAGAAACAAGGGGAGAGTTGGTGCGCTTTGTGAGAAACTCGATGTCACATATACCTGAGAGCAACATCAAATTGTTAACTGGAGATGACCCAGAGATCTTGAATGCCAGTGAATTTGAGGATCTCATACCAGATTTAATCAAAGGAGTGTTTGAAGCAATGGATAGCAAGGTGGAGGAGGAGGAGTGCCTGCAGAGGTACTTTCTTTTTTGCTGCCTTTAATTTTATGTTTTTTTGGCCTACTATGTTCGTGTCTGTGCGTTGCTACGGGACAAAAAATTATAACAAATATTTGTGTTATCAACCAAGTACAAATATATATACATTTAAGAAAACACATGTGGCTTCATGAAGGAAAGTTCTTCATCAACACGTAGAGAGAAACAAGTTTTTAAATTGGGTTGCCTGTAATAAATTAATCGACACAAATATTATTGCACCATTTAGCATCATGTACTCTCATGGAAGACATATGCTTTAGCCAAATATTAGGATTAGCAGCATATTCTTCCTGTACGATTTATTTAAACATATCTTGGTTTTGAGGACATATACTTTAGCCAAATATGTATGATTGCTAGCATATTCTGTTCTTCCTGTATGGAATGTCTTTAAACATATCTTGAGTTGGTTTTGAGTCAATCCAGGTAAGTTTTTTGTCCGCGTGGTTGAGCACAAATAGTATAAAGTTCTTATTCAGTAACCATGGCAAGAGAAACTACAAAACTGTAGGGGATAGTAAATTGAAAAATCTAAGGGCCAGTAAACACAGAGTAGCATGTCAAAGCATGGTGCTAATCAAATCAAAAGTTCTAACCAAGAAAGAGAATACCAAACGAATCATGCTTTCAGTTCTTTGATTTATATAATTCCATTTCAAAGTCTAAGCATTAATCTTACAATTCTGCTACACTACCAAACCTGAGCCTCAGCCCCAGTGACAAGCACAATGCTTCTTACAATATCACACACAATCTAGCTACATTTCTATGCAACAAAACTTTTCTGAGTGCAACAACTGTTCCAAGTCTGCTCCCACTGCATTCCAAAAGTTTATGCAGAGAACTTAGCTCCACAGAATATCAAGCAGTTGGCTAGTCTAAATATATACATAACTGGCAAATAAAGGATCTTAAATGACGAGGGCAACCCCACCCAGGCCGAGGAGGATGCTAGCAAGCCCCTGGTGCAAGGTGAGAGGTGTTGACATGTTGTGTCTTGGCGAACTTACCTAGGAACTACACCATTATTAACTAAAAGATGACTGGGCTGGTGAGGACGGCCATGAAGACATAGTTCTCTATCATGCCCTTGAGCATGTTGATCTTTGTATCTCCTGACTCCTGAGAACTTATCTCGTTGAGCACCTAGAGAAAATCAGAATAATAGAGATGGAACCTGAAACTGTGTTTATTATATTTTGCGCAAAATTCACTGTACTCGAATCATTCTCCTTCTCTGTTTGTTAACTAATTGTATAAGCTCAATGCATTCTACACAGAATTTTGAAAACGATTTTTCCTCCAATAATGGCCTGATCATCATCATCAACACCCAAAAAATTGGGAAAAAGAGTTCCAATCTGCCACACAGTAAGTATTTAAGCGCACATGCATTAAGACATGTGATTCATATGTGAATCCCAATTGTAAAACCATTCTGGGTAACTGAGGTCAAGCATGGATATGGAAAAACAGACTGAAAGTGAACTCTCTAACCTATTAAGCAGACTTGAAAAAAAATCCTTAACCCATTCAACGAAAATTGCAATGATTCCAACATATCTAATAAAGATGCAGCTACAAGACCATAAAGCATGGCATATTTGACTTGAAAATCAAATTCCTAAAGGGTCTTACATTTTTTCTTACATTTTCAGGTTTTTTGGCCCGTGGAGTGCCTACGAAGCCTGTGTTGACAATCAGAAAGACTATTGTGGCCAGTTAAGCAAAGTGGGCTTAACCTACTGCCCCTCTCGCCGCCTTGAGTTAATTCCTTTTGTCATGGCAGATATTTAACACTAGTCAAAGACTATTAGACCAGTGAAGCAACCTGTGACCTACCCGCGGTCCTCTGCCTTGAGTTATTTTCTTTTGTCATGGCAGATATTTAACACTAGTGATAAAGACTATTAGACCAGTGAAGCAACCTGTGACCTACCCGCGGTCCTCTGCCTTGAGTTATTTTCTTTTGTCATGGCAGATATTTAACACTAGTGATAAAGACTATTAGACCAGTGAAGCAACCTGTGACCTACCCACGGTCCTCTGCCTTGCAATTGCTTATTTTTTGGCATGGCAGGATCTTTAACACTTAGCGCAGCTGTGGGATCTGTTAACTCGCTGCATGGATTATGAGTGTTAACCTACTGTGTGTATAATTATTTGTTGTTAGCACGCTATAATGTTGTATGCACTATGTTTCTTGGGGTTTCTTGTCCTCGTGCTTGCCGCTATTTAAGCCCTGGTGCTTGGTTGACTAGATCTTTTAGGGAGTCATTCTTTTCTGAGAGGCTGTCTTTTGATTGCATGTCAAAATATTCTGAACTTTGATACTGTTCGTCTGCTATATGGTGTAGGGACAGAACCAGATGAGGTAGACACGCTTCATATACAGTGAACTCTTATATTCGGTACTTTTGGTTCACAGGAGACACCTGAAAGTTAGGTGCCTTTTCTTGCTGATTGCCTGAACTGTCAAATTAAATTATTTGCAGCCTCTTAATTGAGAAGTCTGTTATGAACTTGTCAATAAACCCATCCCTTGGCTATTCAGGATCAGCGGTAAATAAAAAAAAAGGAAGAAAAAAACGCCACGTGATTTACTCTGCAATTCCACCCGTCGTATGAACATCATTTTCCACCGGCAGAGACGTAGTTGACATATTTCACTGTTGTCGCCAATTTCCACGACTTGCCAGTTGCCACTCATCGCCACATCAGACCCACACAAGCACCGACACTTAACCATCCCAGAGTTCCTTCCACGCCGTGTGCTCCATCAATTTGGAGCAGCGTTTAGTCGATCGAATTGTCCTACATCATGAACACAAACAAGGTGCCATTGGCAACCAAAGTGCCGATCACAATGTTTAGTTTCTTAAGCAGACTGTCATGAAAGGTAAGCAAGATTTGGCAGCTATGGTCGTTCCAAAATGAAGCGACCAAGGACGCTAATACTTTGCGCGTTGCACACCTGTACGCTCACGAGGCAGCTGACAGCGAGAGACGATATAAAAACAGGTGTTTGCGCACTGCCGCCATGGAAAAGCGAGTGAAAAATCAGCCTTAGATCAGTTGTCCTAATCGATCAACCTCTTCACAGAAAACAATACAGTTGGCCTGTTTGGATCTCTGGAATCAGAAGGAATTGGAATTACTTTCTTAGATCAGCCTGTTTGGCTGCACCTAGAATTGGAAACGCACTTTCCGACGCTTTCCACGGCCGGAATCGCTGGTCTGCGACACATTCAGGCCATGTTTAGCTCATGAAACTTTAAAAACTAGTTTGTAAATTTGCAACTTTGGAACTAAACACCCTCCTTCAACTGTTTGCAAAGTTACAAAAGTAACGCATTAGAAAACATGCCCTCTCTCTCGCGACACGCTTTCCAACAACTTTGGAAGTAAACACCCCCTTTCAACTAGTTTGCAAAGTTGAGGGCACAAGAATCTAGGCAAACTTAGTTTGCAAACTTCTCCAGACTAAACAGGCCCTTAGACGCTAAAAACCGGAAATCGATTCCCCAGACCCTGACTCTCATGCCCCGACTCGCCTCCCGGCATCCCCAGCGTCGCGCCGCCGTCGGCGTCCTGCTCCCTCATCCGCTCCACCCACCGGATCTACTCCACATCGAGCACGGCAAGCTGGTGGCCCGCTAAAAGTGCATCTAGGCCTCCAATAAGTTTTGGTGATAATGGCAATTATAATTTGGGATTTGATGCTTGTATTAAGATATGTGCAGGAATAAAAGAAAAGAAAGAGTTATGGATATAAAAAGATGGTCCCCAATTATTTATGTGTGGTGGATGAGCTCATTGAGGATTTAAATTAATTTTTGGTTTGAATTTGAGTATAGAAAACCACCGTACTATCAAGGAGGACGTGCCTGATGGATCAAAAGTGCTAAAAGTGCTAAATAAGATGCTAACTACCCAGGAGTGAAATCAATTTTCAGTTTTCAGCCTGCTGCATTGTGGCTGGCCGGAAGTTCCGACACTGTGCCGGAAGTTCTGGCCGGCACCATGCCGGAAGTTCTGGCCGGCACCGGAACTTCTGAATTAGAAGTTCCGGTAGGCTCAGGGAGGGGCCGGAACTTCCGGTCCCATGTACCAGAAGTTCCGGCAGGGTTGTTCGACATGCTAATTCTTAGTTCATAACAATGCCTGGTCGGAAGTTCCGGCCCTGTGTCGGAAGTTCCGGGAGGTAGCCTGGCAGAGCATAACGGCTAGTTTTTAGGGCTTGAGTATAAATACCCCCTCAGCCCCCCCTCCCCCCTCATTGCTGCTGACCTAACCCGAGCCAAACACCTCCCAAAGCATTAAATCCACTCTCCCAACTCCTTCTAGAGCTAATCTTTGCAAAGATTTGAGTAGGGCATTGGGTGTGAGTGATTCTTGAGGTGTGAGACTAAAGCTTTGAGTGAGTTCATCCCTTGTTCATCTCAAGAAGCACTTGAAGCAAGTTTGATTCGTCGATTCAAGTTTGTTACTCTTGGAGCTGTGATCCTAGATAGTTAGGCGTCGCCGACAACTCCCAACTTGGTGTGGTTGAGTGCCGAAAGTTTGTAATCTTCATCCCTTCGTGGGAAAAATAGTAAGAATTTCAATCCGGCCTTTGTGGTTGATTGAAGGAGGCAAGAGGTTAGATTTGACCCGGCTCTACGTGAGCACCTCAACGGAGACGTAGCTCCTAAGTGGAGTGAACTTCGGTGAACAAATCTTTGTCTCTTGTTCTTGTTGTTGTTCTTCGCGTTCATATCGTTCTTGAGCTTAAATTCGACCGATCTATCTTGTTATTAGTTTTCGCTGCTAGAGATCATAGTTTTAAGCTTCTATACACTTGTGGTGATCTTTCTATTCATATAGAATCTCCAGATACTTATTAGTTTTTGAATCTCGAATCCGTTCATCTTGTCGAGCCGGAAGTTTTGCCCCTATGCCGGAAGATCCAGGCCCCCGGAACTTCCGACACAGCGCCAGAACATCCGGCCCATCTAACATTTAAGTGTCAAGTTTGCAGAAATTTTTTAATAGGCCTATTCACCCCCTCTAGACCTAGTGTCGGTCCTTTCAATTGGTATCAGAGCTAGATCTTTTGATTTTGGCTTAACCGCTAAGGAAAAACACTATGGCCGGTAAAGAGGATGAAGTTGCTATTACCGGGGCTTTCACTGTCGGTGGCTCCAATGCTTCCGCTGCCGCTGCTCAACTCATGAAGGGTGGTCGCTCAAGTCATCCCTCAACCCCTTATGACTCAAGCTCAAATGATGATGATTTTGATGTGAGTGATGTTGAGGGTGACTTCAACGATGAAGAAAAGAAGAAGAAGAAGAAGAGAAAGGAGAAGCTAAAGAAAAGAATCAATGAGCAAGCTAAGAAGAAGGCTCAAACGCTTCTCAAGAAAAAGATCAAGGAAGAAAGGGAGAAGAATCATTTTGCCGGGCTTCATGTGGTGTCTCATTCTTATGGAGCTCCTTCACAAAATACTTATAACCCTTCCTCACTTTCATTTTCGCCGGTTCCAATGGGCAAAGCCCCTCACTTTGATGGGAATGACTATGCCTGTTGGAGTGATGATATGAAAATGCATCTTTATGATCTTAATCCCGCTTTTTGGACGGTTGTGGTTGTAGGTGTGAATCATCCCGATGATGATGAAGCTATCACTCCGGAACTAGAGCATGATATGTTCCGGAATGTCCAAGCTGTTCGGGTCATTAGAAGCTCTCTTTGCACCTATGAGTACAACAAGATTAGAGGAATTGAAAGTGCAAAGAAAATTTGGGAAACTCTCCTGTTGTCTCATGAAGGCTCCGATTAAGTCAAGGAAGGGAAGATGGATCTACTCCAAGGGGAATTGGAGTCATTTGTCATGAAGAAAGATGAAACTCTTCGACAAATGTATGATAGGCTTAAGCTACTTGTGACCAAAATTAGATCTCTTGGAAGCAAGGATTGGGAAGATAGCAAGGTCACAAAAAAGATGCTTAGAGCTTATGCTCCCAAGAACCGGATGTTGGCTGTAGTTATTAAAGGAAAGGAGAACTACAAGAAGATGAAGCCTATCCAACTACTCAATGAGTTGGAATATCATGAGATGAATGACTTGGATATCACCAAGTCAATTGGGCAAGATGAAGTCAAGGCCATTGCTCTCAAAACCGAACCAAGCAAGAAAGTTGAATCAACCGAGAAGCCATCAAAGTCAAAGAAGAAGGTTGATTCTAGTGAAGATGAGAGCACCAATGAAGAAATTTCCATGATGGTAAAGAACTTCAAGAGGTTCATGAAGAGAAGAAGTGACAAGAAAAAGAACAACTCAAGAAGATGCTATGCTTGCAAGAAAGTGGGTCATTTCATTGCCGAGTGTCCGGACAAGAAGGATGATGATGATGAGGACCACAAGGATGAGAAGAAATCCAAGGACAAGGAGAAGAGGTACAAGGAGAAGAGCAAGGAGTACAAGAAGAAGAATGGCCATGCTCATGTTGGTGAAGGATGGGATTCTAGTGATAAGTCCGATGATGAAGGTGTGGCATCCGTTGCCATGCATGAAGATTCACCAACACCAAGGCTCTTTAACAACCTCTCTGATGATGAAGATGATTACCCTATGTGCTTCATGGCTAAGGGGACTAAGGTATCAAACTATTCCAATCCTCCATCATCTCCTACCTCCACATCTAGTAATGTAGAAAATGACTTAGATGAGGAAGAAGGAGCCGAACACAAAGCAAACATGATAAAGGAGTTTGGAAAAAAGGGCTATAAATAAATTAAAAAGCTTATGAAGAAATTAGAGAAAAAGAAAGAGGCACTTAGAGAACAAGAAGAATTGTTCATCCTTGAGAAGGAGAGAAACCTTGTTCTAGAAGAGTTTCTAGTTGAGGAAAAAGTGAAGGTTGAAAAGTTGGCAACGGACTTGTCTCTTGCCAATGATTCATATGAGATGATCTCAAAGGAACATGCTTTGGCAAATGATGCTCTAGCTAACCTAAAGAATGTTCATAGCGAGCTTCAAAAAAGCATTCACGCCTAGAAGACACATACAAAGAACCTGAAGTTAGCTTTGGTACTCTTTGAAAAAGCACCAAAACTAATTCCAAAACTACTCTTGACTCCAGTGTCTCCACTAGCAAAAGTTGCTCAAGATGTTATAATGTTGATATCGATGCTTGTGCTACTAACCTTTCAAAGCTAGAAAAGTCAATCAAGGACAAGGATGCTCAAATCCACAAATAGAACATGTTCATTGGAAAGGGCAAACTCAAAGGTAAGAGTGAGTTTGATACTCATCCGGCTTACAAAGCCGAAAGGTACCCAAGCATTCATGATAGACTAGGCCACACAAGAGAAAACAAGTCAAATGGTGATAATCTTGTGAATGGCAAGTCATGGCCACTATGAAAGAAGGGTGCCAATCTTGGTGAGTTGATGGTGCAAGGTAAGGCCATGGTTGAGAGCTCAAACAAGATAAACATCAAGAGCTCAACCAAGGCTAATACAAGCAACAAGAATGTGGCACATTCTCCTTCGCCCAACTACACCATTGACTACACAGTTGTATTTCAAAATGGCAAGATGGTGGTCAAGTACATTGGTGCTCACACTAGAAAGATGATGAGGAGTGTGTGGATACCTAAGATAGCTTACTCCAACATTCAAGGACCCAAACAAGTTTGGGTACCTAAAGCTTGAGCTTAACTTGTTTTGTAGGCATATTTCTCCGGTGAGACTTCATGATTGCTTGATAGTGGATGTTCAAATCATATGACCGCAGAGAAGAATATGTTCTCAACTTTAGAAGAATATGATACACCCATTGAGAAGATCATATTTAGTGACAATAATCATGGTGATATTGTGGGTCACGGTGAAATTGCTATCTCAAATGATTCATCTCTTTCTAATGTTTATTTAGTTGTTTCGTTGGGATACAACTTGTTGTTAGTATCACAACTTTGTGAGATGGGCTACAATTATCTCTTTACTAATGAGGGTGTGTCCATCTTGAGAAGGGAGGATTCCTCTATTGCTTTTACGGGTCAACTTAAGGGAAAGCTTTATCTAGTTGATTTCACAACTACTAAAGTGGAACCGAAGACTTGTTTAGTGGTAAAATCTAGCATGGGCTGGCTTTGGCATCGCCGACTAGCTCATGTTGGCATGAGGAACTTGGCCAAACTTCAAAAGAATGAACACATCCTAGGACTAACAAATGTTGTCTTTGAGAAAGATAGGTTTTGTAGTGCATGTCAAGCCGGGAAGCAAGTTGGTGCTCCACATCCACCCAAGAACATATTATCTAGTTCAAGACCTTTGAAGCTCATTCATATGGATTTATTTGGACCCATTGCTTACATTAGCATTGGTGGTAACAAATATGGTCTTGTCATTGTGGATGATTTCTCTCGGTTTACTTGGGTATTCTTTTTAAAAGAGAAGGGTGAAGCTCAAGGAATTGTCAAGAAGTTCATTAGAAGATCCCAAAATGAGTTTGAATTGAAGGTCAAGCATATGAGAAGTGATAATGGTTCGGAGTTTAGGAATACCGGTGTTGAGGAATTTCTTAATGAAGAAGGCATCATGCATGAGCTCTCCGCTCCCTATACTCCTCAACAAAATGGAATTGTTGAGAGGAAGAATAGGACATTGATTGAAATGGCAAGAACCATGCTTGATAAATACAAGACTCCGGATATCTTTTGGGCCGAAGCAATCAACACCGCTTGTCATGCCTCCAACCGGCTTTATCTCTAAAAGTACTTGAACAAGACTCCATATGAGATAATCACCGGTAACAAGCCTAAGGTGCATTACTTTAGAGTTTTTGGTTGCAAATGTTACATTCTTAACAAGAAGGCCAAAAGTTCTAAGTTTGCACCTAAGGTTGATGAAGGTTTTCTACTTGGTTATGGTACTAACGAACACGCCTATCGTGTCTTCAACAAAACCACCGGTTGTGTTTAGGTCACGGTAGATGTGAAATTTAATGAATCAAACGGCTCTCAAGTAGAGCAAGTTGAGAATGGCCATGTAGATGAAGAAGAGCCTCCAAGTGAATCCATCTTGAAGATGGGACTAGGTGAAGTAGACCTCGGGAGACTCTCATGAAGGATCAAGTACAAGCTCATGCTCCGGATGATGATACTAGTAATCCATCTCCTTCAACAAGAGTTGAACCATCCACATCTCCTCATGGTCAAGATCAAGTTCATGGTGACGATCATGATCATGGCATTGATCTAGGGGGAGGTCAAGATGATGAAACTCATGACATTGCTCCTCAAGCTAATGAAGAAGATAATAATGGACCTATTCAAAGGCAATCTCAAGTATCTCATCCTAGAGTTCATCAAAGTGTTCAACGGGATCACCCCGTGGACAATATACTTGGAAGCATACGAAGAGGGGTAACTACTCGTTCTCGTTTAGCAAATTTTTGTGCAAGTTACTCGTTTGTTTCCTCTTTGGAACCTCTCAAGGTTGAAGAAGCACTTGATGATGCGGATTGGGTAATGGCAATGCAAGAAAAATTGAATAACTTCACAAGAAATGAAGTTTGGGAATTGGTGAAGAGACCCAAGCAAAATGTGATTGGCACCAAGTGGGTATTCCGCAACAAACAAGATGAACATGATGTTGTCACAAGAAACAAGGCAAGATTGGTTGCTCAAGGGTTCACTCAAATTGAAGAATTGGACTTTGGTGAAACCTATGCTCTGGTGGCAAGACTTGAATCAATTAGAATATTGCTAGCCTATGCCACTCATCATGATTTCAAGCTCTATCAAATGGATGCGACCATCCGAGCTAGTGTATGTGGAGCAACCACCGGGCTTTGAAGACCCCAAGTATCCCGACTATGTGTACAAGCTCCATAAGACGCTCTATGGGCTCAAGCAAGCTCCTAGAGCATAGTATGAATGCCTTAGGGAATTTCTTCTCAGAAACGGTTTTGTAATGGGCAAAGCCGATTCTACTCTCTTCACTTAAAAAGTAGACAATGATTTATTTGTTTGTCAAATATATGTTGATGACATTATCTTTGGTTCTACTAATGAGAAGTTTTGCGAGGAATTTAGCAAGATCATGACAAAAAAGATTTGAGATGTCCATGATGGGTGAATTGAAGTTCTTTCTTGGATTTCAAATCAAGCAAATGAAGTAAGAGACTTTCATATGTCAAACCAAGTATGTGAATGATATGTTAAAGAAGTTTGACATGGCCGATGCAAAAACTATCAAGACACCCATGGCAATCAATGGACATCTTGATCTTAATGAAGATGGAAAATCCATGGATCAAAAGGTATATCGCTCCATGATTGGTTCATTGCTTTACCTTTGTGCATCTAGGCCGGATATTATGCTTACTGTGTGCATGTGTGCAAGATTTCAAGGTAATCCTAAGGAATGTCATTTGATTGCCGTTAAGAGAATCTTGAGATATTTGGTGCATACTCCACACCTTGGCTTATGGTATCCCATGAGCTCCACTTTCGATTTACTTGGCTATTCCGATTCGGATTATGCCGGTTGCAAAGTAGATCGAAAGAGTACTACCGGGACTTGTCAATTTCTTGGTCGGTCTTTGGTGTCTTGGAGCTTTAAGAAACAAAATTCCGTTGCCCTATCCACCGCCAAGGCCGAGTACGTTGCAGCCGGTGCTTGTTTTGCTCAACTACTTTGGATGAGACAAACCTAGAGTGACTTTGGTTGTGAGTACAAAAATATCCCTCTCTTGTGTGACAATGAGAGTGCCATAAAACTAGCCAACAACCCAGTCCAACACTCAAGAACCAAGCATATTGACATAAGACATCATTTTTTGAGAGACCATGAAGCCAAAGGAGATACCTCTCTAAGCCATGTGAGTACCGAAAAACAACTAGCCGATATCTTCACCAAGCCTCTTGATGAGCAAAGGTTTTGTGCTTTGAGGAATGAACTAAATATCTTGGATTCTCATAATGTGGTTTGAATTATTGCACACACCCCTTGTTTGATGCTTAGACTAGGCAAAATAGATTTATTTGTGTGAGTTTTTCAAAATGTTTGGAGTTATTATCATTGGATCATTTCTTGGTTCAAATGATCATGGTTATGTAATGTTGAGTGTGGCTGAACATTTTGAGTCAAGTTTCTTACATGTCTTTTCTCTAAATCTATCACAATCTCAAATTGAATCTCATCTCAAAATCAGTTCTTTTTCTAAGTCTGTCATAACTTGTTCCGGAAGTTTTGGCAGGAAGTTCCGGTAGCCCCGGGTGGGTGCCGGAAGTTCCGACACCATGTGCCGGAAGTTCCGGTAGCGGCGCAGACTATATAATCGGGCCAAACCATTTTCTGTAAACCCTAACTCATTCTTATCACTCCTCTCTCTCTAGTTCATGAGGGGAACTCAAGATTGGACTGTTGGATTTCGTTACTTGGTGTTTCTATTGATTCCCCACGCTTCGGAAGTTCCTATCCTCCGCGAAACTTCATCGAATCGCGCGGGAAATCCTCAAGGTATTTCTTTCAAAATTCCCAAATCCCGATCTCTCAATGCCGTAGTTTCTAGTGGATTTCCTCTTGGGGATAGGCTCATATACCTTCTTAGATGACATGCCTGTGATATTGCAAAGTTTGGTGGGCTAAAACTCTCGATCCCTTGATTCTTTGGTCGGGTGCACCGCAGGCCAAAACTTTCGGCCCTGTGCCGGAAGTTCCGGCAGGGTGTTGTGCTCGACATGAAACCATATCATGGATTCTTTATCAATTCATATCTTTCTAGATGAGGCGTCAACCCAGAGGCAAGGGCGTTGTCATTCGAACTCCATCTACATCCCCATCTCAAAGTGAGACTGAATCGGATGAGAGGACCGCTCCATCCAAAGCAAAGGGGAAGAGGGTCAAGAAGCAAACAAATCCTAGCGAGGGGTCTTGGAAGAGGACAGGCTAATCCGACAGCCCCTGCTGCTCCTTCCCGTGGTCATTGCACAAAGCATGCCAATGTTGATGAGACCGGGGAAGGATACAATGATAATATTGACTTATCCATCCTTGAGAGGCAAGTGATTCAAGTGCATCCTCCTGTTCAAAGCGCCGATGATCCACCCATGGTTGATTATAGCAAGAGGGAGACCAACATGAAGTCTCTTAGGTTTGGTGAGGACCCTCGATCCTATCACTCCAAGGAATTCAAAGGTGATCCTCGCTTTTGGCTTCCTTTTCAAGCTGATTGGTATGAATCCGTTATATTGAAGAAGAAAACTGTCACAACTGAAATGAGATAGATTGATTGGGCTTATCTTCAAACTCTTAGCTCTCCACTTAAGGAAGTTGTGGACATGGTCTATGATAGGTGCAATGAATTTGGTCTTGTGAATTTCAAGGCTTTTCGTTGTGATTGGAGTGAAGAGGTCATTGCTCAGTTCTATGCTACTCTCTATGTGGACAATAACAATCATAGAATGCGTTGGACACTTGGTGGAAAGCGCTTTAGAGTGAACATATTTGACTTTGCTCACCTCTTTGGAGTCAATAGAGGCAACCCTTCTTTTGGCCTTGTCCGTGACAGAGAAAAGGATTATCTCCATGACAAGGCTGATCTAGAGGTGACCAAGATGCATTTCATGTATGATCGTGCATATGATGAACATGGGCAGTGTATTTTTGGCAAGACCAAGGGCCTCACCCGCATTACAAGATGCTGAATCAGTTGTTTAGGCTCACCCTCTATCCTCGTGGTGGAGATGCAATCAATATTTCTCACAAGGCAAGGAATCTCCTAGCTCAAACCGCACCGGACAAGAGAAGATTTGAGGTGATTGACTTCATTTGGAATGAGATTATTATTTGCTCTCATGATGCCCCTAGTGCTTGCCATTATGCTCCTTATATCTTCCACATGATCAAGCATGTCACCGGGCTCAACATCTTGACTGACAAGACTCATCTTCCTTACAAGTCATCAAGGGGAAAGATTGTGCAGCTTCTCTTGACTGATCCTTCCGGAAGAACTCCATTTCCTCCCAAGGGACCGTTTTCGGGAGCCTATCCATCTACGGGGTCGGCTTCTCATGGTCAAGGTGCTTCTTCCTCACAAGCTCCTCCACCTTCTAGTGCTCCATCATCCTCTCACGGTCCACCTCAAGCTCTTCCACGTGGTGCTCCCAAGAAGAGAGGCAAGCCTGATTTAATTGCACAAGGTATATTTGCTTGCTTCAACATGTGCCGTCACAATGTGAATTTTGTTGAGGAGCATACAAGGCAATTTGATGAGGATCTTGTCAAGCTTGAGAAGCGGCAAAAGGATTTACTTGACAAATTTGATATCCCTCATTCTCTGGATCGTGCTCCAAGGGATTATTCTCCTCCACCTCCCTTCTTCAATCCTTGGAAGGAGGGTGGTTCTTCTTCTCATGCTCAAGGTTCTTTCTCTCATATCTTTGGGGCTGAAACTGAAGAAGAAGATATTGGTGGTGGTGAGGAGAGTGGAGATAATGAGGAGACCGAGGCCGAGGGCTCTTATGAGAGCCAAGGTGATGATGATTTAGGTAATGGTGATGGAGATGAAGAAGAGGAGGATGATGGAGATGAATAAGAGGAGGATGACGAAGACGAAGAAGAGGAAGGCGACGATAACGATGAGTAGCTCTCTTTTTGGTGCTTGTTGCCAAAGGGGGAGTGAATTTGGTGGCCTTGATGGTTGGAGACCCATATCTATCTTTTTCCTTTCATGTTTTTTAAATCTTTGGACATTGTTGATGGTCATTAATGCACATCTCAGACCGTCAACTCTGACATACAAATATACATTCACCATAGCTATAGGGATTATATCTAACAAATTCAACTAGATTTGGTGAATATGTGTATGCAGGAGGCAACAGATGATATTTGAGGCGAAACAGGCTCGGTGGGCCGTCGCCCGACCTAGCCAGGTCGGCCGACGCCCAACCGAGGCCAAATGCGCCTATCTTTGGATATATGCTAGGAAAGACACTCTAGACCAATCTTTGCCTATGCACCAAGGTAGGGTCAAGCCCATAGGCGAGAAGGACCTCAAGAGAAGCATATAGATCAAAGGGGCCACATCCACAAGTACATATACTCAAATGGAGTGGTATCACCTTGGGAAGGAGTCCAGGGCCTACAAGATAGTGGCTGGCAAAAGATGAAGGCAATCGGGCACAAAAGGTCTGTCGGCCGACCTAGCCCGGTCGGCCCGGCCTGGCCCTGAGCCCAATGGGGCCCACTTTCCTCCAAGGCAAAGAAGCACATTTGGGGATCATCCTAGCCGCTGATTCTATGTCGGTTGGATCCAAGAGATGGAAATGGTCCAAGGGGAGGTCACATAGATTGAAGGGCCCACCTCGCAAAATAAACGTACTCAAATGCAGCTATACCTCCTGGAACCATCGTGAGGACCCACGAGACAGTCACTCAGCCGAAGATTAGACCGATTGGTGCCGGCGCCACGTCGTCCGACCTCATTAGGTCGGCCGACCTGGTCCGGAGGCCATACTGCCTCATCCTTCTCGTGCGCGTTCCCACCGCCTCCAGGAGTCCATCTACACCGTGCACCACTCAAGGCGGTGGATCCAACGTCGGCCGACCTCCCCACGTCGCCCGACTGGGACTGAGTCCGTTCGTCCTCATCTTCCACGTGTCCACTCCCAACCGCCTCTACAAGCTATAAATAGTTGCGCCCCGGTCATTGAAGATGATCATCGAGCTAGAGCAACAAGTCAAGGCGAAACCCTCCTCAAATGAGAGTAGAAATAGGGAGAGTGAGGGAGAGTCTGGAGGAGTCCCGGCGTGTCGGCAACACTCCACTTGTACCTCGGCGGATGCGAGCTCCTTAGTAAGTATCTGGAATATTCAGCTTAGTATTTAAGTCTGAGTTATAGAAAGTTGAGTTCTTTATTGTGCTTGTGGGTTCGTTGCTTTATTCGTTAAGTATCTTAATTTTTGGCCAAGGTTAGGATAGCTGATATTATATTAAGTGTGGTGCTTAAGTGTATATCTGCCCTCGTTTGCCTCATAGCCCCACAGATTAGTAGAGATAGGCGGCAGGTGGTGACAGCCCTGTCTGTCCTTTGTAATCATCCACATACGGGTACGGCATAGAGCTGTATGCCGGCAATTTCCTAGAGGTCTAGGATACCCCGGTGCCCAAATCAAGCATAGAAGAATTCTCTTCGCTATATTCCCAACTTAGTGCTAAGTTATCCTCTCTACCCAGCCTTCATATAAACTCGATCGATCCGGTCAACCTTAGTGATTAGACAGTGCCATCTCGTTCCATGTGGATTCGATACCCTGAATACTTTCGGGTGAAAACTACAATGGTATCCATGCGCTTGCGGATTTATCTGCGACCGTAAGAAATACCAACAAGCTTTCTGACGCCGTTGCCGGGGAACGGTAGCTGTTGTCTAAGAACTACGGTTGCCCGTTTATCTTTTATTTTGTTTTTTCTTTTATTTTTACTATTTAACCACGGACCACCCTCAAATCCATGAGTTCTCTACTCCAAAGGGTGAACTATTGGAGCCGCACCCCTCATCAAATCCTATACAAACAGATAGCTATGAGCTTCGTCCTGCTTTCATAGCTATGGTTCAGAAGACATCCTTCTCAGGACGTGATGATGAAAACCCATACCATCACTTGCACGAATTTGAGTTGCTATGCTCGTGTCTGATTAAATCAAGCATGACGCAAGCAACGATTAGATGGAAGCTCTTCCCGTTTTCTCTTAAAGAGGAGGCAAGGAAGTGGTATGACCATACCGTTGCGCTAACGAACGGTGAATGGGAGAAGTTTCGAGACAAGTCCTGTCTAGAGTACTTTCCCGTTCATCGGATCTGTGCCCTTCGGAAGGAAATCTTTAACTTCCAGCAAAAGGAGAAGGAAACGACCGCGGCAGCATGGGACCGATCCTAGGACTCATGTCTTAACAGAACGGGTCTAGGCTTCCCAGACTGTATGCTTCTGTAGCATTTTTGGTCTGGTTTGTCTAGCAAAGCTGCCCGATTCGTTGATATAGCCGCCGGAGGATCATTCCTACACGTAATGCCGGCTAAAGCGAGAGAGGTCCTGGAGAAAATTCGAGAGAGCTCTCCCGCTGCTATGGATGGAACTGAGCAAGAAGACCTTCAACTAGATTCTATCTTACCCGTAGACTTGCCCAGTTCAGATCCAACTCCTGAGACACCATCCGTTAAGGCAGAGGAAACTCAGCCTTTCAGATTACCTTTTGACTTCGAGGATGATCTCTTTGAAAATCATGGAAACACCTCGGATTACTCAAGGCACAATAAGGCTATGACTCCCCACCTTTCTCATCCTCCCGATCCTCCCCACGAAGCATTTCTCGTGAAAGACATAAAGGAGGAATGGTCGGATGGAATGTGGCACTTTTTTGAAGTAATTTGGAATAGTTCACCCTCCATGATCCTTTCATGTTCTATAAGAGGAACTGTCCTAGAAGCCCATTTCAACCCCAGTATGGAGGTCAACATCATGTCATGGCACATTGCACATAATCTCTTAGAAAATGTTCCACTAAGGCCATCCGACAAGCTCCTCAAAAGTTGTCCCTTTGGACACATCATTCAATGTCGGGGATCGCCAGTGCCGTGACAATCATGCTAGACAAAATCGAGGTCAATTTAGATTTCCACATCTTTGATATCCTCGATTTTGATCTACTAGTAGGCTGTCCGCTAGAAAAGCTTCTCCAAGGAGAAGTATCTCATGGGAGCCTTCATTACACGCCTGGGAATGCTGCTTTTGCCATTCCTATCTCTTGCCCAGAAATTTCAAGGGCAAAGTCATCTCCCAAGCATAACTTGCTCGAGAAGGTGATGTTTGTGTTGCCATTTGCACCGACATCTCATCTCTATGAACAACTTCCATCACCCTTGAACGAGCGAAAGTTTTGGCCCCATGGCCCTTGGGACATTGTTCTCGACAACAGTCAAGAATCAACCCCGAACATCCACAATGAATCTCTTGAATTGGAGAACCCAAGGGCCATGGACAGGCTTGAAGCATTGACTCTGGAGTCTGAGCAAAAGGATTCTATAAATGAGCATGAAACCTTTTCATTCGAAATCCCACAAGAATGCTCATTTAACGAATCTTCAAAGGTTACCACGCTTTGTGCCATAAGCACATACGAGGACTACAACCACCTTGAGGTCCTCAATTCTAAAATATTTAGAAGGTTGGTTGTAGATGCATTTGTTTATCATAAACATTGCAAATTTCGTGTTTGCATTTGTGGCATTAACCTTGCAGCTAAAGCTTCAATGACACATCAACAATTGGCGATGAGTTTGGAAACTACATCACCAAGAATAGCTGCAATGTAAGGATTCCTCATGGTCTAGCTTCAGACGATAAACAAAGCATTGTCGGGAGATGGCCCAGATTATCATTTATTTTCCTTTCAAATAAAGAGCAAGACATGTTTTTAGTATAATCTTTCCTTCGGGTATTTTTGGTCACTAACCATTTCAGGTGGAGATTAAGAAGAACGATGGACAGGTGATGCTTAAGAACATGGAGCTACATCAGCTACAAAAACCTCAGTAAATCTTGGCTTGGGAGAGATTACAAAAGAAGCTTGAACTCTACACACTTGAGTTATGTTGCGTTGCACTACAAACTCCAAGTGTGGGGGAGGTATGTGAGTATCCCAAGTAAGTTCCTTTTGAGCCAAATCTTATTTCGGTTTAGAGCTGGTGTTAGTGCTTGCACATTGAAAAAAAAATTGAGTTCCAATAAAGGCTCTTGGTCTTTAGAACCAAAGAGCCCTTGTTTTGTTTCCACCATGTATGAATAAATGTAGGCACAAGATCAAGTGTAGGGTCTCTCAAGCTTTTTGGTGCACACATGTTCGAGACCACCCACAAACAGACTGCACAACATCGCACAAACTACACATGAAAGATCAAGGTGGAAAAGGCCAAGAAGGGTTCGGCCGACCCCTCCAGGTCAGCCGAAGGCCCTCTGGTGCCTTTCGTCTCCAATTTCGTCCAGAGCGATGGTTTGCGCACCTTATCCCTCATCCTCTCTGATTTATGAGTTAATTCATTCCTGTCTTCTAATGATCATTAAAATTAAACTCATGATAAAATAAGCTTTGATTCTCCTTCGGTTTACATGTCTATCCTTGATTGGTTTGCATATTCTTTATTCCTTACACATACACTTGCTGCTTGTGAACATATATATCTTTAGGAAAACATGTGTATCTAAGTGGTTGATTAATGAGATATGGTATGATGAAAGAAATCTTGTTCTTTTTGTATAAAGTGCTTGGGATGTTTATCTTGTAAAACTTTAAATCAATAGCCTTACAAAGCTCCTCAGTGATGCCTTATTCCTACCAAAGCCATATGATGTTCACACTGCAAAACCTATACGCATATGATGCTTGCTATTGCATTGAGCTTTGTCAAATTGTTATGACCGTTGTAAGATGCTACCCATGCTTTCATGATCGAGATCACGTACACTGCACATACACATGCTAAACTTCTACATTGAAAGTTGGCAACATACATTGCATCCATCCACAAAATAAATACTCCATTTAAGTGTTGATCTACTCTCCAAGTATTATTTCAAAAGAGACTTGGGCTGTAGAAAAAAAATATATGGACACTTGAAGGTCCAAGTAAAAAAAAGAAGGAAAAGAAAAAAACAATATGGGCACTTGAAGGTCCAAGTATCATAAAAAATTATAGCCATGTTCTCAAAGTAAATTCAAGAGAAGAGAGATCATACAAAAAGGAGTTATCATTCCATTGTTCCACACACATGCACATGTTGATCAGATTGTCTGGATAGTTTTCTTCTTGGATCCGCTCTTTGATTTTGCAATATATGTGATGCAAGCATGCCTTATCTTTACTCTTACTCCACATAAGCCTTTTAGAAGTAGGGTGAAAAAAAGGGGGGCAAAAGAAATGTCTTGGTAAGGAATCATACACAATGAGCGATCTGAAAGAATCATTTGAGGAGCTAGGTAATGCTGTGTTTTTTGAAAATTTATCGAAAACCCAAGCTACTTAACAGAAGAGTTGAGATGACTTGAATCAAGGTCATTCTGTTCCTCAACCACCCAAGATGGTATGATAGAAACTTCTAAATTCACAAGTGCAGGTATGTTTTGGAATAATTTATATGCTAGTATCATATCAAGTGGAGTAATGGTTGCCACCTTAGTCTTTAAAGCTTCACTCGAGGACGAGTAAAGGCTAAGTGTGGGGGAGCTTGTTGACGGTCATTAATGCACATCTCAGACCATCAACTCTGACATACAATTATGCATTCACCATAGCTATAGGGATTATATCTAACAAATTCAACTAGTTTAGATGACTATGTGTATGCAGGAGACAACAGATGATATTTGAGGCGAAACGGGCTCGGTGGGCCGTCGCCCGACCTAGCTAGGTCGATCGACACCCAATCGAGGCCAAATGCGCCTATCTTTGGATATATGCTAGGAAAGACACTCTAGACCAATCTTTGCCTATGTACCAAGGTAGGGTCAAGCCCATAGGCGAGATGGTGTAACACCTCTGGTGTTTGGCCCTGCGTTTATCAACTAAATAACTTAATGCATTGCATCTTTTAGCATGTGCTCTGATGTTAGCATGACCACTAGCATTCAAGGGATCACTAGTGCAAACATGCAAGCATGGTCATTAGTGCTTTATCATCGCATGCATAACACTTGTGCTATCATTTTATGGGTTTCTTGTGCATATTTCATGCTAAAATACTTATGATGCTTCATTCATACTCTCATTAACATGCCTAGTAAGTTTCATGAGCATCTCATATGCATAGCTAGTGTTCTAGATGTGTTTTAGCTCAGTTAAGTTGCAAGTCAAGTTTCTTGATGTCTTGAGTGCTTAATTAAAATTTGTTAAGCTAGTTATTTTGCAGTGGAGCTTTAATCAATCTTGTAGAGCTTCCAATGATCTTTCCAGCAGTACCAAACTCACCCCATGAAGTTTCTCCAAACTCCCACAATCCTAATTCTAAAACAGCCAGAGCCCAGTTTCGAAATCCCGAAATTTGCTAAGTGTTGGCAGATTTCGTGATTTTTTTGGCTGTTTTCGATCCAGTTTATCTCCCAATCTGTTGAGTTTTGGAACAAACTCTCTTACTCAATGTTGTAGCCCTATCATCCATCTGCAACTTTGGTATTCTCGGTTGGGGCTGGTTATGCAGTACTTTTTGGAGTTTTAACCGCCCGGAGTGGAGCTGCTCGGTGAACGCCGTCGCGACGGGTTCGCGGTCGTCGTCCGTAGCGTATGGGCGTCGCGTCGCTTTTACTCCTCTGGCCGCAGCAGTGCGTGTTCCCACCCTCCATGCCGTGTCCTGTGCGCTCGTCATCACCACAGCCCGCCATGCTCTGCTCTGATCGCTCACGTCGTTGGCGACCGGCGTGACCGAAGTGGGAATCGGTCCCGTCGTCCTCGTCCGAGCTCGCCATGCCTTGACCATGGTCCGCAGCCGTTGGGCACCTGTGCCACCTGCCCTCGGCCTTGTCCATCCGCAGCACGACCCCTTCCGCACGCCTACACACCCAAACGAGCTTGCCATTCAAAGAAACGCCGCGGGCGCCACGGTCACCGACGGGCATTCGTCACCGCGCGCGTCTCGCTCATCCACCCCTCGATTACTTGCACCCAGAGAGCCTCCACACCCTCCTCCACACAACCAAGCCACCCCAACTCTTCCCATCCACTTGCATGGCTGGAACTTGAGATCACGGTTCGTTCTCTCCGTCGTGAAAGGACCTTGATGTCGCCTAGAGGGGGGGTGAATAGGCGAGACCTAAAAATATTGCCACTTAAAACAAATTTATTAGTGACAATTGGGTATTCTAAATACCACTTTTAGAAGTTCAGTAAATAAACTTCTAAAAGGATCTTTAGAATCTCCAAATAAAAGAATAGCACGCCTAACGCAGCGGATGTAGAGCACTGCCACCAAAACCGGTACCACCGGTTTTGCAAAACCGGTGCCACCGGTTTTGCCCGGGCAGTGAACCCCCAAATTAGATAGAATATGTTAGAGAGCTCGGAATCAAACCAAACTTGGAGATGATGATTGAAATGTCTTTCTAATGTGTATCTCCAAGTCCCTGCACTTAAAAACACAAATACAACGATATCGAGCAATTCCTCCAATTTGCAATATAAACACAAAGAAGCTCAAACCAGCGGGGAGACACAAGATTTGTTTCCCGAAGTTCGGATTCACCGCTTGCACTAAGCAGCCACCACGGCACGGCGAATCCTACTCTCCGTTGAGGAAGCTTATACGACCACACTAGGTCAAGCTATTTCCTCCTTCCACTAGTTTGCTTCTTCCCTTTCGGAGGCGAAACACGACCTGCACAAACTTCCCGCAGCTCACCACACCTTGGTAGCTCACGGGCAACACCTAGCCGTCTAGGAGCGGAGCTCCAAGAGTAACAAATGAATCACAAAAGCTTGATGAAGTCCAACGGTGCTCAAGGTGCTTTTGGTGCTCTCAATCTTCACACAATGGCTGCTCTCTCAACTACCCAACACAAAGGATCTCACAATTGCAAGCAACCTCACAAAGAGGGGTTGGGGAGAGCATGAATGGCTTTGGCTTGGCAAGGAAGAGCAGGGAAGCACTATAGCAACCTCAGGAATAGCAGCTTGCCACTGTGGAGGTCATGGGGTATAAATACTCCACTCCTCAAAAACTAGCCGTTACAGACCCAGTGAAAACCGGTGCCACCGGTTCCTAAAACCGGTGCCACCGGAATTCAAACCAACTAGCCGTTGGAGAATTCTGACACAAAACCGGTGCCACCGGTTTCCCAAAACCGGTGCCACCAGTTTTGCCCTGGCAAAACCTATAAGTGTGTACGTGAGGGTTTTGTGTCTCTCAACAACTCACATGGGTTCCTTGAGCACTTAGACAATTTCAAGGCTTCTTGTGATGCATCCCTCTTGATAGTACGGCATACCTAAACTCAAGATCAAATATAAATACAAATGATGCACTTGAGCTTCTTCACTTTGAGTCATGCCATACTTGATCAACATATCCACTTGAGAGTTGCATCCAACCTTGTCTCTTTTAATTGAGCACTTCAACCTTGAGCTAGTGACTTGAACCATTGTCTTTGAATGAAATCCACTTCTAGTTCAATTCACCTTTTCACAACTTACTTCTAGAAAGATTGATACTTCCCAATATGAACACCACATGTGACCAAGATTCATCAAGTTGAAATCCAAAGAAAGTTTTGTCACCCTAGCAAAGATACATGACTCAAGTCCGCAACTTGATCACACATTGCTTAGTCCCTAGAAACACTATCCCGAATTCCACCTCTTCATCCTTGCATCACATATAGCTTCACATTAGTGTGTATCATCGATGAACACCATTTCTTGATATGCAATATATCCACTTTACTTTGACATTTCTCTTCAATTAAAGTCATCATGTCTTGTTTGCAAGTCAATCTTCAAATATAGACCAAGAATGAGCCATATCACCATGTCTCTTGTCCATTCAACCAAACTTGCATTATACAACATTTTTGTTCACCATGACCTAAGATATCCCATATCAATATAAACAAGCTTTCATCAATTAAGAGACCAATATATCACATATGTCATTATGTCTCTTTCCTTATTGCACCATAGCTTGCCATCTTTCATATTCATATATAATGGCAACAACCACTTAATTTATTTATGTCAACATGAGCCATTCACATTGAATTCAACCAATGACCAATAGTGAATCATCAATTATACAATTTTAATCCCTGCAAATTATCTTTGACAAACACGTTAGTTCTTTAATCGTTTTGTCATTCAATTCACCAAAACCCACAAGGGAGCCTAGATGCACTTTCAATCTCCCCCTTTTTGGTGATTGATGACAATTCGATTAAAGCTCACAATAGATATATCAATAAAGCTTTTGAATGTTCAGATTTAGTTTGAGCTCCCCCTCAACATGTGCTTTGAATGAAATTCAATAACTCGGCCTAAAATGCCAATTTGCACAAATTCAAGAAACCATGGAGCTCCCCCTAAATCTCAACATCCGTGGGGTGCAAAACATGTGTGTGAACAATTAAAATGTGATGCATGCAGCATTAAACAATAGAATAAAGAAAGTGTGCTTCCCAGACAAAAACCGGTGCCACCGGTTTTGGAAAACCGGTGCCACCGGAAATTTCACTGGTCAGCACAAGCAGTCACCAAACAAAGTGACCCGGAATTTCCGACACGACAGATCAGAAATTTCGGCCCCAAACCGAGGCCACCGGAACTTCCTAGCCAGAAATTCCGGCCCAACCAGAAATTCCCACAAACATAGCATATTATCAAGCAAATGAGTCTAAATAGAATTTAAACAAGTTTCACACACATAAATGAGTTAAACACACAGAATAGCACTCATTTCAATTGTTCTCAAGTCCAAAAGAGCTAAGATAAAGTTTGAAAATTATTACATAGGCCTGTTGCATCCAACAGCCAAAACCGGTGCCACCGGTTTTGGAAAACCGGTGCCACCGGTTTTGCCAGACAGCCAGCAGACAGAACTGATCGGCATCGCTTTAATCGCTCCATTTTCTCCCCCTTTGTCATCCATCACCAACAAAGGTCCTGGGGGATCTCCTGCTGTCCCTACTCATCATCTTCCTCATCATCATCTTGTCCTTGGGCTTGAGTTGGTGGAATAAGTGGAGGTTGAGGTGCAAATTGAGTTGGAGGAAATGTACCAACATATGGATTGACATGGCCAAAAATCCCTCCAAAAATGTCACCTTGAGCAGATCCTGAACCCCCAGCTGCATAAGGATCAATCTGTGGCATATTAGAAGAACCACCTTGCCCTTGAGTGCCCACAAATGGCACCTCAGAAAAAGAAGCCCCACCACTTTGCATGCCTCCATAGGAAGGATTATAGTATGAGTCACCTATGGATCGATCCCAATAATCCTTTTGAGTCACCGGATCCACCTCTTGAGATCTAGTCCAAATTTGATCAAATCCCTCCGGTTCACTTTCCTCATCATCAGACTCTGCACGGGGAATAGGAGGTCTATTGGAAGGATCCTCATACATCTGCTTGATCATCCTCGAGTCCCTCTTCCTCCTTTGCCTTTCTTTGTGAGCAATTGCATTTGTGCTCATACAAGACCCACACATAAAGTTGGACAACTTTCTAAGCGGTGAAGGGGGCTTGTGCACATCTCTTTGCCCACGTCCACGTCCACTACGGGACGTCTCTCTTGCTGCCATAGGAGGGGCAGCAGCTGTAGGAGCATCTTGGGGTGCATCTCCACCCTCTATATTGGCCTCCATGCTTGCCGCTTGGGCTAGGGACGGACCTTTGATATCATTCTTCATGTGAAAGGGCTGAATCTCATGATCATAATCAAATGTGCAATTAGTCACGGCCTCAATGACATGCATGAGATAAGGAGCATACCCACAGCTCTTTTGTGGAGATCCAGCAATAGACTTCATTTCTTCCCAAATAAATTCCACCACACTGAACTCCGGCTCACTAGGTGTCATATACCTTAACAAATCACGAAGATAGAAAGATATGTTGCTTTGATCACCTTCCCTAGGAGCAAGTGTCTTCCTAAATATGCGGTTGAGATATGCATAGTAGGGTTGCATGCCATTAACTCTCCCAAAGTAACCCTCATGTCCTAGTAAATACATGTATTTCATATCCTTCTTATCCATATATGGAGCATTATGAATATGAACTCTCTTATCATCCTCTCCATCAAAGCCCAAAAGTGAGGTAAACTGAGTGTAGGTCACTCCATACCAATTGCCCTCTGTCATCTAATGCATAATCCTTTCATCATTTCTAGATGTGAAATAACTAGTGGCATAGAATTGTGCAATTACCTCACTATTCCATGACTTGGCAAAGCTCATGATCTTGTATATATTCTTCCTCTTGCATTCCCTAATGATTTCATCAATTCTAGGATCCTTGAAGGCCCTCATGAACTTCCAATCAATGTATTGAGCCTGAGCAATAGGAACATCCTTTGTAAGGATGGCACTCTCATAGAAGTCCTGGTGAAAAGCTGTGCCAAACCTGTAATCAAGATGTTTTCCACCTACTTCCTTAGGATTCTTTGCTCTCTCAATTCTGGCCTTTTCTGTCATGCCCTTCACCTTATAGTTGACCTTGGCGCGGTTTGGGGGCGCCATGGGAGCTCTAAAAGTCACATCACTAACATGTGTGGGAGGAGCACTATGAGATGGCATTGGCCCAAATGCTGAAATGATATCCTCCTCATCATCACCATTACCACTGCCACTTCTGCCACCGCTGCCTGTCCCCTGACTATGCTCATGGCTATGTGTGCGAATGGATTTGCCCTTTCTTTTGCGCTGACTAGCTGAGGGAGAGTCTGCTGCAATAGACTCGGAAGGAGTGCGATCCCTCTCATAAGGACTCTCCTCATCATCATCACTAGAGGTGTCCTCGGGCTCAGAATCTGCAATGCGAATATCACCCCTAGGAAGTCTCACTCTCCCAGCTGTCCTCGTGGATCTTCTAGGCTGTGCTTGTTCAGCTGGTTGGATTTCTTGCTCGCTACTTCCAACATCTCTTGCCCGAAACTCAAATTGGGCATTTTTTGAGCGAGTTGGCCTTCTTTGATAAGAAACATATTTGCTTGGATCTGTAACAAACACATGGAGAAAAGCTTCTGAGAAACAGACCATTGACATGGATATTGATTTTGAGCGTTTAGAACTGAGCAGAACCATTGACCAGGGTGTCTGTGCACAAACCGGTGCCACCGGTTTTGGAAAACCGGTGCCACCAGTTTCTGCCCAGAAACCCTAGGTCATGGCCCCCATCAATGCCACCAAGGAAACTTTGATTTCTTGCACTGAGATGATTCTAGGGCCTAAAACAAGATGTTCTACCAAGGGAATCCGAGAGGAAACATCTAGAGAAATAGATCGGGCAAAAACTTGATTTGAGTACCTCCCGACATGGTGGGTGAGTTGCTGCAGCCCTAGAACCGAGGGGAATCCGGTCACACCGAATGGGAGACTCCAAATCTTGCCTCAACACTTGAATCCCACGGTGGAAACTTGAAATCGCCTCAAAATCGCCCCAAAACGCCCTCTCCTTTCTGTTCTTGGTCGTGGGTGAAAGAGGGGGGTAAATGTAAGAGTGAAAGGGTATGTCACGGGTAAATAGTACTCAGCCGACAGAAACCGGTGCCACCGGTTTTGCAAAACCGGTGCCACCGGAATTTCTTGACCCAATGACTTTTGTCCATTTTTGCACTCGTGTCCTTTCCCTTTTCTCCTCTGCTCCATTTTTGAATCCATTTATCTATATTTCACTGTTCTTTGACTCAGATGGATGATTTTGATAGATGGGAATGAGATAAGGAAATCCAATAAGCATAGCCCTTGAGATGAGATTGGGTAGATCTAATGGATTTGAGAGTGTTTCACCATTTGTAGTTAGCCAGCAATCAAGCAAGGATAACAATAACCACAAATGGATCAACTTGGCCACAAGGACCAACACCAAAAGATTTTCAAAAAGCACACTTCCTACACATGCTAGTTAATTTTGAAAAACTACACTATGTCACACAAGGCATGCATCCATCTCAAGTCAAGAACCATATTAGAATGTTTAGCATATTCATTTCACCGTTTTATGGAACATTTGACACCTAGTCAATTTTAAAGAAGAAATTTACTAAACATCTAATAGGTACAAAGAACGTGACTTGAGAGAGTTACATGCAAGAATGCACACACTAGCATAGATTATGAGGCCTAGATGCTCAAAGTAAAAACATGAGTCAAAGAACCATACCTTGGCCTCTAGCTAATCCTTTCTTCACATTGGTGAAGATTCATATCAAAAAGCTTGTGCATTGTCAATATAATCCGAATGCCTTTTCTCTTTATGTCTTTCCCTTTTTATGCATCATAGAAGAGAAATGCATTAAATAGCACAAGACCTATTTTCATCATTTAGTGACCTTTGAATTGGAGAGGCATAATGGATCACTAAAAGATGAAACTCCACAATGTAGGTTAAATTCCTTTTTCTTGATGCACATGTGTATATGGATGGAAAGGCAAGCTCATATGCATCAATCTTGTCACAAAGCCAAGCAAAGGGGTTTAATCTATATTATGGCAAGCAGCTATTTATTGAGAATAATTCATTGCCCAAGTAAGAAATAGATACAATTTTACCATTCTTGGACAAAAAAAAGGCATAGCTTGCTTCAAAGAGAGACAAACTCTCACAAATGAGACTACAAGATCACTAAAAGAAATTGTTAGTCTCAAAGACACAAATTGTAGAATGAACTCCCCCTCAATAGGTGCATCAAGTGTTTGAATCACTTGTCACATGCACTTGTTCAATTTAATGAATTTGAGGAGTTTATTTCACAATTTGGTCCCGGCACATAAATAAATTGCATTTATTGAAATGGTGCCAAGAATACTTACTACCACAAAGATAGCTTAAGATACACTAGCACATGTGACTACAAATTCACTAGAAGAAATTGTTAGTCCCACAAGTGACACAAGTATTGGAATAAGCTCCCCCTTAAATAGTGCATAAGAATTTTGAATTTCTTTTGAGTTGCACTTTATTCAATTATGAATATTGAGGAGTTTATTCACAATCTTGGTCAAGACGTATAGAAGGTAATAAACAAATTGAGATTATGCCAAGGATCTCAATCATAGTCACATAAAACTTTTCATGCTAAACACACTAGCATAAGGGAAGGCCTAGATGCATTGAAATGAATATATGAATTTGAAAAACATACCTTGGTCTTGAACAAATAAATTCTTCACATAGAGGAACTCATATATCCATTAACTTGCGCTTTTGATTTCTTTTCATCTCGTCATTTTAGTGTGATTCTAACCATAGTTTCAATAAAGTGACAAGACAACACAAATATTAGTAGCACAAGCTCTAGTCTCATATTCGGTGACTCTTTAAGTGTGACAAGGGAGTGAGTCACAAAATATGAAACCTCATAACATGGACTAGATTCCTTGAGCATATGGTGTACACAAGATTATGTGGAAGGCAAGTAGATGTACACCATTTTGGTCAATTAAGTCCAAACAGGGAATCTAAGCCATGCTATGGAGAATAGCTATATATGTGAAACTCAAACCAACTTAAATAAATAAAAATGATACAATTACCATGTTGGTTTGTTGACCTTGTTGTCATGTAGCTTACTCATCACCAACTCACTTGCATTGGAGTTGCTCAAGTGTATTATATGAATATATGTATGATCCCTTACACTTGAACTATACTCATGAAAATCTTGCAAATGAAGTTAGTACCAAGAGACACAAAATATGAAGTGAGCTCCCCCTAAATATGTGCATCAATGATTTGAATCTTGAGACTTGCACTTTTTAGCTCCATTAAGGCGTTAGGGTAGCTAGCTCCATATTATGGTCACATCACAAATAAATTCATGAATAAGTAAATGTGATCAAGACAGGCTCACACATAGTATGAAGCTTCAGATACAATTAGAAGAGTATTTCTTATGATATTCCAATTTAGATGAAGCATGACAGTTGAACCCCTGCCGGAACTTCTGACATAGATGACCGGAACTTCTGATACGAAACAGAGGCTGCCGGACTTTTGGGTCGGAAGATCTGAAGCCGGCCGGAACTTATACTTTTGCTTCCTACTGATACTGGCAAAACCGGTGCCACCGGTTTTACCAATCCGGTGCCACCGGATTTCAACTGAACCTTGCTTTTCTTCAGAAAGATTATTCTGGTGCTTCTTGTCTTGATTCACTTCTGTTTATCTTTATTACTTATTCATTGCCCTGCATTTATAAACACTCAAAGCTTCTTGATGAAGCGGTTAGTAGCCTTAAGTGTTATTTGTCATAACTTTTCATTATCAACAAATATAGCTTGTCCACTACACATGCTTAGAAACAACAAATGTATAGATAGATATACATGAGTGGACAGCTTAGAGAGGTACTTGTCATGGGAGAAGCATTGGATAACATATTCTTCCATTGATCTCACTTGGTTCATTTATGACATGAAATTTCTCTTGAGATGTAAATGATGTAAGATGGAATTCTTCTCAGGTGAACCAAGCTTCCAATGCTGCTCCAAGTACCTACAAATATTCCTTTAGGCACATTTTGGTACCCAACATGTGTTGGGTCCTCTATGGTTAGTAAGCAAGGATTTAGGTACCCACATGGCCTTTGTGCTTGTCCTAGGTGAACCAATCACATTAGTAGCACAAGAGTCATATGAGTTTCTCCTAATCTTAATGAACTTATTATTGACACGTTCAAGATTAGGATTTTTACCATTTGAACAATCCTTACCAAAATGTCCCTTCTCACGACATGTGTAGCAAGTCTTGTGCTTGATGTTGCTACTTCTATTTTTCTTGCTTGCAGAACATTTCTTCTCTTTAATGCCTGCTTGTGCCTTCAGACCATGGCTGTTCTTCTTGACTTGTGGTTTCTGAGTGAAAACCGGTACCACCGGTTTGGGTAAACCGGTGCCACCGGTTTTACCTGAGGGCACCCTTGACCTGTTGACACAAGCTTCAATTTCGTGCCCTTTCTCGCGGCATCCATAACACCTTCTCTTCCTTTTTGATTGCTTTGACAAATCCATCTTAAGCTTCTCAACTTCTAGCCTCAGATTATCATTATCTTGTGCAATGAGTTCATGACGTGACTCTACAAGAACTTGATCATACCATGAAGTTTTTGCTTGCGAGTCGCAAGGGTTAGCACAAGGTATATGAATTTTGTCTAGAGAACATTTACGATTAAGAATTTGAGGTTCTAATGATTTCATAGTAGTAAGCATAACCTCATAATTCATTTCAAGAAAAGTGTGTGAATCTACAAGCTTCTCATAGGAGCACTCTAGTTCCTTATGAGTGACCTGCAAGTTCACATACTTACTAGAGAGCTTCTCAAGTTGATCCTTGAGCCTTTGATTTTCTTCCTCCAACGAAATTGTCAAGGATTCATTTGACTCCTTGACCTCTTTGCTTTCAGCCATATGACAATAAAGAATGTCAGTACTCAAAGAGGAATGAAAGGGAGCAGTAGATACCTCACTGTGCTGATGAGCCGCTGAATTTTCGCTCGAGGAAAACTCATCAGCTAGCTCCTGGCCAAAACCGGTGCCACCGGTTTTAGAAACCGGTGCCACCGGTTCTGCCTGAGCAGAACCAGTGAGTATAGTCTCATGGTCCTCTTGCTCCTTGGATGATGTCACTTGAGGCTCATAGCACATAGGTGATGTTGAGCACTCCTCTAGTGACTCCATGTCTTCTTGCTCTTCATCATCACTTTCTATATCTTCAAATGCACTCGTGATGAGAGTCCAAATGCGATATGCATCTCTTTGGATTTTTTCATCGCTAGAGATGGCATACCATATACCTTTACACACAGACTTTTGTAAGAAGTTAGTAACACAAGTATTGAGTTGCACGCAAGCTAACTCCTCTTGAGTGATATTTGATCGATCAATATTGTTTGTATCACACTTAGGAGGTAGAATGCTTGCAACTAAAATATTTTCAACAACAGGATCTACTTTTCTAAGAGCATTATGAACATTACTAACCCACGAAGCATAGTTTGAGCCGTCACCTTTGAGAGGCTCAAAGTTTACCTTAAACGACATCTTTTCTTCACGGCGGTTAAGCCTAGATGTGAAGCCAAGCTCTGATACCAATTGAAAGGACCTTGATGTCGCCTAGAGGGGGGTGAATAGGCGAGACCTAAAAATATTGCCACTTAAAACAAATTTATTAGTGACAATTGGGTATTCTAAATACCACTTTTAGAAGTTCAGTAAATAAACTTCTAAAAGGATCTTTAGAATCTCCAAATAAAAGAATAGCACGCCTAACGCAGCGGATGTAGAGCACTGCCACCAAAACCGGTACCACCGGTTTTGCAAAACCGGTGCCACCGGTTTTGCCCGGGCAGTGAACCCCCAAATTAGATAGAATATGTTAGGGAGCTCGGAATCAAACCAAACTTGGAGATGATGATTGAAATGTCTTTCTAATGTGTATCTCCAAGTCCCTGCACTCAAAAACACAAATACAATGATATCGAGTAATTCCTCCAATTTGCAATATAAACACAAAGAAGCTCAAACCAGCGGGGAGACACAAGATTTGTTTCCCGAAGTTCGGATTCACCGCTTGCACTAAGCTGCCACCACGGCACGGCGAATCCTACTCTCCGTTGAGGAAGCTCATATAACCACACTAGGTCAAGCTATTTCCTCCTTCCACTAGTTTGCTTCTTCCCTTTCGGAGGCGAAGCACGACCTGCACAAACTTCCCGCAGCTCACCACACCTTGGTAGCTCACGGCAACACCTAGCCGTCTAGGAGCGGAGCTCCAAGAGTAACAAATGAATCACAAAAGCTTGATGAAGTCCAACGGTGCTCAAGGTGCTTTTGGTGCTCTCAATCTTCACACAATGGCTGCTCTCTCAACTACCCAACACAAAGGATCTCACAATTGCAAGCAACCTCACAAAGAGGGGTTGGGGAGAGCAAGAATGGCTTTGGCTTGGCAAGGAAGAGCAGGGAAGCACTATAGCAACCTCAGGAACAGCAGCTTGCCACTGTGGAGGTCGTGGGGTATAAATACTCCACTCCTCAAAAACTAGCCGTTACAGACCCAGATGAAAACCGGTGCCACCGTTTCCCAAAACCGGTGCCACCGGTTTTGCCCTGGCAAAACCTATAAGTGTGTACGTGAGGGTTTTGTGTCTCTCAACAACTCATATGGGTTCCTCGAGCACTTAGACAATTTCAAGGCTTCTTGTGATGCATCCCTCTTGATAGTACGGCATACCTAAACTCAAGATCAAATATAAATACAAATGATGCACTTGAGCTTCTTCACTTTGAGTCATGCCATACTTGATCAACATATCCACTTGAGAGTTGCATCCAACCTTGTCTCTTTTAATTGAGCACTTCAACCTTGAGCTAGTGACTTGAACCATTGTCTTTGAATGAAATCCACTTCTAGTTCAATTCACCTTTTCACAACTTACTTCTAGAAAGATTGATACTTCCCAATATGAACACCACATGTGACCAAGATTCATCAAGTTGAAATCCAAAGAAAGTTTCGTCACCCTAGCAAAGATACATGACTCAAGTCCGCAACTTGATCACACATTGCTTAGTCCCTAGAAACACTATCCCGAATTCCACCTCTTCATCCTTGCATCACATATAGCTTCACATTAGTGTGTATCATCGATGAACACCATTTCTTGATATGCAATATATCCACTTTACTTTGACATTTCTCTTCAATTAAAGTCATCATGTCTTGTTTGCAAGTCAATCTTCAAATATAGACCAAGAATGAGCCATATCACCATGTCTCTTGTCCATTCAACCAAACTTGCATTATACAACATTTTTGTTCACCATGACCTAAGATATCCCATATCAATATAAACAAGCTTTCATCAATTAAGAGACCAATATATCACATATGTCATTATGTCTCTTTCTTTATTGCACCATAGCTTGCCATCTTTCATATTCATATATAATGGCAACAACCACTTAATTTATTTATGTCAACATGAGCCATTCACATTGAATTCAACCAATGACCAATAGTGAATCATCAATTATACAATTTTAATCCCTGCAAATTATCTTTGACAAACACGTTAGTTCTTTAATCGTTTTGTCATTCAATTCACCAAAACCCACAAGGGAGCCTAGATGCACTTTCACGTCGTGAGTTCATCCTCGTCGTAAGCCTCCCACGGTCCATCCCCATCCAATCAAGCTAGCAAGACGAGTTCGCGTGGGCCGGGAACACGCGAGGCTCTCCTTGGGGTGGTGTTTCTTCGCCGAGAGCAGAGGGGTAGGGGGGCGGCGGTGCTGGCCGAGAGTCGCGCCCGCCCCTCCTCTGTCCGTGACTTTTGTCACGAGGAGGAAGGCGACGGCGCGCCTGGAGCGCCGGTCCTGCTGGGCCTGGACGTACTGGCCATGAGGGAAAAGAAAGAAAAAGGAAAAAGAGAGAGAGGCGAGTTGGGCCTGGCCCGAGATGGGCCTGGTTCGGCTGGGATGAGAGGGAGAAGAGTTTGGGGAGGAAAGATGAACTTAGCGAAGTTGTTTCGGGCCCAAATTAGTTGAACCCCGAGTTGCTGATTTCCTTGATGTAGCTGCTCCTTGCAAAATTCATGGAAAATCGTAGAAAAGTCCAAAAATCATGAAATAAATTTTGTTGGTTTGCTTATGAAGTTATCTATGCAGGAAAAATACTAGATTAAGTAGATTAAATGTTTTACTCCTCTGTTTATTTCTGTTAGTAATTACTAGCATACAGGGCTTAATTAGTTGCATAGATATGTTTAGTAGCTAATCTTTTTGCAAGTTTTGTTGGAAAGGTTAGTAGAAGTGTGTTCTTTGCTGTAGAGACCAGTTGCTTCATGTGCTATTTATTTATATGTGTTTTTGCTATCTTTTTGCTAATAGTGGTGCATTTTTCCATCGCATGTTAAGACTAGATAGTGCTTTTGCATAAAAAACTTGATATTAGTGCATCACCATATTAATTATGTGCTGTTATAAAAATTTGACAACCAGAAAAGAGAGTGGTAAATGTTATATATGTATTTTATAGTAAAACTAGTACTAGTATTTGAATAATCATATGTGCATAAGTGGGTGTATCTATATATGTTCATAAACTATGTTCATTGCATGGTAAAATGACCAGTAGTAATCATCATTATATCTTGATGCACTGCATAATGAAGTTGTTTGCTTATCACTAGTGCTCATGAATGCCGCAAGCATGAGCATCATATTTATTTTTGTCTTTGCATTCATCGCACTCATGCATGATGCATTTCATGTAGATACCGCAATCGCTGACGGCTTGTACGAGTTGGTGGCTGAACCTGTTGCTGACCCGGTGGAGACCGCAGTTGCTGCTGAGCCCGTTGCTGAAGACCCGAACCAAAGTTTGGTAGAGCCCAAGGCTGTTGAGCAGGAAGGCAAGCACCGTAAACAAAACCCTATTTCCAAAACTATGCAACGTAATTACTTAAGTATTGTGCATTTAAGTTTTGGATATGGTTGAAACCCTAGATGTATAATCCCTAGGATTCCTATGTCAAGATACTAGTATGTGTAGGTCGTTAGCCTGCCATGCTAAATTGGACCGGTAGAAGTCGAGTGATTTCCAGTCACTCACGAGACATAGGCTCTCTACTTTATGTTGAATTCATGAGGCTCGTGGACGGGGCGTGGTTCCATGCTCCTATGGTGTGGAGTTTTGCCCCGTCTACGTATTAAATGGAATTAAGGTCATGGCTGTACTGTTGGGCAAGTATTGAACGTACTGTGCATATACTGGCGTCTGGGTCCCAGGAAACTGATGTACCTGAATCGAACGGTATTCGGTCTTCTTCCCACTACTCTAGGAGTGGACGGATGGCGGGTGTAGTTGCGGCTATATGGTCCGGGACCAGTAGGGCTTTGCACCCGGGACTAGTGGGTTTAGACTGAATACTCGGGAGATGACGGGAAAGGTAGTCGCGTAAGGCTCTGGGAGCGCTTACGTGCCGTGTGTCCAGATTTCCCTTGCAAGGTGTAAATTCGATCATAATCGCGGCACTTCTCCGTTATGAATACCGCTTGTCCGCTGTACAGCATAAGTAGCAGGAGAGAATGATAAATAATGATGGTTCTATGATTATTGTTGTTCCACATGTTTGCTATAGAAAAGGTGCTCACATGGATACTTGATAATGATTATGAACTTGACCGCTAAAATTTGAAAGTTAGGATCAACTATTAGTTGCTTTTCGGCAAAACAAACCCCACAGTCAAAAGCCTTGCATTTTAGGAGTCGGTGTTATAAACCATATTAGGATAAGTCTTGCTGAGTATTAGTTACTCAGCCTTGCTTGTGGCTTTGTTTTTCAGAGTGTGATTTCAATGTGTCTGATGGCTCCGAGCAGTGGATCATCGATGGTCAGACCGTTCCCGTGGGCTGGACCGTTGAGTGGATCGAGGACTAACTGTCTCGTTGTGTGCTTTTGATGACATGTTCTTGGGCTTATGAACATGTTATTGTATCTCGTCGTTTAGCTTCCGCGCTTTTATTCAGAACTCTGGTTTGTACTCTAAGTGTTTTAAACTCGGGCTTGTAAAATTAATTGTGGAACTGTTGTAATTTATGGTGATGTTGGTAACATCTGTGCTCTCCTTCGAGGGAGCCTTGTGCACATTTGTTCGATCGGAAATACGGTGGTCTCATCGGGCTTGACCCGACAGATCGTCTAATTGAACTGTTTGAAGTACACGTAACCGGATCAAGTGATTGAGATGACGGTTAGCGTGCTTGAGCCAGTTTAATTAGGGCGATTTTGCCACAGCTGGTATCAGAGCAAAAATGTGCAGCAGGTGGTACTAACAAATCCCTAAACCGTGTTTTCATAAGTAAAATTTGAGTCTTCTTCACAACGGACTAGGAACGCTAAGGGAAAACCTAAGAGATAGTCCGTAAGCCCTGTACGTTTTGTCTTTTAGCAGGTGGCTTAAAGTAATTATTTGACTAACTTCCAGCACATTTACTTACTGTCAAAACTTACTTTCTTGCACAACCGACCTTAATTTCTGTAACGACGCTCAAAGGTGAGACCCCCGATTCATCTGGGGAAGATGAACACCGTGTCGGGGGTGTGATCCGAACGCTGTCCCCAAGCAGTGGCTTACTTGGTGGTGCAGCCAATATAACTCTTCACGGTGTTATAATGGCTGTAATGCTTTTAAATTCTGGCTGACTGTTGCTGCTATAGTAGGCAACATGTGTGGTCATCATATGTGGGCAACCGCATATGCGTCACCCATGTGGCGTGAGGTACATGGGGGCTGTTCGTGAGTGCTGGCACGAACGGTTCAGTGATGGATCGAACGGTTCAGTGATGGATATTGTGATCTTCTGCAGGTACACTAACCGCGAAACATTAGGATGTGTGATCGGTAGATTTCCGACTAGCTATTATAAGGAGAGACGTATATATGCCACCATATGAGTCCGCATTCTTGTCAATTTATTGGCAAGCTTTTCTTTTATAAGGACATATAGGTCGTGCATGCATCATATCTAACTCTTTTGGGGTTTTTGGGCACGATACACATAACCAATAAATTACTTCACATGTTGAACTTGAAAATCAGGAAATTGCAATTTTGGACAGATCTGCTACATTTCTGTTTTTGACCTATTAAATGATTTTTTCTGCAGAACTAGTAATTGAGAAAGTTGTGGAGAATTTGTATAAGGATCTGTTGCCAAAATTTCAGAATTTTTCTCCCTGTACAACTTTAGTTATGGGCAGAATACCAGGAGCTTGTTACCCTGAATTCCCTGAAAAACAGCAGACCTTGTTGTAATTGATTCACCTAGATAAACTTGGAATTTACCAAACCTCCGAACTGCAAAGATGTAGAAAATCTGTCATCTACCTTTTTCCAAAAGATGAGCATTTTTGGATATCAGATCTAGGAGATATGATTTTTCCTTCACTGCTGTTCCTGCATTTAAATTTCAGCCTTCAGACAGCTCTTCGTTGGTTTGTACGGATGAGCATGGCCACACTTGCTCCACATGTTTGCACCGTGGGGGTTTTCCTGCTCTTCTGTGGGAGACTCTACAGCAGTTTGGTCACACCGAGCCCCCGCTCTACGTTGGGAAGACTCGGGTGGGGCAAGGCCTGTCTCAGTACGAGGTTGTTGTCGCCATTCCCTGTGTGACACCGGACATACGGGGTGAATTGAAGGTGACTTCATATGGCAGTCAGTTTGGTGACACATGTGACCTAGTAGCTTGGCAGGCTCTCACTCGCTTTTGTGAGAGATATCCTCTCAAGATTATGGATACACCTGCAGCCATGTTTCCAAATAATGGCCAAGCCAAGTCCTTGTGGGAAGAAAATATGAAGAAAGTCCAGGACTCCACTTCCACACATTATGATCCCAACTTAGCCACAACCACCAAATACTCAACTGCTCTGTTCGACTTGATGAACAAAATGAGTGCCAACCAAAATTTCCTTATGATCCAGCTAGACACCCTCCAGCAGCAAGATGTTGAAAATGCCACCCGAATTGAGGAATTGACTGCGCAAGTGAATGACAAGGATGGACTCATTGAGCACATCGAGGCTGTGCTAAATGAGGTCAATGAGGAAAATCATGAGCTACATCTGCAGCTAAATGGGCAAATGAATGTGGAAGAGGAACCAATGGATGTTGAGCCACCGCCTGAGTTGCCAGAGCAAGGAGATTCAGGCATGGAGAGTGACCATGAAGCCCCAGTAGCTCCCGTAGCATCAGATGTTGAGAGCTCAGTTAATCAAATTGTAAAACCCCGAGTCCCTTGCCATGGTTGGATTAGTGATTCCGATGAGGAAGAAGATGACTCAGAAGAAGAGGACCCAGAGGAGCTAATAGTTTTTGAGTCCGGCGAGGAGACCCCGTAGATGTGTAGTGAATGAGAAGTGTACTCTCTATTTGTGTAACTCCTTGATTGTACAATATGGGGTTACAACCTGTTAGAACCATCCCCCTAGCTATGACATGTAACCATGGATGTAAAATATGACCTTATGCAATGATGGAAGTCGCTAGAAAGCGCTTTGTCTTTCATATTACGTGCTGTGCTGTGACTTGTCGGAATTTTGACCCCTGTTAATGATTTTTCTGGGCTGAGGCATAATTAACAAAGTTGTGGAGAATTTTATCTTCTGTCCACTGCCAAAATCCCATCATTTTTAGCATCCTGGATCATGAGATATGCCTAGTTTAGTCAGGGTACTCTGTTCTGGAATTTCCAGCACGCGCAGTCTGAAAACTTGTTCTGTTTGATCATGATGCCATGTGAATTTCCATTGGTGTTGAATACCATTTTTGTTGAGGACTTGTTGAACTTCCTGTTATCAAAATTTGAGCATTTTTGGACTGCATTTGAGCAAGATATTGAATTATGAAATCAGTGCTTCAATCACATGATGTTTTGGACAGTTATTTGTTTAGTAGCAATTGCAATGACTGATTCTTAGAGTTAAGAATTTTTGTTATGCCTTTGGTTTATTGCAAATGCTAAGATGATTGATCCATCTATGATCTTGGTGCAGAATGGTGAATACCCATGGACGCTCGAGATCCTCACCGCTGCCACCACCACCGCCGCCATTGCCACAGAACTTGGCGGAGGTGCTGGCAATGCAAACTGGGTTATTGCGGCAATTGGTGCAAGGCAATCGCCAGAACCAAAATCAGCATGATCATCAGCCTCGTGAAAACACTTATCAGGATTTCTGCAGTACCCAGCCACCGCTCTTCCATAAGGCAGATGATCCACTTGATGCCAATGCTTGGATTCAAACCATTGAGTCCAAGTTCCCACTGATCAATGTGTCAAATGCCAACAAAGTCTTGTTTGCATCACAGCAGCTACGTGGTCCTGCTAGGATCTGGTGGGATAATTTCAATGCCCTACTTCGTGCTGACCATGTAGTAAGTTGGGAGGAATTCAAGGAAGCTTTTCTCTCACACCACATTCCAGCTGGCCTACTGGAGAGAAAACTATCTGAGTTTATGGCTCTGACTCAAGGCAATCGCAACGTACTCCAGTATGCTAATGTGTTCAACCAACTGTCTCAATATGCCGGTGAACATGTGGATAGTGATGCCAAGAACAGTACCGGTTCAAGAAGGGACTAAGCCCCAAGCTTCAGAAGCACTTGGCCTTGGTTAAGGCTGAGAGCTACACCGAGTTGGTCAACATGGCCCTAATCCAAGAGGATAGTATTCTGGCAGAAAAATCTGACAAGAGAAAGAGGGCACCAGCTCCACAACCTACTACTCCTACCAAGAAGTTTCGACTGGTTCCCACTGCACCATCACAATCTCAGCAGAAAACTCCACCTAAAGGTCGTTGGTCTTTCAAGCCTCCTCAACATCAGAGTCAAAGCACCTACCGTGCAGCACCACCAGCTCTATCTCAAGCTAGCTTAGGAACACCACCACCACAGCAGCCACAAAGCCGTGCCCACAATTTCCCATGCTACAATTGTGGGAAAACAGGTCATTTTTGCTCATGACTGCAAGTTTCCAAAGCAAGGTCACAACAGTGGTCCATCTGGAAGCCAAGGCTCTAGCAATACTCAAGGCCGCAAGCAAATAGTCCAAGTTCATCAAGGACGAGTCAACTTTGCCAGCATTGCGGACCAGCCAGAAGGAGCACCAGTACTTGCGGGTACATTCTCTATCCGAGGCCAACCTGCAGTTATATTAATTGATTCGGGTGCATCACATAGTTTCATTGATCCAAGTTATTCTGCTAAGCATAAGTTTGACATGGGAACATTGACAAAACCGTACATCATTACTTCACCTGGGTGTAGGATCACTTTAGACAAATTTATGAGAGGAGTACCAATTAAATTAGGAGACAAAATGATCCCCACTGATCTGATTGTCATGAGCACAAATGGCATAGATGTGATTTTGGGTATGAATTGGATGAAAAGGCACAGAGTTCGGTTAGAGCTAGCAACCAGAAAAGTGCACATAGACTCACCAATTCATGGGACCATTACCCTTAATTTGCCTTTCCATAAAGACCCAGCTTCTGTTTCATATCATGCTTCTGAAATCAAGCTCGAGGATATCCCAGTAGTATGTGAATACCCAGATGTCTTCCCAGATGAGCTACCGGGTATGCCTCCAGACCATGATATTGAATTTTCCATAGAGTTACAACCTGGCACTGCACCCATCTCTAGAAGACCCAACCGCATGGCTCCTAAAGAGCTAGCAGAGTTAAAGAAACAAGTACAATAATTGCTAGACAGGGGATACATACGCCCGAGCACCTCACCATGGGGATGTCCAGCTCTATTTGTCAAAAAGAAGGATAAAACTTTAAGGTTGTGTGTTGATTATAGACCCCTCAATGCGGTGACCATCAAGAACAAATATCCATTACCCCGCATTGATGTTCTTTTCGACCTGCATGCACATGCCAAAATCTTCTCCAAGATTGATCTTCGATCTGGTTATCACCAAATAAGGATTCGTCCGGAAGATATTCCAAAAACAGCCTTCTCCACTAGATATGGACTATATGAATATTTGGTGATGTCTTTTGGTTTGACCAATGCTCCAGCTTATTTCATGTATCTCATGAACTCCATTTTCATGCCTGAGTTGGATAAATTTGTGGTAGTGTTCATCGATGATATCCTGATCTACTCCAAAGATGAAGAAGAACACACCAAACACCTTCACATTGTTTTGCAACGCCTTAGAGAGCATCAACTCTATGCCAAATTCAGCAAGTGTAATTTTTGGCTGAGAAGTGTGAAATTTCTGGGACACACTATCTCTAGTGAAGGAATTGCAGTTGATCCAAGTAAAGTCCAGGAAGTGTTAGATTGGAAGCCACCCAAATCAGTTCATCAAATCAGAAGTTTCTTAGGATTGGCAGGATACTACAGAAGGTTGATTCCGGATTTCTCCAAGCTTGCTAAACCAATGACTGAATTGCTTAAGAAGGAGGTTAAGTTTAAATGGGATGACAAATGTCAAACATCTTTCCTTGAGCTAAAGAAACTACTCACATCTGCACCAGTTCTTGCTCAACTGGATACTTCCAAGCCCTTTGATGTTTATTGTGATGCATTAGGCACGGGCCTTGGTTGCGTTCTTATGCAAGAAAATCGGGTCATTGCTTATGCATCTCGTGCTCTTCGGCCACATTAGAAGAATTATCCAACCCATGATTTAGAGTTAGCAGCAGTGGTCCATGCTCTGAAGATATGGAGACACTATCTCATGGGGACTCATTGCAACATCTACACTGACCACAAGAGCTTAAAGTATATCTTTACCCAATCAGATTTGAATATGCGCCAGAGAAGGTGGTTAGAGTTAATCAAAGATTATGATTTGGAAGTGCACTATCATCCGGGAAAGGCGAATGTTGTTGCTGATGCATTAAGCCGCAAAGCCCAATGTCATTGCTTGTCAGTTGAGTCATACAGTGACACTTTATGTCATGAGATGGGAAAATTGAGCCTAGAGATTATTTCACATGGCATGTTAGCCAATATTTCTCTCCAACCTACATTGAAAGATCAAATCATCTCAGCTCAACAAAATGATCCGGGTATGAAAAGGATAAAGCAAAGGCTAGACCAAGGAGATGAGAAAGTCAAATGTTTCTGAAGGGATGAGAATGATGTTCTGTGGTTCAAAAATCGGTTAGTAGTTCCTAAAGATCTAGCCCTTAGGAAGCTAATCTTAGATGAAGCACATACGTCCAAGTTTTCCATCCATCCTGGCAGCAATAAAATGTATCAAGACCTAAGAAAAAGTTTTTGGTGGACGAGAATGAAAAGAGAAATAGCAAAGTATGTGGCAGAGTGTGATATTTGTCAGAGAGTAAAAGCAAGTCATTTGAAGGTAGCTGGTATGCTACAACCCTTGCCTATACCATCATGGAAATGGGAAGATATTAGTATGGATTTTATTGTGGGATTACCCCGTACACCACAAAGGTACGATTCCATTTGGGTAATAGTTGATCGGCTTACGAAGACAGCACATTTCATTCCAGTGATAACCACCTACCCGGTGAAGAAGTATGCAGAGTTATATCTAGCTCGCATAGTATGTCTGCATGGGGTACCCAAGACCATTATCTCTGACCGTGGTACACAGTTTGTCTCTCGCTTTTGGGAGCAATTGCAAGCCGCAATGGGAACTAAGCTGATTCGCAGTTCAACCTATCATCCCCAAACAGATGGACAGACTGAAAGAGTAAATCAAATCCTAGAAGACATGCTAAGAGGTTGTGTGATTCACTATGACAAAAATTGGGAGAAGTGCTTACCCATAGCTGAGTTTTCCTACAATAATAGCTATCAAGAAAGTTTGAAGATGGCACCTTTTGAAGCTTTATATGGACGTCGATGTCGAACCCCACTAAATTGGTCAGAAGCCGAAGAGCGAGCAATGTTTGGACCAGATTTAGTTACTGAAGCTGAAGAAACAGTGAGAGTGGTGCAAGCCAACCTTAAAGCCGCCCAATCTCGATAAAAGAGCTACTTTGATAAAAGAAAGAGACCCCTATGCTTTAATGTTGGAGATCATGTGTATTTGAAGGTTTCACCAAGTAAGGGTGTACACAGATTTGGAGTCAAAGGCAAACTAGCTCCAAGATATGTTGGTCCCTTTCCAATCTTACAATGTTGTGGACCCGTTGCATATCGAGTGAAACTCCCCAGTCACCTTGCTGGCATCCATAATATATTTCACGTGTCCCAGCTCAAAAGATGTCTAAGAGTACCAACTGAAGAAGTAGCCTTGGAAGAAATTACACTTGAACCAGATCTCACATATGAAGAACGCCCGATTAAAATTCTTGATCAGAAAGAAAGAATCACTAGGAACAAGAGTATCAAATTTTACAAAGTTCAGTGGAACCACCACACCGAAGATGAGGCCACATGGGAACAAGAAAGTTATCTCCAGAGCAATTACCCCGACCTTCTCGCTCAACAAAGAGGTACTTAAAACTTAACACACATAGTTTGGATGCACCGGAATCTCGGGGCGAGATTCTTTTAAGGGGGGAGGGCTGTAACACCTCTGGTGTTTGGCCCTGCGTTTATCAACTAACTAAATTAATGCATTGCATCTTTTAGCATGTGCTCTGATGTTAGCATGACCACTAGCATTCAAGGGATCACTAGTGCAAACATGCAAGCATGGTCATTAGTGCTTTATCATCGCATGCATAACACTTGTGCTATCATTTTATGTGTTTCTTGTGCATATTTCATGCTAAAATACTTATGATGCTTCATTCATACTCTCATTAACATGCCTAGTAAGTTTCATGAGCATCTCATATGCATAGCTAGTGTTCTAGATGTGTTTTAGCTCAGTTAAGTTGCAAGTCAAGTTTCTTGATGTCTTGAGTGCTTAATTAAAATTTGTTAAGCTAGTTATCTTGCAGTGGAGCTTTAATCAATCTTATAGAGCTTCCAATGATCTTTCCAGCAGTACCAAACTCACCCCATGAAGTTTCTCCAAACTCCCACAATCCTAATTCTAAAACAGCCAGAGCCCAGTTTCAAAATCCCGAAATTTGCTAAGTGTTGGCAGATTTCGTGATTTTTTTGGCTGTTTTTGATCCAGTTTATCTCCCAATCTGTTGAGTTTTGGAACAAACTCTCTTACTCAATGTTGTAGCCCTATCATCCATCTGCAACTTTGGTATTCTCGGTTGGGGCTGGTTATGCAGTACTTTTTGGAGTTTTAACCGCCCGGAGTGGAGCTGCTCGGTGAACGCCGTCGCGACGGCTTCGCGGTCGTCGTCCGTAGCGTATGGGCGTCGCGTCGCTTTTACTCCTCTGGCCGCCGCAGCGCGTGTTCCCACCCTCCATGCCGCGTCCTGTGCGCTCGTCATCACCACAGCCCCACCATGCTCTGCTCTGATCGCTCACGTCGTCGGCGACCGGCGTGACCGAAGTGGGAATCTGTCGTGTCTTCCTCGTCTGAGCTCGCCATGCCTTGACCACGGTCGGCAGCCGTTGGGCACCTGTTCCACCTGCCCTCGGCCTTGTCCATCCGCAGCACGACCCCTTCCGCACGCCTACACACCCAAACGAGCTTGCCATTCAAAGAAACGCCGCGGGCGCCACGGTCACCGACGGGCATTCGTCACTGCGCGCGTCTCGCTCATCCACCCCTCGATTACTTGCACCCAGAGAGCCTCCACACAACCAAGCCACCCCCAACTCTTCCCATCCACTTCCATGGCCGGAACTTGAGATCACGGTTCGTTCTCTCCGTCGTAAGTTCATCCTCATCGTAAGCCTCCCACGGTCCATCCCCATTCAATCAAGCTAGCAAGACGAGTTCGCATGGTCCGGGAACATGCGAGGCTCTCCTTGGGGTGGTGTTTCTTCGCCGAGAGCAGAGGGGTAGGGGGGCGGCAGTGCTGGCCGAGAGTCGCGCCCGCCCCTCCTCTGTCCGTGACTTTTGTCGCGAGGAGGAAGGCAACGGCGCGCCTGGAGCGCCGGTCCTGCTGGGCCTGGACGTACTGGCCATGAGGGAAAAGAAAGAAAAAGGGAAAAGAGAGCGAGGCGAGTTGGGCCTGGCCCGAGATGGGCCTGGTTCGGCTGGGATGAGAGGGAGAAGAGTTTGGGGAGGAAAGATGAACTTAGAGAAGTTGTTTCGGGCCCAAATTAGTTGAATCCCGAGTTGCTGATTTCCTTGATGTAGCTGCTCCTTGCAAAATTCATAGAAAATCATAGAAAAGTCCAAAAATCATGAAATAAATTTTGTTGGTTTGCTTATGAAGTTATCTATGCAGAAAAAATACTAGATTAAGTTGATTATATGTTTTACTCCTCTGTTTATTTCTGTTAGTAATTACTAGCATATAGGGCTTAATTAGTTGCATAGATATGTTTAGTAGCTAATCTTTTTGCAAGTTTTGTTGGAAAGGTTAGTAGAAGTGTGTTCTTTGCTGTAGAGACCAGTTGCTTCATGTGCTATTTATTTATATGTGTTTTTGCTATCTTTTTGCTAATAGTGGTGCATTTTTCCATCGCATGTTAAGACTAGATAGTGCTTTTGCATAAAAAACTTGATATTAGTGCATCACCATATTAATTATGTGCTGTTATAAAAATTTGACAACCAGAAAAGAGAGTGGTAAATGTTATATATGTATTTTATAGTAAAACTAGTGCTAGTATTTGAATAATCATATGTGCATAAGTGGGTGTATCTATATATGTTCATAAACTATGTTCATTGCATGGTAAAATGACCAGTAGTAATCATCCTTATATCTTTAATCACTGCATAATGAAGTTGTTTGCTTATCACAAGTGCTCATGAAGTAAATAGACAAATTAGTTCATGGTTGTTTGCCGCAAGCATGAGCATCATATTTATTTTTGTCTTTGCATTCATCGCACTCATGCATGATGCATTTCATGTAGATACCACAGTCGCTAACGGCTTGTACGAGTTGGTGGCTGAACCTGTTGCTGACCCGGTGGAGACCGCAGTTGCTGCTGAGCCCGTTGCTGAAGACCCGAACCAAAGTTCGGTAGAGCCCAAGGCTGTTGAGCAGGAAGGCAAGCACCGTAAACATAACCCTATTTCCAAAACTATGCAACGTAATTACTTAAGTATTGTGCATTTAAGTTTTGAATATGGTTGAAACCCTAAATGCATAATCCCTAGGATTCCTATGTCAAGATAGTAGTATGTGTAGGTCGTTAGCCTGCCATGCTAAATAGGACCGGTAGAAGTCGAGTGATTTCCAGTCACTCGCGAGACATAGGCTCTCTACTTTATGTTGAATTCATGAGGCTCGTGGACGGGGCGTGGTTCCATGCTCCTGTGGTGTGGAGTTTTGCCCCGTCTACGTATTAAATGGAATTAAGGTCATGGCTGTACTGTTAGGCAAGTATTGAACGTACTGTGCATATACTGGCGTCTGGGTCCCAGGAAACTAATGTACCTGAATCAAACAGTATTCGGGTTTCTTCCCACTACTCTGGGAGTGGACGGATGGCGGGTGTAGTTGCGGCTATATGGTCCGGGACCAGTAGGGCTTTGCACCCGGGACTAGTGGGTTTAGACTGAATACTCGGGAGATGACGGGAAAGGTAGTCGCGTAAGGCTCTGGGAGCGCTTACGTGCCGTGTGTCCAGGTTTCCCTTGCAAGGTGTAAATTCGATCATGATCGCGGCACTTCTCCGTTATGAATACCGCTTGTCCGCTGTACAGCATAAGTAGCAGGAGAGAATGATAAATAATGATGGTTCTATGTTTGCTATATAAAAGGTGCTCACATGGATACTTGATAATGATTATGAACTTGACCGCTAAAATTTGAAAGTTAGGATCAACTATTAGTTGCTTTTCGGCAAAACAAACCCCACAGTCAAAAGCCTTGCATTTTAGGAGTCGGTGTTATAAACCATATTCGGATAAGTCTTGCTGAGTATTAGTTACTCAGCCTTGCTTGTGGCTTTGTTTTTCAGAGTGTGATTTCAATGTGTCTGATGGCTCCGAGCTGTGGATCATCGATGGTCAGACCGTTCCCGCGGGCTGGACCGTTGAGTGGATCGAGGACTAACTGTCTTGTTGTGTGCTTTTGATGACATGTTCTTGGGCTTATGAACATGTTATTGTATCTCGTCGTTTAGCTTCCGCGCTTTTATTCAGAACTCTGGTTTGTACTCTAAGTGTTTTAAACTCGGGCTTGTAAAACTTAATTGTGGAACTGTTGTAATTTATGGTGATGTTGGTAACATCTGTGCTCTCCTTCGAGAGAGCCTTGTGCACATTTGTTCGATCGGAAATGCGGTGGTCTCATCGGGCTTGACCCGACAGATCGTCTAATCGAACTGTTTGAAGTATGCGTAATCGGATTAAGTGATGGAGATGACGGTTAGCGTGCTTGAGCCAGTTTAATTAGGGCGGTTCTGCCACAGAAGGACCTCAAGAGAAGCACATAGATCAAAGGGGCCACATCCACAAATCCACATACTCAAATGGAGTGGTGTCACCTTGGGAAGGAGTCCAGGGCCTACAAGACAGTGGCTAGCAAAAGATGAGGGCAATCGGGCACAAAAGGTCCGTCGGCCGACCTAGCCCAGTCGGCCGGGCCTGGCCCGGAGCCCAGTGGGGCCCACTTTCCTCCAGGGCAAAGAAGAACATTTGGGGATCATCCTAGCCGTTGATTCTATGTCGGTTGGATCCAAGAGATGGGAATGGTCCAAGGGGAGGTCACATGGATTGAAGGGCCCACCTCGTAAACTAAACGTACTCAAATGCAGTTATACCACCTGGAACCGTCATGAGGACCCACGAGACAGTCACTCAGCCGAAGATGGACCCGATCGGTGCCGGCGCCACGTCGCCCGACCTCATTAGGTCGGTCGACCTGGTCCGGAGGCCAAACCGCCTCATCCTTCTCGTGCGCGTTCCCACCGCCTCCAGGAGTCCATCTACGTCGTGCACCACTCAAGGCGGTGGATCCAACGTCGGCCGACCTCTCCGCATCGCCTGACCTGGGATTGAGTCCGTTCATCCTCATCTTCCACATGTCCACTCCCAACCGCCTCTACAAGCTATAAATAGTTGCGCCCCGGTCATTGAAGATGATCATCGAGCTGGAGCAACAAGTCAAGGCGAAGCCCTCCTCAAATGAGAGTAGAAATAGGGAGAGTGAGGGAGAGTCTGGAGGAGTCCCGATGTGTCGGCGACCCTCCACTTGTACCTCGGCGGATGCGAGCTCCTTAGCAAGTATCCGGGATATTCAGCTTAGTATTTAAGTCTGAGCAATAGAAAGTTGAGTTCTTTATTGTGCTTGTGGGTTCGCTGCTTTATTCGTAAAGTATCTTAATCTTTGGCCAAGGTTAGGATAGCTGATATTATATTAAGCGTGGTGCTTAGGTGTATATCTGCCCTCGTTTGCCTCGTAGCCCCACGGATTAGTAGAGGTAGGCGGCAGATGGTGACAGCCCTGCCCGTCCTTTGTAATCCTTCACGTACAGGTACGGCGTAGAGCTGTATGCCGGCAATTTCCTAGAGGTCTAGGATACCCCGGTGCCCAAAACAAGCATAGAAGAATTCCCTTCACTATATTCCCAGCTTAGTGATAAGTTATCCTCTCTACCTAGCCTTCATATAAACTCGATTGATCCGGTCAACCTTAGTGATTAGACAATGCCAACTCGTTCCCTGTGGATTCGATACACTGAATACTTCCGGGTGAAAGGTACAACGGTATCCGTGCGCTTGCGGATTTATCTGCGACCATAAGAAATACCAACAGACATATAAGAACTATGTGATGGTGTGATGTGTGGTATATGCCAAATGAGAACATTTATTTGTATGATTTATTTGTACTAGTGTGATGTTGAACTCTATTTATTTATGATATGATGCTTTGTTGGATGATGAATGGATGGTGTAATGTTATTCTCCACTCTTATTGTGTGATATATCATGTCATATGCATCTCGGTTAAACTTGACACTTTTTGCACATTTGTACCTTTGTATGCAAAGATATTGGAGGAGTTCTTACATGAATATGTGCAATGGCATTTGAGGCCAATTGTGTTGGATATGCACATATTTAGGGGGAGCTCTTCTAAATATTGTTGGGTACAAAACATGATTTTATTCCTATCATGTGAACCCAAATTGTGTTGTCATCAATCACCAAAAAGAGGGAGATTGAAAGTGCATCTAGGCCTCTAATAAGTTTTGGTGATAATGACAATTACAATTTGGGATTTGATGCTTGTATTAAGATATGTGCAGGAATAAAAGAAAAGAAAGAGTTATGGATATAAAAAGATGGCCCCAATTATTTATGTGTGGTGGATGAGCTCATTGAGGATTTAAATTAATTTTTGGTTTGAATTTGAGTATAGGAAACCACCGTACTATCAAGGGGGACGTGCTTGATGGATCAAAATTGCTAAAAGTGCTAAATAAGATGCTAACTACCCAAGAGTGAAATCAGTTTTCAGTTTTCAGCCGGCTGCACTGTGGCTGGCCGAAAGTTCCGGCACTGTGCCGAAAGTTCTGGCCGGCACTGGAACTTCTAATTTAGAAGTTCCGGTAGGCTCAGGGAGGGACCGGAACTTCCGGTCCCATGTGTCGGAAGTTCCGTTATGGTTGTTCGACATGCTAATTCTTAGTTCATAACAGTGACTGGTCGGAAGTTCCGGCCCTGTGTCGTAAGTTCCGGGAGGGAGCCTGACAGAGCATAACGGCTAGTTTTTGGGGCTTGAGTATAAATACCCCCCAGCCCCCTCTTTCATTGCTACTGACCTAACCCGAGACAAACACCTCACAAATCATTAAATCCACTCTTCCAACTCCCTCTAGAGCTAATCCTTGCACAGATTTGAGTAGGGCATTGGGTGTGAGTGATTCTTGAGGTGCGAGACCAAAGCTTTGAGTGAGTTCATCCCTTGTTCATCTCAAGAAGCCCTTGAAGCAAGTTTGATTCGTCGATTCGCGTTTGTCTTGGAGCTGTGCTCCTAGACGGTTAGGCGTCGCCGGCAACTCCCAAACTTGGTGTGGTTGAGTGCCGAAAGTTTGTAATCTTCATCCCTTCGTGGGAACAATAGTAAGAATTTCAATCCGGCCTTTGTGGTTGATTGAAGGAGGCAAGAGGTTAGATTTGACCCGGCTCTACGTGAGCACCTCAACGGAGACGTAGTTCGGAAGTGGAGTGAACTTTGGTGAACAAATCCTTGTCTCTTGTTCTTGTTGTTGTTCTTCACATTCATATCGTTGTTGAACTTAAATTCGACCGATCTATCTTGTTATTAGTTTCCGCTGCTAGAGAGCATAGTTTTAAGCTTCTATACACTTATGGTGATCTTTCTATTTATATAGGATCTGCCGATACTCGTTAGTTTTTGTATCTCGAATTCCTTCGTCTCGTCGAGCCGAAAGTTCTACCTCTGTGCCGGAAGAACATCCGGTCCATCTAACATTTAAGTGTCACCCTCACGGCCTCGCCTCCGCCACGGGCCACACCGTGCATCTCCATCCTCCTCCTGCCGCCGGATCCAGAAGTCGGAGGCCTCTGTTCCTCAAATGTTTTTGTCCTCGCTGTGGTGAGCGCCCCAGCACCTTTCTTCCTTTCCCCCTCCCGGTCCTCCCGACTCCCGTTCGTGCGCCACCTGCAGGCCACCCTGCGCACGCTGCACCAGTGAGGGCGACCGGCAAGGCCGTCATCGTCATCGGCGGCAATACACGCCCCACCCTGCCCCGATCTTCGATTCGAAGGCGGGGACGGTGCCGCGGGACAGTCAATTTTGTGGTCAATTTATGGTCAATTTTGCCTGGGAGAGTGAGATTGCTGGTTTCCCGTGGGAGAGTGAGATTTGTGGCCAATTTTGCATGGGATAGTGAAATTCGTGGTCAATGCAGTGCTGCTGCTTGCTGCTTTTCCATTGCAACTGCTGCCCGCTGCTTGCCCATTGCTTTGCATGCCCTTCAATTGAATAAGTTGTTGATAGCCAACTTGTTGGTATAATTACGATTTACTTTGATTCATTACATTGAATTGCCTCCAATATTAGACGTCAGATGTATATAAACATCTAGCAGTGGCCTTGAGTTTAGATTTCAACCAGTTGTGCGGCCTAATTGTTGAGTAGGGAAATGGTGTGATAATACTAGCTTAAGCTACCATGTGTTGAAACTGTAGTCCCATGGCTAATTTAGGGTGAGAGGGAAGCAGAAGCCATCACTCCTTTCAAAGAACAATTGCTTGTAAATGCAACCAAAGTCTGTTGGGATACCTTTTCAAAGGGCCATTGGTTGCTTGCTTCATCAGGCTAACATAATAGCATGCAAGGAAACTTTGCCACAAACAGCCAAGATTTTTAGCCAGTAACCTCCCAGCCTAAGATTTTCTTTACACAACATGATTTTGATGAATCTTTACACAACATGATTTTGATGAATCTTTCTGTGTGGGTCTTGGGAAAACATAAGTATCCTACTGCCAAATCTCTTCATAAAACTCTGACAGCTAAACAAAATTCAGTGCCATTTGCTTGAAATTCTCAATTCAGCCATGTGCTCTACGTTGCTTGGATCAATTCACTCTTCATTTCTTGATGCTACATCATTTTTTTAAATATGTTCTTTAGATGCCTGACAACAATGTAGACTTTATTAGCAACAATCCTACTACTACTACAAGCTGTGCTAGTTGCTCCATCACTTTTGGTGCATGGATGGGTACTGGTCATCTAGAGTAGTGTACAACTGTACATGAAGCAGGAGAGCTTAACGAATATGGTATGGCTTTCTTTAGAATTTCAAACTTAATTATTGGGTCAATGTTGTCAGCTACATACTTTGCTGATGATCCCGCCCGGAAAGATGCATAATTGTTGTTGGTAAACTAAATTCAGATTGACTTGTTGTGTTTTGCCATAACATGTCTTTTTGACATCTAAATGTGTGCTATAAGCTAATTTAAATGTCACATTATTGTTGGTAAAATAATCCATAGTGACCTGGGCAGTAGGATTGTGTTTTATGGTGTGCGGTTGCATTTTATCTGTTGTATTTTCTATAATCTGCATCTTGAGTTGTACAAAATTTCCGAGTGTCTACCTACAGGTAGCATTCAGCCTATTTCTGAATAAGGCAGTCATCAGTTCTGTTAAGTCACTGAATAAGCTTTTGCAGACTCTGCACCTATCTAATTACTAGTGCGCTACTCAATTTATCTAGCTACAACGACGCTTGCATAATGGGTGGCACGAGTAATTTTATTGGTTTGTGGAGTTCCCAAATTTGCTTTTGTGTCACCTCTGCATAATGTAAAGTAGTTGGTCTGGTTACTGAATTTTAACTTCATATTCAATTCAGCACATCATTTTTTCAGATGAGAAGAGATGGCTGGGTATCTTCATTGGTTTGGAATACATACTGGTAGATGTTGAAGATCCTAGATATATCGAAGTGATCAGAAAAGCCAGGGAGAGCACTGTTTTGTTTGCTTAAGCTGTGATCAGAAAAGCTAGAGAGATACATGTACATTAAGGTCACTATTTTTTTTGTATAACCTGGTATCTATGCCGAGAGCAGGGGCGGATCCAAAGGGGGGAGGGGGGCCAGAGGGGGCTGGAGCCCCCCTACCCCCTGAACTGCATGGAGCCACCTAAAGCCCCCCAACAATTTTTATCCATGGTTGAAGAGAGGAAGAAGGAAATATGGAGGAAGAACAAGGGAAAAAGGGGAGAAAGGAAGAAGAAGAACAAATTGAGCGNTTTGTAGATTCGCCATTGGCCGAGAGTTGCATTGTCTATATGCTGAGCTGTAATGTTTTGAGAGAGAGACTGAGTAATGTTTTGCACGTTTCTGCATGGGGGTTTTAGGACATGCAAATTCATGTCTTGTTGTCACTTTCAATTGGAGTGTTAAATCAGCTATCCAGACTCTTCCCAGATAGAATGAGAGAGAGAGAGAGAGAGAGAGAGAGAAGCTGATGCAAATGCTGTAGAGAGATACAATCGATCAGTTGTTGGTGTATGAGAGAAGATATGTTTATATTCTTTATTCAGCTCTTGCAAAGATTTCATGTTTAGTAATCCAAACAGCATATGTAATTTAATTCCTGGAAAACGATTCCAAAGGTACCCCAAACAAAAAAAATTTGAATTGAATCTGATTTCACCAAATTCATTTCTGTTTCAAAATAGAATTGGAATTTGATTACTAGAATCAAATTCATTTCTCAGGATCCAAACAGGCCGATTACTTCATGACACAGACAAGTTCCTTTAATGAGAACCCCGTTGTTTTGTAATAGTTGGTAACTAGATTAAATGATGCTAACATGGAATGCTTCTATTGATTTACAGTCAGGGTCCAGTACTGTGCTCCAACATTTTAAACCTCTGATGATTTTTAAAAGGATGTTCGCTAATCACCCTTCCCCAGACCCCGTGCAGTGCGGGAGCCTACGGCACTGGGTATAGATGTCTATATTTCCGACCGAATATATTGCCAATTGTACAATCTTCCTGAACTTGAAACAGGTATATGAATGCATTCAATAAACCCCCAATGTAACTTCTATCAGTTTCTTAAAAAATTTTATAAGGTATCAGTTTCTTAAATTGAAATGTTTTCCCTTTGACTCAAATGGTGCAAACTCGTATTACGGGTAAACAACAACCAAACTATGGCAAAAATATGTCCAGAAATAGTGAGCAAATTGGAGAAGATAAACTGATACAAAAGGCTGACCATACAAAGACCAAGCAGCATTTAACTAAGTTTAGACATACATTTTTCTCCAGAGTCAGGATGATCACTAGCTAAATAAAAGTCTCAATAAGCTTACGTTACTGGGCAACCAAAAGTCTCCCTTACATCCATCATTGTTACTACTAAATTATAGTCCAAATAGTTATGGAGCGGACAACACTTCCTAAGTTGCTAGTGATGACACATCTTTTATACCACTTAGCCCAAAACCATTGCATCTCCATCTTCTGCCACAGATTCACCATCAAGCTGCTTTTCTGCTTCATCCTTCATCTTGATTGAGGATCCCTGCTGGTTCAGAGTCGCCTTTGCACCTGCACCCAGCAGAACAGCCCAATGTTTGAGTCACTTCAAAAATTTAGCTGTCCTATCTAAAAAGTAACCATTAGTTAGCCACCTCCTATGCAAGCCATGCAACTTTCACCATCAAGCTGCTCTTGTGCTTTACGCTTCATCTTGCTCGCGGATCCAGGAAACACCATCCGTGACTGGTTCAGCGAAGTCTTTGCACCTGCACCCAGCAGAACAGCCCAATGTTTGAGTCACTTCAAAAATTCAGCTGTCCTATCTAAAAAGTGACCATTAGTTAGCTACCCCCTATGCAAGCCACGCAACCAAACAATCCATATGTAGCCTGCCATTGGTATTAGTCTACAGTTAAGAGCAATTTTTCAGCATAGGGGAACCAAGGCAAGTTGGAGGTTTTGAATACAAATCAAGCAGCACATTGCGACGCCAATTTGTTAGCATACTAGCTAGCTGAGACTGGGAACAGACCATTTTTGCCTGCTTCTAACCTTGGTCTGAGGTTTCAAATAAGGTTTAATTTCACAGTTCTTTCACTAAGATGGGTTACCCACTACCAAAATTGGCCAACTATGTATCAGCAACAACCCTATGTCTAAATGAACTATCAGACCAAGGTAGTCACAAAATAACCTGAAAGATGCTTGAATAGCCTAGTGTGCTTGTAGGTGAAGTCGTACGTCATCTCATATCTTGAAACAAAAGGAGCCACATCAAGTATCTTCTTGGTCAACAGGTCCACTGCAAGCATCGACCCATTAAGATCGGTTTGATGCCTTTTGACCATGAAGTAAAGTATGCGAGCATCATCATCATGCTGCAGGTCCACGACAGGTCGGCACAAGAGGAGGCCCTTGAAGGATCTATGGCCTGGGAGGAGAATAATGCGCGAGTTGTCGGACTCGATTTCCTTGAAACTTCTTATCATGTACTGCCGACTCCAAGCACCACTGGTAGTAGCCGGCCTGATCCACAGGGAGCAACTTCCCAGGTCCACGCACTTGAGATGGTTATTGAGGAAGGCAATGTCACGATAAAGGCGTGCATCGCCCTTGGACTTGGCAGTTCTTCTCAGATCATCAGGCAATGGGACATATTCAAGCAAGGGGATAGCTTCGTGTTTCACTTGACGCGCAGCTTCACGCTCCAAAGTTAGAACATCACAAAGGAGCACACCCCGCCAGAGGTCCACAAAAGCCATGGTCCCTGCATCTCCTCCAATTGCCACCACCTTGCAATTTTTATGGACAAAACTCTTGTCTTCTCCATATTCGTGCCATCCCTGCACGCTCAGCGACAGAGCATGGATCTTCCAATTTGCCCGCGTTGAGTCGTAGACACAAAGGGTGAGCCCTCCATGGGAATAAGAAGCGGGCATAAACCTGAACCCGGCGACGAGGTATTCTTTGCCTGGGCGGCGAAGCAGGCCGATGTCGCTGGGGTGGAAGTGGAGGTAGTAGGGATTCCGCGGCAGGAGCGTGAGCGACGGCTTCCCCGACCCGTCGTCGGCCTGGTAGACGTAGTAGTCCCGGCACGAGCCGCGGCCGCTATCGACGCGGAGGAGAGCGAGGTCGTCCTCCATGGCGACGATGAAGGGTTCATGATCCATGTCGGCGCCATCTGTGCTGTGGATGCAGAAGCGGGAGAGGAGCGGCGGAGCGCGGGGGCAGAAGGTGATCTGGATCTGCTTGTTGTCGGGTGTCTTGGAGACGGCCGTGGTGGCGTTCTGGACGTTGTCCAAGAAGGCAAACGCCTCGAGGAGGCCCCAGGAGGGGATTCTCTCTTCGGCGGCGACATTGACGACAGCAGAGGCGGGCCTCACATGATGGGTCGCCATGGATCTTGCTCGATCTACTCAACTCAATCCAGTATATGCTGAGGCGGAGAGGAGAGGGGATCCGAGGCGAACTCCGCCGCTGGCGGCGGGGTGTGGATGGGTTTGGAGAGGGAATCCGAGGCGACCTCGGCCGTCGCGGGCGCCCCGGTGGGGTGGGGGGCTTGGTTGTGGGTGTGGGTGTTTGTTAGGGCGGCGGCGGCGGATCCAGGCTCGGCGGGGGTGTGGGTGCGTGGTTGTGGCGTGCCTAGGGTTAGCGCACTTTAAATCCAAGTCTTCGTGTACTAGCCAAAAGGCCAAAATTCATAACTGGCCCAACAGCAGTAGCCCAGCCCGGGAAGCCCAGTATAATTAGCATAGGAACAAATCCATCTGAGCCCCTCAATTATCGACATCGCCAAATTTTCCCCCTAAACCGCAAAACCAGAGATCTAGCCCTCTTTAAATATTGAAACTGTCCATTTTACCCCGAATCTAGCCCTCTTTAAATATTGAAACTGTCCATTTTACCCCGACGGTTTCGAGGTCCCACATGCCAGGTGTCTTTCCCCCTCTCTTCTCGTCCATGCTTCTCTCTTCCTCCTCCTATTCTTCCCCGATGGGGCGCGGCGACGCGGGAGCTCTAGCCGGCTCATCCCCGCACCATCCCCACCCCACCCCCCTCCCTCCGTCGACCACCTCCTCCCTTGTGCCAACCCTCCTCCTCGCCCCTCGCTGGCAACCTCGGATGATGCGGAGGAGCGACGGCGTGCGAGGAAGGCAAGGGCGGGCGACGCGGATCTCGCGCGCCCCCTCCTCAGCCGTGACCTCACCGCTTATGGTCCACAGCTGTGCGAGGATGAGCTGGGAGCAGGAGAAGGCGACGACATGGCGGGATATGGGGTTGAGGAGGAGTGGAGGCATGCTGAGGCAGAGGAGGTCGGTGGTAGAGGCGCGGAGGCAGCGACAACAGAGGCAGCAGACAGGAGCTCGGAGAGGCCTCCTCCCCGACCCTCATGGTCTCCCTCCTGTTTGGCAGTTGTTGGTGTTTCGAATCACCGACTAGTAGATTTCATGGATTGCGCGTTTAGGCTCGGATGGTTCGCGAGAAGGACACAAGGATGTATACTGGTTCACGCGAAAGCCCTATGTCCAGTGCGAATCTGCTCGTGTTACTCGCAGAGAGTTTGCAGTAGAGGTTACAAACGAGCGAGAGAGGGAAACGCTCCCTAGTCTCAAGTCCGTACGAGTGAGTGTAGCGCGAATGAGTGGAAGATCGGTCCTCACGCAGAGGGTGCCCCTCCTCCTTTTATAGTCCAAGGGGGAAGGGCTAGTTTCAACAAGGATGAGAGCTCAATAGAGATAGAGAGAGACTGCATGACTCTGCTTCCGTTCCGGGGCCCACCATCCCTGTGGATGACGTCAGGGTCATACGCATACCATGCCCTACGGCTGTACCAAATCGTGGTGTCACGTCCCCGGCGTGATGGCCCGCGCCGTCCAAAGGATGGCTCACACTGCGGGTTTCTGGATGGTGACACGATAGGGACAGGTGGTACAGTGTCTGGCGCTGTTAGCGGTGTGTGCCTGCCAGCCTCGAATGTTTGTCATATGTTTGATCGACACCCGAGCAGCTGGGGTCGGGTGAGGCGGAGGTCTCCCCACACGTCGCACCCTTATTCGCTATCGTGGGTGGCGGCCTCGTGCAGGCGGCGTCATCCACTCGTGGCGTCTCATCCCGTTAGGGAGTTGGTAGTTGGTGCCCTTGACCGGAGCGTTTATGGAGTTAGCAGCAAAGTACGGGCAGGGCATGGCACTGTGCACGACGTGTGCCATCAGGTATGGCATGTCTTGGTCGTCCTTCGCGTCAAGGCGTGCGCACCCCTGTTCGTGTATCCACGCCTTCCCCTGATCGGGGCAAGTGGGCGAAGTTGGCGCTGGACCCATGTGGGTCCACGCCTTCGGGGTCGGGCGAGACGGAGCCCCTGACCCTAGCGTGGTGGGGGGTCGGGCGAAGCGGATATTCCTCGATGGTTGAGTTTAGTTGATAAGGAGCTTCACACCCTTGATCCAACGCGATTAACTACCCAGGATGTTGATACCCGACAGTAGCCCCCGAGCCTTTGGACGGGCGCACGGGCCCGGCCAGAGGGTCCGTTGATGCTTGTTGCGTCTTGATTTCCGGGTGCGCGCGAGTGCACCTGATGGGTGTAGCCCCCAAGCCTCCAAATAAGTAGTAGAGTCGTTCAGAGGGTTAATTTCGTTGCGTGGTTGATGCCCCTGATCCGAGGGTGTGCGCGAGCGCACCCTGCGGGTGTAGCCCCCAAGCCTCCGAAGGAGTCGGAGACTCGTTTGAAGGGTTTATTCCGTCATGTCAGACAACACCACTGGGTCGTGGGTGTGCACGAGCGCCCCCATCGGGTGTAGCCCCTGAGCCTCTGAAGGAGTGAGACTCGTTCAGAGGGTTAGGACCATTGCAGTTGTCACATTATTTTTCGAATGCGACCACGTATAGGGTCTCCTTTGCGATTTTGACCCTTAAGACCCCGCGCACAGTAGGGTTCCGGTCAATGGGTCGTTTCATCTTTCAATCGTTACCCCTCAAGCGTTCCTCGTTGTCAGGACGAAGAGGTTGAGTCGTACTGCGTTTTACCTCGGCGGCCGAAACGCGGTGCTCGTCAAGCTAGTAACGGGGTAGTTCGAGTGAAGCCCGGCATCTCGTTCACAGGGGTCCGATGGATCAGCTAGTGATCGACTTCAGATCCTAGGCGGCCAACCCAGGCGGTTCTCGGGACCATCCGACGGGTCCCGAGGGCTCATAGCCTTTCTTCGGGGGAAAACCATGGGTCTGCTCATGCCGAGGCTCGAACGTGGGTCGGGATGCCCATGCCCCATGGCGCTTGAGTGCCTGGGTACTAGCCGCTAGTGGGCCCATCCGTCCCCACCCCTCACTCTAGTGGTGCCCGGGAGCGGCTGTCGAACCCATCGCTGGGCCGGCCTTCGAACTCCTGGGCTGTTAATGGGTCGTCTGGGCGTTTTCAGCCCGTATCCCTCTTACCTGAGCGGTTCCCTGTCTGTTCGGGTTGACCACCGTCTGGCGCAAGCATATAAAGGAGTGTGGCATTCCTTTAGTGGCTTTTTGTATGCGACCTCGCGTTAGGTCTCTTTTTGCGATTCTGACCCATGAGTCCCCGCGCGGAGGCGGAGCAGGGAGCCGATCAAGGGTTGATTCGCCTTCTGTTCGTTAACCCTCACGCGTTTCCTTTCAATGGGACGAAGGGGTCGAGCCATGCCCTGTTTTTCCTTGATGGACGAACCAGGGAGCTCGTAGAGCTGATAACGAGTCAGTTCGAGTGAAGCCCCGACATCCCATTCGCGGGGTCCGTTGGATCGTCTGGCGATCGACTTCAGCGGTCAACCCATATAGTTCCCACGAGCGTTCGACTGGAACGTGGGTCGGGGAGCCCTGGGCGCTCGCGCGCTTGGGTATTGGCTGCTAGCGGGCCCAACCCGTTCCACCCCTCGCTCGTGTGGCGCCCAGGAGCGGTTGTTGAAGCCATTGATGGGCCAACCCGCAAACTCCCTGGCCTTAGTGGGCCGTCAGGGCATTTTCATCCTGTATCCCTCTTAGGGGTGGTAATTTATCATGGCTCTTATGCCTTCTTCACAATCTAACTTGGTTCTAATTAAATTTAGTTCAAAAATATATAGTATTTTAGTCTGGCCCTTATTTAGCCCTATCCTTAAAACTAGTAGGCTAAATTTTGAGGGCCTTTACCACCCTCTTACCAGAGCGGTTCCCTGACCGTTAGGGTTAACCGTCGTGTGGCACGTGCCCTGAGGAGCTAAAGAAAGACATCCTCCCCCTGGAGAAGTCGTGATTAGTTTTAAGCCAAAAAGAACTTGTACAACAGCTATAAACAAGTCGATTTTGCTGTCATTTTTATTTGCAAGGAAAAAGTCCATATTTCACCCTTAAACTATAATGCTTGTCTGATTTTCACCCTCAAACCACAAACCAGACAGCATGAGCCACTCAAGTATTAAAATCCTACAAAATACCCCCTAGCGCCTTCAAAGTGGTTTTGCTCTTATGTGGCATGACGTGGCAAACCAGCTATTTTTGTTCGCTACGGCCTCGCCGCCGGCGCCCTCGCTCCCAGCCTCCACCATCCACAGATCCACTGCAGGCTGGGCGACTAGCTCTTGCACCTCCATATGCACACCTGCCACCGAAAGCCAGGATGGTACCCTCTTCGGGTTCGCCGCGGCCATGGTTGCTCCTGCTGCTGCTTGGATTGGGTTTGGAGGAGCAGACTGAAAGGAGGTCGTGGGGGCATTGGATTTGGATTGAGAAGGCAGGCAAGGAGAGGTTGCACTTGTCCACTAGAGCTGGTATGACGAGGGTTGCTACTGCTGCTCGATTAATGCTTGCTGCAATTGGCTCAACCATGGGAAGCCGAAGAAATTGGTTTTATTAGGGAGAAGTTGATGGGAGATGCTCTTGTCAGATGTGTGAATTGTTGCTAGGCTGATGATCGGGGGAGGAGAAGTTGGTCGCCTTGATTGTTTCACCGAGAATGAAAGTAAAAGAGAGCAAATCGAGATAGGGAGCAGATCGAATTGCTGGTGGTGCAGGCTTCTTGGAGAGCAGATCGAGACTGGTGAAGCCAATTCAATTCGGAGAGAGGTGATGGATTCATGGTCATGCAATGGGGAGGGAGGCGGAGGGCAGCAGCGCACATCGGTTGGCGGCGGGGGAGGGCCACTTCGTCCCATTTTTCTCACGCCAAAGACATGCTCCTCACCGCTGCACTCTCTGCCCTCCGCATCCCATTCGCGTTCTGCTCGCTCCGCTTTCTGCTGCTCTGCCCCTCAGCGTCCGCGCTCCCACTGCATCCTGGGAGGTCCGGCTCGCCGTGGTGCCCTCCCCATCACACGCCGCGGCAGGTGACCCGTCGGCGGCGTGGTTGACGGGCAGAGACAGATAGAGAGAAAGGAGGTGGAGAAGGAAAGACTGACACACGGGTCCACTATTACTACCAATGATGATGTGTCAAAACCATATGCCACGCCAGATCAAAACCGGGGTGGATTTGGCTTAGGGTTGTAATTTGTCCGGTTTTGACAAGTGGTGCATGTTGTCTGGTTTTGTGGTTGAAGGGTGAAAATCAAACAAGTGTGATTGTTTGAGGGTGAAATATGTACTTTTCCCTATTTGCAAAGACCGCATCTTTTTATTCGCAACGTCTGACCCTTTACTCTTTGTCGAGGTAACAGATTTTCAGTCGTGAACGAGTATAAACCGAGCCGTGCTGATGAGCAAGGGCGCCATAGCCGCTGGGGCGTAGGTTTTTCGCACTCCGACCAGCCTGCCTTACTTTATTCCTGTTGCAACTTATTTGTCCGACCTCGTTGCCAATTGGATCGGATGCAATGATTTTGGCTGGATATGTGTCTTAGTGGCCCCCGAGTGAGGCCCGACTCCTGTGAGGTCGGACGTCACTAAAGAGTGAGACATTTTAATTTCAGAAATTCACAGTCATATTTCAAAATTTATGTAGGGTCGGACGTAGTGAGACTTTTTAGTTTAAAGGCAAAATAGCCAAAATCATCCCTAAACTTTATACAAGAGGTCAGGTTGGTCCCTGAACTTTCAAAAGGGTCAATCTAGTTCCTCAACTTTCGTTTTTGGGTCAAAGATGTCCCTGTGTTGTTGTGGCGCTACATGGTGGCATGGGATGAAGATGAAATGTCCTTTTTACCCTTAGCTCTTGCATAATGACAGATAGGATCCACAAATCAGATTTTTTTCTTTTTTTTTTACTCCTTGCATCTCTCTGCTCGCATCTCTCTCTCCTTGGCGCATCTCTGGCTTCGGCGGTGGCGCGGGGAGGGCGGCACCACAGCAGCAACCTCGCGCTCTGAAAGCTGATGGCACCACAGGCGGCCTTGCCACTACATTCTATTTGTCGAAGAAGGCTTGGAGTGAAGGGGAAGCCGTTTCACTTGTATGTTCTATGGGCATTGCAATGGCACGTGTCCATCAGTGAAGTTTTCCATCAAAGTTACATGTCTCTACTTTGTAAGTATTGATTGGATTAGATTAGAGATAAAAGAGACAGATTAGAATCACAGCTAGGCTGTGTGCTAATTTCTTACCCTGGTACACAGGCAAACACAACATAGCTTTGCCCCTGCGGCTCCGCCCGCTACGCCTTTGCGTGTTGCCCATACCTGCTGCGTTGAGCTAAGGGCAAGAAAGACATTTCATCCTCATCTCATGCCACCATGTAGCGCCACATTAGCACAAGGATGTATTCGGCCCAAAAACGAGAGTTGAGGGACTACATTGACTCTTTTAAAAGTTTAGGGATGAATCCGACCCCTTGTGTAAAGTTTAGGGACTATTTTGGCTATTTTGCCTAGTTTAAATTCACACCCATATTTCGAAGTTTATGTACAAGCGCTATATCTCTCTGATACGCAACAACAAGCACAATTAGCACTCTTACATAATCTGAAGAATTCTCTAACATTTCTTACGGCCCTCGGCAGTTCCTAAATCGCCTGGAATATCTTCTATATGGACATTATCGAGTAACGTGACTCAAGAATCCTCTGCCTCTTGCTCTGAAAGGGACTGCTCCCATATGCCATTTCTTGGGAAGCAACCTTACCAAGCGCCTGCCTGACAGCCTCCTTCAGAGACCTGAGGCTTGCACTAGCACCTGCGCTGCCCCAGGCCTCCTCCCTGCACAGCACGAACACATGCTGCACCCTTCCTCCTAGCGAGGTCAGGTCCGCCCTCACCGTCCTCAGCCTCAGGCCATGGAACGCCTGGGTGAGCCCAGCGATGAGGTCCGGCCGGTCGTCGCAACTGATGGAAGCCTTTATGTAGATTATCTTGTCGGTGCCGACGACGGCGCCGCCGTTGTCGCCGGTGTGGAGGTCGATGGAGACCTCGTTGGTCTCCGGTGGGAGGGCCATGTTCTGAGTGGCCTCACTTGCTTTCCTCTTCAGCAGCTTCACTTGGTCTACCACTCTGGCAAGCAAGGTGGCTTTGTCCATCTGCAGTGCAGGGAAAATGATAAGCCTTTGTTTAGAAGCCATAGCATTGTACTTTGTCGTATTAGAGAATCCCAAAGCGAAACCATGATGAAACGTGAACAAATGCCAGTGCAAAGGTTCCATTCACATGGCTTTCTTGCAAACATCAAACTTCTGCATAAACAATGCCCGAGAAGAGAACTTTGATTATGCAGTAACTTATTGATATCTACTGAGTGTGGGAAGGGATGAAGATTAACTTCTTCCCAGTTTTACTTCAAGTAATTTTGCCAGCTTACTACTACTGATTTAAAGCAGACAAATCTGGAGTGCAAAAAACATGAAGGATCAGCTCTGGAAAAATATGAACAAACTCTGAAATGGCTCAGAAATCTTGCCAAATGCTTTCACAATTGAACCACTGAGGTCGTAGGATGATCACACAGACCTGCCTAGTATCAGGAACCATCCTCCTGAGTGTAGTCAGATGAGCATTGATCCTCTCCCGGCGCCGCCGCTCAGCCTCGCTGTGGATCTTCAGAGCCCTCGCCTCCGTGGCGCTCCTCCCGGACCCCGACGACGACGACATCTCCGGCGGCGCTAACAGCACGGCCGATGGAGCCGAGCTGGCCTGCCGGGGCAGAAGAACTGGCCCTCTGAACACTGCAGGTTCAAAGCCATCATACGGCTGCAGCCCCTGCAGCTCGTTGCCTTCTTGCAGAGGTTGGCATGCGGCCATTCAGCCAAGCATCACCTCACCTACAGCTTTCTTGTCATTGCAACAAGAAAGGCCAATGTTCTGAATGAATCGAATAATAAAGCAGAGCTACCCAAACTTGAACAGCATCAACAGCGACTGAAAAATGCAACAAATGACGCAGCCAGCAACAAGTATCAGAATAAGAGGAGGTGGGAGACGAAGCAAGCACAACAAAAGCTTCTCGTGTGCTGTTGAGTGGGGAGACGATGCTTACAATAAGTGGTGCAAGAACGTCTTGTTGTCTCATCTCTGTTCTCTAGGATGGGTGATATGCTTGTGTGTGAGATGTGATCATCTTATACTAATATGAAGTGTCTCCTCTCTTTTTTACTGGCCAACCACTCCCTATATATGTTTCTCTCTCCACATGTGTTCCCACTTCCCACTAGCAGAATGGATGAGGTGGCATGCATGAGTGTGCCATGAGTAGGATATGAAGAAAAAGCCTGCCAACTGGAGGAATTTCTAAGAGCTGCCTAACAAGTTTCTGTTCTGATGACAAGGATTCATATGACTTCAGACTGGCCTTGTTTGGTTTTCTAGCATCTAGCATTGCTAGGAGGGAATCTTTCTTGTATTGAGTACTAAATGAAGTCTATTTGCAAAACCTCTTCACGGATGAGCGTAACTTTTCGAGACGAATCTAATGAGCCTAATTAATCGATGATTGGCTACAGTGATGCTACAGTAACCATCCTCTAATCATGCGGTCAAAGGCCTCATTAGATTCTTCAGGGTTCCTAGTGCAGGGTTTCTGGAGTTAGTTTTGTAAAATACCTTTATTTAATACCTTTAATTAGTTGTCAAAGTTGTGAACAGTATCTAGCGCTAGAAAACCAAAAGGGGCCACTGTATCATATGCTTGGTAGCTCAAGTAAAGATTCTTTTTACTGCTATTAGGTGAACTGAAATGCTTTTGTGTTCTTGGAGAAAAGCAGATGATAAGTTTACATTTTTTAGAAAATGGAATTACATTCCGGCCTCTGCAGTAACACACACAGCCTTCCGGCCTCTGCATGACTGCACACAGCCTTGTTTATTACAAACATCTAAGAAAATATCTTAAAAAACTTTAGTACATGAATATCAGTACTAAAGACCGCCTAGTCTAAAATCTATTGAGGTCACTTGTAGCCATTATGAACGCCGATCACCTATCTTCAGTCATCGTTGAGTAGGGAATGAGACATACAACATCTTGTCGTCGCTCCCCGGCGGTCTTCTCCAACGGATCGGCAACCAAGAATCTGGTCACCTCCGCTTTGATTTGCCAAGCAAGAGCAAATCCGGCCAACACCGGCCGCTACCTCATGGACCATGTATCGGCTGCTATCTAAGCATCGAAGTGACCTCAAAAGAAATCTGTTGGACGTAGAGGGTCGTCCATCCGAGAAAAACAGCTGCAAAACCTTCGCAGATCACCAAGATGACGCTCCAGAGAGTATGTAACGTCAAAGGCGCCGCCGACGTCCATCCATAATTGGATTGTGTCAGAGAGATGATAAGTTTACATGGTTCGCAGTTACTTATCAAGAGTAGCTTATTGGATGGTTCTAGTGTTATTCCTCGTGTACATTTCATGAATCTAACCAGCCAAGAACTTCTAAGAGTATGGAGGACAGTCACAAGATTCCTCTTCTGAAATTGGATGGATATGAAAGAAAGTCTTCGCAATTCATTGACTAATGACTCCATTCGTTGCCCCACGAGTGAGAGAGATGGACAGGGACACAATTAAATGAATTCCCATGAACTGAATGCTCCAACAGTTTCAGCCTTGGCATTTAGCTGCAGGCATAATTCGTTTCCACACTCCTTAACAAGCAAACATCCCAGGAGAGGCCTTTGGATCCTTTCAGACTGACTGACAGGTCTAGCTTGCTTTCTGCATATGGTTCAGTTTCAGGTTTCACTATTCAACGCTGTCATCAAAATGCGTCAATTGTGCTATCTCCATCGGACATTGGAAACATTGTTTACTCGAACTTATCCCCTGATAAACACTAATCTTTGTCGTCTTGCCCTGCCTAATCTTTTCCCCCAATAACATGTGACACAAGAGATTCAGAACCAGTACAGCTCTGTGGCTACTTGCAGAGCATTTTATTCAGACTGTTTGTGGATCTGACACAGCACAATTGCAAATGGTTTACCCTTTGACCAGTGAACAAGGATAGGGATGATACTGAAACTATGGAGGATTTAATAGTCACAGAGAGACGGTTCTCTCGGGCTCCTTCCTTCCCTTGGTACGTCAGTGCTCTGCATGTGAACTTGCTGCGAGTGCAACAGGTCGACAAGCGGCCCAAGAAACCGCGGAGAAGACTGTTCCAGAGCCAGAAATGACAAATGTCTTGCATGATTTGTTTGTCCTTGTGTCCCGACCTGCGTTTTGGCATCTGAAATCCATGTGTCCTTTGCTGTGCCAACCATATATTTTGCTTGGAGCTGCGTGTGCATCGAATGACTTTAGGGTTCACTGCCGGTCACCAATGCTTTTATTGTTTTAACTATTGCAGTCAATTTTTCGAGACTTTTACTGCCCTAAATTCAAAATATCTAGTTCACAGGCATTAAAAAAATCATATGTTTCATTCAAAAAAAATCATTTGTTACTTTCACAGTATCATGGTTACAGTCCTACAGTCACGATTCCAGAAGCTGTTCTCGTCTCTATGATTTCATCTTAAAGAATAGTACCTCAGCTCTGAACTTGTGCCGGTTACAAAGGCTTCCTTGAACCCCAGAGTTCATCACTCTCCAGTACACTATTATAGACCTCATTTGTTTGGTAGAGCTCCTTGTAAATTCAGCTACTTGCTACAGTGCGCAAGGAGCTGGAGCTGGTGAAGCCAAAAATAGTGGCTTCACCTAGCTCTGTGAGAGGAGGGGAGAGGAGAGAGAAAAACAGCTCCAGTGAACAGTAGCATAAATAGTGTACTGTCAGGAGGAGCTGAAGCTGCTTGAAGCTGTGCCAAACGGGGCCTAGCTCATAAAGAAGATCTGAAGCATAAGAGCTCAGAAAGAAGATGTCGTTACATCTTTTCCAAACTCGTTAACTACTAGTACCTCTGTTTTTTCAATTCTTGTGTACCGCTGCAAGTTTGCAAATACCTTATTTCAAAAAGAAACATTCAGATTTTTTTTCTTTCTCTGCAGTAGTTATTGGTTTGAGGTAACACTGTGCCAAACTGAAGCTGATAGAGACATGTAGGTGATATTAACTCAGATTTGCATCTAGCCATGCCCTGTTTCGCATCTTGTAGCCTTTGGCTTTGTTGCTCAAGTTGAAAGAGAGGGACCATGTAATCTCTCATCCATGATCCTTTCGGATCCTTTGGATCTTTTTGACCTTGTGCGACGAGGAAAACTGCTGCGGCCTTCTGGACGCTCTAGCTTTTCTTTTTGACATTCTTCACATGACGCCAACGCCACTCACAACGACACAGAACCTTACTGTACTTTTTACTGTTCTCTGAGATTATTTTTTTTTTCCTGTTACCATTTTCATAAAGAGGAGGGGACAAACGCAATGTTTTCGTTGACTTGGCTGACCAATCAAGTGGCGCGGCCCATAAAAAGACGGGGCCGTGTGTTCAACAAACGGGGGATGCTTCCAGCTCCAGACTAGCCCATTAGTACCAGTGAAATACGAGCCCGCCAGCCCGCGCCGGCAGCGTAGCCCATTGGCCCAATTCTGCGTATGGTCTACGTGGCGTAGGAAGGAACCCTGCGAAAGCTGACGGCGACGGAATCCCTCCACGTAGGATGCATGCATGCCCCGTAACACTCATTTACCGCGACACGCACGCAGCTACGTGCTGGCTGCCCGGTAAATCCTTATCCTCCCCGCCAGGCGGCGGCGGCTGGCCGACGCGTCTGCGGGGCATGCCCGCCACGGCAGGCTGCGGGGTAAGATCGGGCTGGCCGACCGGATGGGTAAAGAATGGAAGTACGTCTCGAGCTGTGTATATAAAAAAGTGCGGGTGCCGAGTCCAGCCGGAGCTGCAAGTGATCGAGAGGACATAGTAGTGCCCAGCAGAGCTAGTTGAAGAGAGTTTGCCAACGGGAGCGTGTGCCGCCGGTGGTGAGCAGGGATGGCGTCGCAGCAGGTGGAGAAGGCGGCGGAGCTGCAGGACCAGGAGATCCGGGCGGAGCTGGACCGCCGCGTCCGGGAGGAGGGGGCGACCGTCATCAAGAGCGGCGGCGGCGGCACCACCCTCGACGCCCAGGAGCGCCTCGCCGAAGGTGCGGAGACATGTCGTCAAGCTCCGTCCCAGCTCCATCATTCCTCCTGCATGCGTCCCGTGCTGCATATCATGTTGGTTTCTGACTGCGTGCGAGCCACGTGTGTTGACTTTTGTTGCTGCAGGGCGCAAGAAGGGAGGGCTGAGCCGCGCGACGGAGTCCGGCAAGGAGCGCGCCGAGGAGGAGGGCGTGCGCATCGAGCCCGACGAGAAGCAGCTCCAGGAGGCCGTCAAGACCCTCGGCCGCGACTGATCGAATCAGTCGTTGACCGCCGATGGAACCAGTTGTAGACCACCGTAGCAAACTATATATACTACTATATATACCTGGAGTTATTGCAAGAATACGCCACCGCTAGCGTGCGTGCGTGCATCTGTATGGAGTAGTGTCGTCGAAGGCTACAAAATTTTGGTCTCTGCATTGTAGCCATCGCCCTTTCGAAGTCGCTAAGCTAGGATGAAGCTAGAACAAGCACCTCTCTGGCTGCAACATTTTGGTGCCTGTGCATCTCATGCCAGCATATGGTTGTAGCCTTGAACCCAATATATATTATATATAGGATGCCTGTGTTATCTCAAACTATATATACTCTCTCCGTTTCAAATTATAAGTTATTTTAAAATTCTTGGAGAGTCAAACTATTTTAAGTTTGACCAAAATTATAGAGACAACCACAAAGATTTATTGTATCGAATAAATTTATTATGAAAATATATGTTACCAAGAATCTAATGATATTTATTTGGTATGATAAATGTTTGTATTTTGTTATAAAAACTTGATCAAACTTGAGATGGTTTGACTTTTCAAGAAAGTTAGAATGACTTACAATTTAAAACAGAGGGAGTAGTTGTTTCTCTTTGTACACCAACATCCCTATTTCATCAAGGAATCATGCATCATATGCAGTGGCAGTCACACATCACATATACAGTAGATCATATTCGTATATCCAGAGTGTGCACGTATACATTCGCGGTTTACCACAAATCGAGACTTGTGTCCGCATGCATGGACGGCATCAGGGCAGGCGCAGCGTTGGTTGGCAGGCGCGTCTCGATCTCGATCTCTCGATCAGCCGCGGCACCTGTCGATGCGGCTGCAGCCGCGGGTGTAGGTGTTGGCGGGCTTCCCCGGGCGGGTGGCGTCGGGGCCCGGGTTCTTCTCGCAGTTGCCCATCGCCTCGCACCTGATCATTCTGCTCGGGTACGTCAGGTACTTGGTCTCTTTGCCGGCCGCCTCCTGGCGCCCCGCCGCCAGCAGCAGGCACAGGCACAGCGCCACCGCGGCGGCCAGCCTCGTGTTCACCTTCGCCACGCTGCTCCCTCTCGATCGATCGGATTACGGAGAGAGGTGTTTTATTTTTGCTTAATTATCTCTCTTTTTGTCCACCTATATATAACAAAACAACGCGACTTTTGTTGAGGTAGGAGAGAGCAATGTTTTGTAGGAGCTGGTTGTCTAAAATATTCGTGGATGGGAGAGGATTTAGGGCCTGAGAACCGCCTAGCAGGCTTCTATTTTGGAAAGCAGGAGTTTTCTCGTTTCAGAATGGGGCAAGCTCGCACGTGCTTCTTCTGAGGGGCGGTTAGTTGCAGGTTGTACCTTCGGTATTTAGGTCTCAATTTTTTGTTGGATAATGTGTTAGGCTACGATAAAGTAGAAGTGATATTTTTTTTACAGTTACATGAATGCAACTCTTAGGTACATGTATAAGCTTATGAATTGCTGGACATGTCTTTTGTGTTGAGCTACGTGGTTAGGTAGAAGTGATATTATCCTTTTGCAGTTACATGAATGCAACTCTTAGGTACATGTATCAGCTTATGATATATTTTTTTTGAGAGAACACCCCTCCATTCTCTCATTTTCTTAAGATAGTCCCATTTCACCTTGGCACAATGACCAAAAAGAAAAACCTTGCTTATCATCTAATTAATCACAACATCAAGTACTCCTCATTTTTCTGAAAAACTTCTCAGTATTGATGTTTTTATATATATGCACCAATCCTTTTTTGAGGAGTTATTCTGCGCGGGAACCGAAACGGTCATTTATGTCATATTTGAGACTACAACTCAAATAGGACTATCAAAAGAGAAAAATTTCAGTTTTGGCAATGGGACTATCAAAAGAGAATGAAGGGAGTATTTTTTAACATGAATGCATCTTAGGTATATCAGCTTATGAATTGTTGCATGAGTCTTTAATTTTGTGTTGAGCTACGTGGTTAACTAGAAGTGATTTTTTTACAGTTACATGAATGCAGCTATAAGGTACACATATCAGCTTATATGATATATGCCATGAAAGTAAAAGGAGAAAGGATGAAGTGGCCATGCCATACCCTAAACTGAGCAAAACAGGCCCTTGAGGTAAGGCCGGTCCAACGTTCATGTAGGGCCAGGCTTGGGCTGATTTTTTTTTTCTTTTTGAGCAATTACGCTGATTTAATTAGGTGGCCTAAACAACCGTGTCAGCTCGAGTTGGCCCAAAGTAATTTTCTTTTCACACTAAAGAATGGGATGAGGTTCGATCACTTTGCAAGCCCGACCATTTAGTGGGCCAGATTAGGCCAAAAAATATCTTTTTTTAGCATCGGCAAAAAATATCTGGGCAAGTTTGGTACTAAGAGCATTTCTAATCGTGACTAAAAATTAGACTCTCAAAACTAGTTTTGGGACCTTGCAAAAAACTATTGGGAGTAAAAAAAACCTTTCTCCCAACAGTTTTTTTATAATTAGTTTCTAAAAAATTGCCACGTTGTCATGCGTGGGCCATCTAGCTATTCTGTTTTTTACGTGACTCGCCGCACCTCACGGGAAAAAAGAGGCTGTGCTCGTGGAAAAATTTCGCGAAAAAGAAAATCGCAGGATTGCGAGCCCATAACACCGGCGTAAATTTGGCTCTCGGGTCGGTCGTTTTGGATGCGCAAATAAATAGGGCTTTTGGATCATTATTGGAGCAATATTTTTCTTTTTATTTTAAAATTAGTTTTTAGGAACTTATTTTGGACATTTTTAGAGATGCTCTTAAAATATGTGTCTAGTCCATGGGCAGACTCAAACTCTTTTTTGAGATGGGCTTGGGCCTCCGCCCTTTTAGTACGAGATTAAATAAATGGAATTCCTAAATAAATTGGCTAAAGGTCTTGAGCCGGGCTGATTTTTTCCTGGCCCTTTGTAGGTAACTCATGAATTCGACCACGTACGTCTTCGGGCCAACTTCGACCACGTGATCAAGTTAGTGCTTTTTTTTTATGTCCACGTTTTATATTCTACAAGCGTCCAGTCATCCATATAACGACAGTCGACAGATCGAAGCCAAGGGAATCTAAAGAAAATTTCATGTAAGCCTTTGGATAACTGAATATGCATTTTTTTTTTTGCGACTGATAACTGAATATGCTTGTGAGCTCTAATTTAGGCAAAGAAACATGTAAATAAACATCGTCATAGCGCATCCATAGCAGATAGCACCCACGGTGTACTAATATAAGCACTGACATACAAATCGACACACACAACAACAACAACAGTTAAGCTTGGCGCGCATTGACACGCCGCACGGCAATGCGCCCGCGCCACGCCGGCGATCAGTCGCGGCATTGATTGATCTTGTTGCAGCCGCGGGTGTACTTGTTGGCCGGCTCCCCCGGGCGGGTGGGGTCGGCGGCGGCGAGCTTCCTGTCGCAGTCGCCGGAGACCTCGCAGTCGGCCTTGGTTGACGCTTCCGCGACGCTGGCCTCCTGACCTGAAAGCACGAAGCCCAACAGCAACACCACGGCCACCATGGCCAGCCGCGTGTTCACCTTCTCCATGGATGGATGGTGGGCAGAAGAAACAATGTGCAGAGGTAAGTGTTAATTTCACTGCTTCGGATGACGTGTGGTTTTTTTTTTTTAATAGGAGGTGGTTGTCTAATTTATGAGTGGAGGAGAGCAGATTAAGGGCCCAGGTCGTTCAAATTTGCTTAGGGGAAACACGTACTCGTACCCTATTTTGAGCGGGGAAGTTTTCTCGTTCTAGAATTGTTGAGCTTTATGTAATTTTTCATAGCCACCTCCTCCCTCAGTCCGTTAGCAACGTGATACCCTCAAGTAACCTTTAACATTCATGTAAAATGTTTGTAAAGAATACATGTGTATAAAAAATTCATACCGTGTTTATGCCTACATGTGGCACAAGCACAACATCAAAATTATTGTCAGTTATGTTACCAGCGAATCAATTGATGTGAGCTATCGATGAATAAGGAATCCAGTTCATGACAATGGGCAAAATATAGAGCAAGTTCAACAAGAACAGCACAGCTAGCGTGTCCGCTGAGACATCGGTAAAACTAGGGTGGTGTATAGAGAAATTAATATGTGTGTAAAAGACAGACGGTTTTATACATCAGCGACACGCGATATCCAAAACATGAGCCGAATCCGCTCCATTCAGCTCTCTCCACACTTTTTTTTTGTGAGAATGAATATCTGACATGCAGGTCCATTTCAATGGAAAATTATGTTTTTGGAATGCCAGACTGTCGGTAGCTTATATTGAACATTTAGAAGAAAGCTTAACATAACGCTAACGTCAACTTACGAATTAAGACGCAAAGATATGTACAAATGGAGAGAGAGAAGAACATTAATTCAAACTATTGATAGACTTTGTTGGAGGTTGCAAATTGATAGTCTAGGATATGATGGAAGACGTGGGGATTTCGATCTTCTCTTGATGTTCGGCGAAGAACGGAAATTCAAACCAGTGGCAGATTTGACGGGAGACAAGAGAATTTTCTCTCTGTAGGTTCTGGAGTATCAAGGTAATACTCTTTATAAACTCGGGCCACTTGTTACAGTAGTACAACTGTGCAAGTCGTGTTTGATATACTCCCTCCGTCCCACAATATAAGCATTTATCGATTTCCGTGGATCACGTTTGACCATTCGTTTTATTCAAAAAATTTATGAAAATATAAAAACAATTATGATATACTTGAAATATATACGATGATAAAACATGTCATAACAAAATAAATAATATTTTTATAATTTTTTTAATAAAACAAATGATCAAACGTAAACAGCAGAAATCAACAAATGCTTATATTGTGGACGGAGCGAGTATCAGCCAGTGTTGTGCCGTGCCGTGTGCCATATCTGCATCATCAAGCCTCTCACTGACGTGTGGGGCCGAGCTAACCGAGACCGCCGTGCCGTACTTCGCCTGCGAGTCTGCGACGCAACGGAAAGCTCCAAAAGCCGAGGGCGCAGTGTCTCGCACTCTCGCTCCTCCCTCGCCTCGCACTCCCTCCCCTCTCTGCTCCCGCCTCTCTCGCTCTCTCCGCCGAAACCCTTCACAGCGCAGTGCCACTGCCCGCTGGGATGTCGGGGAAGCGAGGTGGGTCCGCCTCTCTGCTGTGGAACGGCTCGATTTGGTGCGGAGTCGGGCGATCTCACGAGCATTCGGTTGCGTGACTGATTGGCTTCTCTAGTGCAGTTGCTGGCGGCGATGGGCGAGAGGAGGACGGCGCCAAGGTCGGGCTCCCGGCGATGGACCTCGCCGTCGCGTTCCCGCAGGCGACGCCGGCCTCCATTTTCCCGCCCTCCGGTGAGTGAGAACTTCATTTTTGTCCACTAAATTTTGCCGGGATAAGGAATTAGGGGTTTCTGATCTTTGGGCTGTGATTGAGACTTGAGAGACGGGAGCGGTAGAAAGAGTGGGATGGAGATTGTTGCTGCTAGGATTGCCGTGGTGGTTGCCTGCTAAGTGTTGGATCCATGTATCGCAGTAACTCTTCGAGTTTTCCTGCAACTGTTTCAGTACGAAATTGGTAGGTTTCTGATATGGGAGAACATATCGTATTTTTAGTACCCCAACTGGATGATAAGAGACTCTGAACTGTGTAATTTCGTTGCTGTTGGCACCAGTTATGAAATTCGGGCATGTCCCATGTTGGAAAAAAAACTGGATGATAAGATCGTACTAGTAGTATAATTGGCCAACTATTCAATTGCCTGGCCATTCTATCGATTGGTACCGTTGTCTAATTTTAGTACTGTTTGGTGGTTTTATTGCAGTTCCAGGCTTCCAGCTGCTTTCTTTAATTATTGAAGGCCCCATGGGAACCAGCATATGCCGCTTCCTTTCAAATTAAATGGCACTGCTGCTGAACTTTTGCTCAATGCTTTTAAGCTTCTAGAGTTTGATTTTAGGCCTGCTCAAATGGAAGTGTAGTAGCAGTCCTAGCGCAATCCTGGAATTGTGCAGCTATCTACAATTTGTTAGAACCAAATTGCAGAAGCATCAAGTAGGTGTGACATGCATAGATATTGGGTGTTTTGGTAGAATTGTTCTTGGATGGGTTGCTTCCATTTCTTAACTGCACAGCCACAATCGTATCATCATGTACTTCTCTTTCCTGACCTGTTTTACTTTAATTCTTAGTAGCAGCACCGTGGCCATTTCTGGACAGGGCTTAAATTACTTATCCTTTCTATGTGGGGGGTGGGGTGAATATGTGATCCTAATTCCCAAAGTTCAGCGTTTATGCTAGTTTTGATGGTTTCCAATTACAAAGAGTTTGAGTATACTGCATTATTGGCTTATAAGTATGGACACCTCATTTACAGTATCGGACTACTACCAGTTTGATGATTTGCTGACAAGTGAAGAGCGTTCTATCAGGAAGAAGGTCAGGGGCATCATGGAGAAAGAAATTGCGCCCATAATGGCAGCGGTATGAGAAATTATTAACTAGTTTATCTGTCCGTGTACCTGGTTACCCGTCTCAGATTAAATTAATGTCAGGAACTGTTTGCTTATCATATATAAATCATTACCAAACATGTCTTCATTTCTATAATACCTTGTTACATAGAATTGCAGTCTACTTATCCATAAATCACTTTCTTATTATAGTTCGGATCAACTATCTAACATCCTTAAAGCAGTTCATGCGACGTTTTGTATAATATAGTTTTTGTTAATTTGCTTCTGCAGTACTGGGAAAAAGCAGAGTTTCCATTTAATGCCATTCCTAAACTTGCAAGCCTTGGTGTTGCTGGAGGTACAATAAAGGTAATGATGATCCCTCTACCCTGTTCTACCTTTTTATTTGTCAATTTGCGTTCCCTATATGGGTAATCTTTATTTGAATCTGTGGGCTAGAGTCAATTTAAGCTAGCATATATCTATATGAACCATGTCGTTTTGCTGTTAAGTTGAAATGGAGCGATTATGTAGAGGGTTTGCTTCAGTACCTCACCTTAAGAAAATTTGGCTAATTTTTAGAAGAGTCCCTTTTCTTGAGCTTAGTGTTGTAAATAGTCAAGCCTTTCTTTGATATTGGTGTTCTTTTCCCACTCTATGGTGGAATATTGAATCGTATGCAGCCGCATGATTGCCTACATTTCTTGTGTTTTAACAATGCTTTAATGCTCCAGTGTTTCTTAAGTTTAATATGAGTCTGTGGCTTACTGCAGGGTTATGGTTGCCCAGGACTTTCAATTACAGCTAGTGCTGTTACTATGGCAGAAATCGCACGGGTAGATGCGAGCTGTTCCACATTTATACTCGTGCACTCCTCTCTTGCGATGGTGACAATAGGTTCAAAATCTGCATGATACTGTCTTGTGTTAAGTTTTAGCAAATACCAAGATCAACTTTGCTAGAGCTGAACCATTTCCTCTCTGTTATGTCTGAAGAACAGCTCTTTGCGGATCTGAGGCTCAGAAGCAGAAGTACTTGCCATCCCTTGCTCAACTTACTACTGTTGGCTGTTGGGTAAGCTGCTGCATTCTTTAAGCATAAAAGTGTCTAATGATGGAGTGTCCAACTGAAAAGGTTTTCGTTTCTGTAGGCATTGACAGAACCAAATTACGGAAGTGATGCAAGTTCCTTGAGAACCATGGCGACCAAGGTTAAGCTTTTGAAGAATTAGAATATTCTTAATAATCTACAAAGAAGCATTTTTGATTCGGATACAGATTTGTTTCACACTTTCACCTTACATCTGTTGCATCCCAGGGGGAGCATTACAAAGCAGTTCACCTGATGGCATTATGATATTTGACCCATGATACACCCCTGATATAGAATTGAGACATCCCCAACATCTGGCTATTATCAAACGAAAAAGAGACCATTGACTTCTCATATTGACACCAAATAGTATAAATCAAGTAGGCACATACTGCAAGGCTATGCAGATGGTATAACGTGTGTCTGTCTTGGGGGTGCAAATAACAATATGTTTTGACTGAATTCCTTCTGTATGACCGTATTTGACTCTCTGTTCATTCTCCCCTAGTGCAATACTACTGCAAATCTGAAATTGAATATTATGGATCCTTTTTATTTTTTCTAATCATCAAGCAGTAGTATGCACCTTAGATCTTGGCGTCTTGTGTAACAGGTACCTGGTGGATGGCACATAGATGGTCAAAAGCGTTGGATAGGCAACAGTACCTTTGCAGATGTGCTCGTGGTATTAGCTAGGAATGCAGATACAAAACAACTAAATGGGTAAATCATCTTGTCTTGGACCACTGGTGAACTTTCCCTTTGAAGCATGAATAAAGTAGTATTTTTACCCAACTGGTGTCTTTTGTGCTGTTACTTTAATTATCTTGCTGTCTCATAGTCACAGTCCATTTACTTGCTTCTAGGTTTATTGTGAGGAAAGGAGCTCCTGGTTTGAAAGCCACAAAGATTGAGAACAAAATTGGTCTGAGGATGGTTCAGAACGGTGATATAGTTTTTAATAAAGTGTTTGTTCCTGAGGAGGACAGATTGCCAGGTGTCAATTCATTTCAGGATATAAGCAAGGTACTGATCATGTTTTTTTTTTCTGATTTTGCTTCTGTTGTGCTAAATTACTATATGCTGTTTGGTGATGTACTCCAGCTTTCTTACCTACTTTCACTGCACAAACAGGTCCTTGCTATTTCACGCATTATGGTGGCATGGCAACCAATTGGCATATCAATGGGGGTCTTCGATATGTGCCACCGGTACGGGCCACAATAAGATTTTATACTTCTTTAGCCACTGCCAACTAGTTTACAATTTCGTCTGAATTGAAACAGATACATGAAAGAAAGGAAACAGTTTGGAGTTCCTCTGGCAGCTTTTCAGCTGAACCAAGAGAAACTTGTCCGGATGCTTGGTAACATCCAATCGATGCTTCTTGTTGGCTGGCGCCTATGCAAGCTCTACGAGTCAGGGAAAATGACGCCAGGCCACGCCAGTCTAGGAAAGGTTGGTAACCTAGCTGTCCAATATGCTTGTTCTCGAACTATGCCGTTTGCTTTGAATTATCAGAGGCTAATAACATCTCCTTCCTGGCTGTAACTGTTTAGGCTTGGAACTCCAGAACGGCCCGCGAGGTGGTTTCGCTTGGCCGAGAGTTGTTGGGTGGAAATGGGATTCTGGCTGATTTCCTAGTGGCAAAGGTACAACAGACTACAGAGCCCTGATGTAGTTGGATGTGCTCATGGCTAGTTGGTTGTTCTAGTGGTTTACACCTCAACCATTCCTAGGGCCCTTTGATTATCAATCCTTTTCTAAAACTGTCGCCATCTCCACAGGCATTCTGCGACCTGGAGCCCATCTACTCTTACGAAGGCACATACGACATCAACAGCCTGGTGACTGGCAGGGAGATCACCGGGATCGCGAGCTTCAAACCTGCTGCATTAGCGAAAGCCCGGTTGTAATTTATACAGCTATAAAAAGTGCCGATTCTACTCGTGTCAGCAACTGTGTGTGAGAAGCGAATAAATCAGGTCCCTCGTGACCTGACGCGGACGAGAGGATGTTCCTTGCAAGTGCCTGTACAACGTATACTGAACGGTCAGTATTGGCTGCTCCAGCTAATGATGTGTGCTGAGGACTTATGGCAAATTCCCTGGCGGAGGAACCAAAAACGCAGAAAGATATTTGTTCAGCCTTGTTGCCGGAATCTTTCATTGTTCGCCATCTTTCCGGACAGAGGGTTAGGCCAGAAGCGATCGAAACCTCCGGTCCGAGAGACCAAAATCGTGTGCTCAACTAACTTGGTTCGTTGTGAACCATGTGGTGTCAGATATATCTCATGGTGTAGAACACTAGAACTTATCATATGTCTCGGCTATCTTGGTAGGCAATGATATATACAGTGCGGTCTGGCTAGCGTGCGCGGGTGACTGACCTCACGGCAGCACTTGTGATGCACATCCACCACATTTGAGTGCAAGTAGGCGGCGGCTTTTATGTAGCGGTAGCAGGCGTGCCGCGAACTGCAAAGCCCGGAGGCGAGGCGATGGCTTGGCTGGGCGTCTCTCCTTTCTTTTTTGGGCCCTCGTCTTTGCGGGGTTTTCTTTTTTTTGCCACGGATCCCTGCTCCCCGGATGACACGATGGTAGTGCGTGCGAAAGCGGATTGCGTTTGCGTGACGCCCGACCTGATCTGATTCCCCCGACGAATGCTCCAATGATCCATGCCCACCCACAGCTAGGACTCGGCGGTCGGGGCAAGAAAAGGTCCAGTGGTTCACCGCGCTTATTGGGGGCTGGTGGATGCTGCGCCGGGGGTGGGGGCTGCCGATGAGGTCGGCATTGGGCGGGGGGACCTCCGTGGGGGCCGTGGCGCAGGCGGCGGCGACCGCCCCGCACCGGACGCGGACGCGGTCGCGCACCCACGCCATCCTGAGTCCTGACCTCTCCCGTCTCTCCTCCCCCTCGGCCCCTCCCCACCTGCGCAGCGCCACACGTGACGGGGACTCGAGGGGACCCCGAGGCGCGACGTGTATTGGGATTCCGGGGGGTTGGACGGATGGACGCGCGATTCGACGGATCACATGGCGAAAAGGGAAAAACCCATGTGGAGCTCGCGCGCGCGGCCGGCGCGGCGCGGAGCGGAGCAGGCAGGGATACATCATACACACGACTCGGGCAAAAGACCCCGCGGGCTCGGCTCCTCCTGGGCCGTGTTTGGTTCCGCGGGGGGTGGGGGCGCAAAAATTTTGCCCCAAGAAATCTCACATGCAGAAAGTCCTAAATGAAGTCTATTTACAAAACTTTTTCACACATGAGTACAACTTTGCGCGACGAATCTAATGAGCCTAATTAATCCATGATTTGCTACAGTAATGCTACAGTAATCATCCTCTAATTATGCGGTCAAAGCCTCATTAGATTCGTCTCGCGAATTTAACCCGGAGTTGTGGAGGTAGTTTTGTAAACTGACTTTATTTAATACTCCTAATTAGCGGTCAAAGATGCATTTAATACCGTCAAAAATTTTGCCAAACACGGACCTGCTCGCGTCGCGTGCACTCGTGTGGCGCTGGCGTGGGTGGCCCTGCTCCACCTCCACGGCCAGGCGTGGAGTTGGGTCAGTGGCGGGACGCGCCTGCGCCTGGGTTGGCGCGCGATAGAGCTAGCAGGCGGCAGTGGTAGGCCGGTAGCCGGTAGCCGTAGCGTTAGCGGTAGCGGTAGCGGCAGCGGTGGCGGATGGCGTCTGCGTGGACCCACGGGCCACGTTTCCCTCTTCCCGTCGCAGGGGCTCTCGCCGCTTTCTGTTATGAGGCTGTCCGCACTCGTCGTACTCTATTTTTATCCTCTAAAAAAATATTTTGTCCTGATCATCGAGATTCTCTCCTCTATATCCAGTTTTCCCGCACTCGCCATCCTCTATATCTCATACTCTATACCAACTAACAACTAATTCAGCATGTGGACCCACACGTCATACTTTCTTTTTCCTTTTTCCTTCTCTACCGGACGCAGAGGCCGTCCGCTATTGCTAGCGTACGTGGTGCTGCTCCTGGATTTTAGCGTATTGGATGGAGTACCCGATGCAGCTCCTCATCCTATATCTGCCTACTCCAGGATGCGATAAAGGACTCCGGTGCAGACAGCCTGACCAGTAGTTGACCCCCGTTCGCTGACGCGTGGGGTCCCCGGTGGGAAGGCTCCGTTTTGGTACAGCGGTTTCGACGTTTGGTTTTCTTCCCTTGTTCGGAAAGGTAAAGCCCTCGCTTCCGGCACCGTCCTGACTCCTGCGCCGCACAGCCGTGCCAGACTGAGGCTGTCCGCACTGGTCGTCCTCTAAATGCATCCTCTAAAAGGAATATTCTGTCCTGGTCATCGATATTCTATACTCCAAATCAACTTCTTTCGCAGCCGTCATACTCCAAATCACATACTCTATCCAACTCTACTATATTTTATTCATCCATCCCAACAACCATCTCCTCACCTTTTCTTTTCCTTTTTCTATCTCCTCCATTCTTTTTTCTTTCTTCTTTTTTTCTTTTTTTTTCTTTTTTTCCTTTTATTTTTTCTTTTCATTTTCCTTTTTTTCCTTTCTTTTTTCTCTCTTTTTGTTTCCACCGCCGGTCCCTCTGGAAGAATCCAGAGGGCCTCCCTCTCTCCCGTCCCGTCGCCCCTCTCTTCCTCCCTCCTCCTCCTCTCTCTCCCCGCCGCCCCTCTCTCCCTCCCCTGTGCTCGAGCTCGGCCGGCCCCTCCACCTCCCGCCGCAGCCTCCACCTCCCGCGCCGCCCCCTCCTCCCTTTCCACGCCCGAAGCAGGGCCGGCGGCGGGCGAGCTGGAGGAGCGGCTGCGGCCCCTCCCTCTCCCTCTTCCCCACATCCATGGCCGGCCAGCGGGGCAGCGGCTTGCCTCCCCGGGGTCCGCTGCCGCCCCTTTCTCTTCTCGTCACGCGGAGGAGCGGAGCTCGAGCTCGGGCGGAGCTCGCGCCATGGATCTCACGCAGATCCTCGAGCGAGGAGGAGAGCGGAGG
>CM014274.1:86982166-87000996 GCA_004135705.1 Alloteropsis semialata
CGTGGAATCTTTGATTGGTTATTGCAGATGGTTCGTGTGGTTGGGATTTTTATTTTCATCTCGTGGGTCATGTGGACTTGTATCATTACGGATACATGTTCCTTTCTGGTAAGTCATCATGGGAGCTATCATAACTCTTTTCTGGAAAGAGAAGTTAATCGAACGAGTACGGGTTCAATTCTACGGCCAAAGTTTTCTGAACATGTCCTTTCCATTTAGGGGATAGAGAGCCCTGCGCACCCCTTTTTCAGCCTTCGCAACTAAGCATTGTTCTGGCAGCTCTGCAAATCCGCGTTATTCTTCTGCTCCAATGCCCATTTTCACATCTTCTGCATCTCCGGCTTCTCCTTGTTCCGTGCTCATCATGAGAGCTAACATACTAGTTTTATGGATGGAAGGGGTGGTTAATAGGATGAGTCCCAGTTTTAAATATACAGCCGAAGGTTGCTTTATTAGAATTGGACATGTACTTTCCATTTAGGGGACAGAGTCCTGAGCAGTCTTGTTTGCCTTTGCAACTAAGCATTGTTCTGGTAGCTGTTCAAATCAGCATAATTCTTGTGCTCAATACCCATTTTCATGTCTTCTGCGTATTCGGCTTCTCTCCTCCTTCCATCCTTTGTAGTTTCCACTTAATCATTCTGTGGTACAAAAATGGAAAAGAACATTTTTTATGCTGAAATGCGTGCCAATGCTGATGTTTTAGCATTAGTAGTAATGTATGGTATAATATGTGACTTGAGCCTACTAGAATTTGATGTTCGATTCGATGTCCATTAGATATAAAGAAGGAAATTTCCCTTCAGTTTCAGCTCTGACATCTTGGTTTGCATTGACTGACAATGCACTAACTTCAGTTAGACGGGTATGATGGGTTTCTGCATTTGTTTACTTGACTCCTCAGATAGGAATGGGATGCTGAAATGGTACCGTAGGATAGTGTGCCTCTGGAACAACACCTGCATTAGGCATACTGCTAACATCGTTAGTGTTTTCCTCATAGTAATAGAATGCGGTGGTTGTGATTCTACATCTGGTTATCTGAGTGATATATGCTGTTCTGTTAAATCAAATAGATGGATATGATAGGTGTATGCATTTGTTCAGTGGAGTACTCGGATAAGATGCAGAGATGGTACAGTAGGATAGTTTGCCTCTGAAACACACCTGCGTTAGGCATTTAGGCGTACTCCAAGATTGTAGGTGTTTTTCTCATTGCAATAGAATGTGGTTGTTATGATTCTACATCTGATTATCTGAATGATGTATGTTGTTCTGTTGAATCATATGATATGGAGACATTTTTTTGGTAGCTATTTGTTCTGTTGGTTATGTCTGTTGATTATGTCTTTTGATTAACTCTGTCCTCTTGACGACTTAGATTTATATTGCATTTTGCCAACTTAGCTTCTTGAATCCAACCTATTTCTGTGTTATATTTATATTTTATAGTGCAAACATGAATCTTCATTTGTAGGAGGTTGTTTGATTGTAGTGAACGTAGTTCAATCAGAGTGTTCATTTAGCATAACCTTTAGTACTTAATTGTTATGAAATTGATCATGCATAGGGAGGAATTTTTCTAACCTCTCAGTTATCTATAACTGGAAAGCAAGAACTGATACAGAAGAGGAAAAGCTGCAGCAACTCCAGTTATGCATTCTGGGGGTGTTATTTCTGATTCATACTTGCAAGATGAATCATGCCTGAAAGAAATACAAGCTATAGATATCTGTTGATTTTGGAGTGTGGTGGATTTGCCAGTGAGCAGAAGATGGCAGAAGCACATACACCAAGAATTTTAGGAATGGCATAGTTTGACCTTTGGGCATGTCTTAGAGCATTTCTTCTTCCACTTGCAACCTGCTCTTTCTGTTTCTTTTTTTCTCTTTGGATATTATATTTCCTACTGTGTAAAGTAAAATTATTTTTGTTTGATTTGGTTTATATATTTTCTAAGAATGTATAACAAGATTGGAAGGAATAATGTGAGACACAATGTGCTTGTAAATCTGTTTGATATTTCAGTGCCTCTATATCAGAAAAAAATGATTCTTTTTTAGTTAGTCGAGCCACTGTAATAGTTTGAAATTCTACTTGCCATTCTCACGGACCACTTTGTGTTGTTTAGGTGCCATGTCACTGAGTTTAATTTGATAATTTCCCTTGTCAGTTTTAATCTATTGCTCTATTATTGTGGATGATAAGGGCACTTCAAAGTGTCCATAATCAATATTCTATAGTCAACTCGGGATATAATTGATTCAGTTTTAAAACTTTATAGCTCATTTATTTATCAAGTAATATTTGTGATTTCACTAAGTAAATGTCTTGTATGAGTGGTTCTGCTCTATTCTGGTGGGTGTGACCTTTGCAGTTTTACGAGTTAATAGAAATTCTGGATTCTTGTTGTTTTATCTTGCTGTTCCTCATGCTCAATTCAGAATTGTGTTTGTTTTCTGATTCATGATTCATTTACTGACAATTAAACATTGAAATATGGAATGAACTTGAATGATTTCTATACTTATTTTGTGATATCCTACACAAAGTATTGGTAACCTAGCATCATTTGTGATAATGGCAATGTATTCTTTCATTTGAATCTGTTGGGGATGGGCCGTGGGCGGCCATGGGCCGAGGCCCTCCCTTGTATGTAAAAGAGGCCCAAACAAGGGTTCAAGGGTCCAATTGTAACATCTAGGGACCTGATTGTAATACTTAACCCCACCAATGGAATAAACATAAACAACCATCTCCCCCTCCCTATAAATAGAGCCCTAGGGCTTGGGGGAGAGGACTTTTGGCTCTTGCTCATTTGCTCTCTCATGTGTGCTCTCTTGTTGGCTTCCTCTCTATACCTCTCCCTTGTCTCATCTCTCGCTTGTCTGGGATTCAACCTCCAGGGCGAATCCCAACAGAGTCTTCGAAGTTATGTTGATGCTGGATTATTGATATCGGTTTTGTTTTCATTTTCAGATTAAAGGCAGCCAGGTCTATTTTTGGTATGGCTTGGAGTAACCACAACCATATCCTGCTGCCAGAGATGGATCATATTCAGCCCAAGAATGTTCCACACAGTGAATCCCTGCCTTTAGGTAGATAGCTGGACTGAATCCATTATACTGTGTTTTTGTATATTTATCATAATTTTGATAAAATAAATAATGATTTTTGTTCTAATCTCAGGTCAAAAGCTTCTAGTGCATCATCGAAGTGATACACCCCTTAGAATTGGTGATCCAAGTCATGGGAATATGACAGTTCGATCAAATGACCTTCCATCTTCAAGTCACCCTGTCCAAACTCCAGGTTATAGAGCTGGGAACCCAGTGTCCTCACATGCTTATTGTCCTGTCGGAAACTCCAATAGCCATTTAGTAGAGCCTGCTGTGAGTTATCCACATAGATCTGAGGAAGCAGTGAGTTCCCATATAGACAGCAGGAGGACTGCAATGAAACGAAAAAATCCCATCATACACCCTGCGGGGATCAGTGCAAATGGTTATTATGTTGGAAGCTCTTCGAATACTCAGTTACCTAACTCAGCGCAACCAAATCCTGCTCCACTTGCCAAGCCCTTTCTTCCTCAAATGCCTTTAAGCATTGGCCAAAGTGGTTGGAATGGCCAACACTTAATTCATCAAGAAGGATTTCAGAGGAATGTGAGAGCACGGCACAATCATAATATTTCACTAGAACCTAGACCAGCTTTAACATTACACAGCAAACAGCATTCATCTGCCGTCATTCGCTCCAGCTGCAAGTGCTTCCCTGGGTACATCAATGGAAAGGAACCAAGCACCTGCTTCTGTGCCAGCAAGAACTGTACCATCAGGTTAGTATTCAATGCTTTAATTGAATATGCTAGATATCTAATATTGTTTTTAACACATGGTGGAAGGGAACTTGATCCTTCAAAGTTTGGTTTGGAGTTGCTTTTATGGTTTGATTTAAAACACAAGTTACCTGTCAGTTTGATTTTGAATTGAACAGACCCTTCTGTTCTCTGTCATTGGGTTTCTTTTTTTTATTTAGTTTACCGATGTTGATATTTACAGTGCAGGAGTTTTGATGGTTTTGCAGGTGCACCAGGACTCGTTAGCAGGGCTCTGGAGAGGACTTACTATCCTGGTACTGGAAGCAGCAACTCAAGTGTGGGTGCTGTCCCAAATGTTCTCGTTTCATCTGGCAGTGCAGCATTTGCTAATGGTGGCTATGCTCCTAGTACTGTTCAGGGTGGCACTGCTCCCATATACCCTCATCCAGCTCCTACAGCTTCCTCTGGCTCTAGAGCAATGCCCCATGAGACGGTCATTCGGAGTTATCCACCTGCTATCTCTGCAGCTACCTCTACATCTGTGCAGATCGGTCAACCATTACCTGCCCGAGCTGCTGCATCTTCTAGACATGCAAGGCAGGTGTCTGTAAGGCATGCAAGCAATGGAAGGAACAGAAGGGCTAGGAGCTCTTACTATGGCTTTCATCCTTTGATGATCGAGGCAGAGGTAGATAGCTTTTCTTCCCTGTTTCCTTGAAATGAAGTTGGTGTTTATTGTAGAACTTGAAACTGATTGTGTTGATCTTTGTGAAGCGGTTTATGATGGACCAGTTGGTCATTTACGAAGCAAGAGCACTAGCAGCTGACCCCCACAGGGACATGAGATTAGACATTGACAATATGAGTTATGAGGCAAGTGTCATATTTTGCTTTCACAACCCTCTCGCTCCAGAAATTTGAGTCTTTCTTCTAACTTTTTCCATTGGCCACAGGACTTGTTGGCTTTGGGAGAATTTATGGGTAATGTCAACACAGGCTTGGCTGACGAAAAAATTTCGAAGTGTGTGAGAGAAGTGGTGTGTTGCAGTTCTGATCAAACGCAAAACGATCAAGATGACGAAGATGACGGGAGTTGCGTCGTTTGCCTGGTATAATTTCTCGACCTATTTCTGTTACACTAATGTCTAATGTCTAATATTACATAACCATGGCTTGAAACTGACAAATTTCCTGTTGATGCATTCTGGCAGGAGAGGTACAAAGACAAGGACGTGCTGGGAATACTGAAATGCAACCATGACTTCCATGCTGACTGCATCAAGAAGTGGCTGCAGACAAAGAATTCATGCCCGGTGTGCAAAGCTGCCGCGGCTTAGGATACTAGAGGAGCAACAATTGTGCTCCTCAAACCATTCATTTTAGGCTCAGGTCAAATTATGCCATTCTATTCTTTCCCTCCTTGCCATGTAAATAAATGCTCTAAGGTGATGAATCAATTGTTCCTTGGGTTGCAGTAAAGCCAAAATTCTTTGGTTGTAATGTAACAATCCAGTCAATAGTAAATAACCATCAGGTGGTTACATTCTCATGTCTGGACTTTCGAGTCCACCGACGCTCTACATTAGTTGCGAGGTGCATTTCTGCCAGCCTTACCTCTCCTGGATGTTAGGGTTGGTGCAAGAATTCTGAGATCATAAGCTTTACTCGATTGTGAAGTTGCTTAGAGGCAAGCATTGGTGTCTGGTAACTTCGGTTACAAGCTGTTTTAAAATGTTAAAACTAAGATGTTTAAGCTGTAACTTTGTTGGTCATTGGCATTTTAGGCTATCTGACATGATATGTGGTTTTGTGCAATTGTGCATGTACAATTGTACATGGATGCGCCACCGGGCTGATGGAGACGGTTGGATCGGGTGTTAGCGTCGCGGCAGGCCGGAGCACACCGAAACCTGCCGTGCACGATGCATGTCCATCCTAGTCGTTTTTGTTTGTTGCCGAGCTGGGGAGAATTATTGGACCATTTTCCCACTCTTTGGAAATCATGCGTTAGCTGCACCGGCTATTCATGATGAAAGAAATGCACCAGCTGCTTGTTTACTTTTGTCCCTGAAATATTCCCTGGCGATCTGATCGTTCATGCCGGTTTGGTGACACCACTGAACAGTGTGTCTTTGTGGTGAGGAACAGAGGAGCCCTGGTAGATCCTCAGTCCTGACCTGCACTCTCTCTCTCTCTCTCTCTCTCTAGATCCATTAGGAGGACTGGATGGACTGATCTAGGAATCTGATTGTCAAAAAAAATCACAAAGTAGTACTCCCTCCGTTTTTTTATATGTCATATTAGTTTTGTCCTAAGTCAAAGATGGATACTTTGACCAAGTTTATACAAAAATATAAAAATATCTACAATATCAAATTTGTTTTGTTGAGTTCACCATAGAGTATATGTTAGTAGTACATATGATTGATATTATAAATGTCACTATATTTTTCTATAAATTTGGTCAAAGTTTTATAACTTTGACTTAGGACAAAGCTAATACGATATCTATTAAAAATCGGAGGGAGTAATGATTAATGAATCCAAATAAGGGTGTAATAGCAAGGCTGCTGAAGTGCAGTGGACAGTCAACTGTGAAATCATGCACTAATACCTGAGTAAGTGGAGCTCTGCCATCTGCCAAGAAAAAAGAAAGGACTCAATTTTCAGAACTGTAAATCACCTGTTGATTTGAGTTGTCCAATAACAAACTCTACTGCTATTCTCCCAGCTAAGAGCCAAACATCAAGTGTCCTGCTATTTCATTCATTTGTCCCGTTCCATGTTCCGTTAAATTGGCAGAAATCTTTTCAGCTGACCAGTCCCTCACTCCCACCAAAACAACAGCCTAGCCTATCCATCACTAACCCTCCCTCCTCACACAACGCAAATCGCCATCATTTCCACCTTGCGATGTTCAGAAAGAGGAGGAAAAATCGGACACCTCTTGTGACAAAAACCCCACTGCACTTGCTGGCTCGCTGCCGCTTGAAGCAACCCCCGGCTGTTAGCCTGTTCCACCTCGGCAGCTCACCTCATCGTTTGGTGCCCTGTAACTGTATGTGACTTACCCCCACCACCTCTCTTACAGCTCACTCCTCTCGTGCCCCTGCCCCTAACCCAACCACCTCGCTATAAGTGGCGGCATCGCATGCCTCCCTCGACACTGCCACACCGATCGATCGGCCTGCACTTCGCACTGCACTGCGTCGCGTTGCGTGGCAAGTCCGTCACGACTCGCAAGAGGTAGCGATCAGCCGATCACCATGCAGGCGATGCGGAGACTCGTGCGCGTCCTCGTGGTGCTCGGCGTGGCCGCCACGGCGTCGGCGCAGGGCCCGACGGCGGCGCCGGCCACGCCCACGCCAGCGACCCGCGCACCGGCCACGCCCACGCCGGCGACCCCCGCGGCGCCGGCGCCCGTGGCCGGGTCGAGCAACATCACGGGCGTGCTGGCCAAGGGCGGGCAGTTCAACACCTTCATCCGGCTGCTCAAGTCCACGGGCGTGGCGTCGCAGATCGACAACCAGCTCGCCAACAACGGCAACGGGCTGACGGTGTTCGCGCCCACGGACAACGCCTTCACCTCGCTGCCCTCCGGCACGCTCAACTCGCTCTCCGACCAGGACAAGAACGCGCTCGTCCAGTACCACGTCGTCTCCACCGCCATCCCCATGTCGCAGTTCGACACCGTCAGCAACCCGCTCCGGACGCAGGCCGGCAGCGCCTCGCCGGGGGAGTACCCGCTCAACGTCACCTCCGAGGGGCAGCAGGTTAACATCTCCACCGGCGTCGTCAACGCCACCGTCAACAACGCCGTGTCCACCGGCGACAACCTCGTCGTCTACCAGGTAGACAAGGTGCTGCTGCCGCTCAAGCTCTTCGGCACGGCCGAGGCCCCCGCGCCCGCGCCGCTCGCGCCGGCCAAGAAGAAGGGCAAGACGCCGGCGTCCGTCGCGGACTCGCCCGAGGCCGAGGCGTCACCGGACGCCACCACGTCGCTCGCCGCGGCGAGGGCCACGGGAGGTGGCGTCGCGGCGGCCCTTGCGCTGGCCGCCGTCTGGTGGGGGCTGTAGTGACGGGCGGCTGGTGGCGATGAGAGTGTGAGGTCTCTGTGACTTCTTTTTGTATACTTTTTTTTTTCGCAGGTCTTGTTGGTCTTTTCGTTTTTACTTTGGCCATTTTTGGAAGAATTGTTCTTCGTCGCCATTGCAATTGCTAGGAGTATTGTCGTGTAATGTAATATTGTCATCCCATTTTTATGTAATTCTGCTAAATAAATATGAGTTGTGTATATTTCAGTATCCTGATGTATTTAATTTGTTTATCAGTGCTCATACAGAAACTCGAGGCCACCAGTTGATCAGACTGCTCTCAGAAAAAAAAAGAAGTTCACATCACAGGCCGAGTTTCATGAATAATCCCTCGAGCAATGTTGAAGCAGATTCATTGCAAAATTTGATGCGATGAAAATGCAGAGAGAGGAACAATTTTTTGTTCACGAGATCGAAATATATACCTACATTACATGGTACAACAATAACTACTTCCACAGCCTCTTTCTCAGAAGAAGAAAGAAAGATGAAATTAGCTTTACAACCTGTAGAAGTGTAAGAACCAGCCTGTTCGGTTGGCTTATCAGCCACCAGCCAGCAGTACTTTTCTCTCACAACAAATCAGCACCAGCCACCAGCCAGCCAGCAGTATTTTTCTCTCACAACAAATCAGCACCAGCCACCAGCCGCCAGCCAACCAAACAGGCTGACATTCAGTTAAAATTTAAATTTGTCAAATGCAGATCGATCAATCAGGAAGGTTGCAATGAGCTTTCCATGCTTGAAGTCCTTGCTGGTGCATTACCAGATATCGACTGCCCACCTCTTCAGCTGTAGATCGATTCGTCTGGAAACATAACCCTGTCATCGCCGCCGGTTGTTGCAGCATGAACCAGTATCCCCGAATGTTGGGGTAAACATGCCCTGATGTCTTGCTCCAGTAAACAGTCGACCAAGTGAACTTTCTGCAGCGAATGTGGCAGCTGCACAGCTCCTAATGCAGGACAGTCTTGGGCAAGCAATCGCTCCAAACTTCTCAAATTTTTTTCGAAAACGCAGGAGAACTGCGTTTCATTGTATTAAGTAGAGGAAACCAAATACAAACCGCAGCACAAACACGGCCAACAGCAGCCAAAACCAAAACACGAACAAGACACGAAACAAACGCGGCACGAACACGAACACAAGACGAACAAGCGACGCACGAACACAAGACAAGAGTGGCACAAGGCCGGGACTAAGGCGACTACTCCCCGAAGAGACAACCTAAGCGCCAGGCTCCTGCACAGATCCAGAGCTGGCCTTCCTGCCAAATGCGTAGGAGCAGCTGGGAGGCTGAAGCCGCTGTTCCTTCGAAGAGACGAGCATTTCGCTCCTTCCAGAGAGTCCAGGAGACCAGCACAAAGAGCGTGTCAAATCCTCTTCTCCTTTCCTTGGCGAATTGCTTCCGTTGGTGATCCCACCATTCCTGCAGGCTCCATTGTTCGGAGCTGAAGTTGCACACGCCGCCGGCCCTCACGAGTACCTCCCACCAAATAATTCTTGCGAAACAACAGTTGACCAGGAGGTGATCCGCGGTTTCCGGTTCCTGGTCACACAGCCAACAGTCGTTGCGGGCTTCCAAATCATGTCTTCTCCGCCGATCCGCTGTCCAAAGGCGCCCTTTAGTTGCCAACCACATGAAGAATTTCACCTTCTGTGGCGCCCAGGTTTTCCATATTCGGTCGGACCCCGACAGCCTGATGCTCCCTTCGTGCAGCTGCTTGTATGCCGAAGCCGCCGTATACTGGCCATCGGCCGTCCATCTCCAGCAGAACCTGTCCTCCCTGTCCGCCGTAAGACGCATGCCTACGAGGTGATGCCAGAGGATGATATACTCCATGAGTGCCGGTACTGACAGACCACCAGTGATGTCGTCGGCCCAGTTCTCCCCCAAGGCCTCGGCGACCGAGCGGCTGCTCCGGGTGCGCTTGGAGATTCTGCAGTAGACGTTCGGTGCAAGCTGATGAATAGATTTTCCGTCGATCCAGTTATCCTCCCAGAAGAGTGTCCTGTGACCGTTCCCGATGACGACGGTGACCGACGCTTGGAAGAAAGCCCTGACTTGAGGCTCAACTGGGATGCCCAAGGCCGACCACGCTCGGTCCGTATCTGTTCGTTGAAGCCATAGCCACCGTGTCCTGAGCGCATAACCTGCCAGCTTTAGGTCCCTGATTCCCAGCCCGCCGTGTGTTGTCGGTCGGCAAACAGTTGGCCAAGCTACCGCATTCTTCCCCCTGACGGCCTTGTCCTTCCCTGACCAGAGGAAGTTTCTGCGTATGCTGTCAATCTGTTGTATGACTCAGGGAGGAAGCTTATCAGACATCATCAGGTAAACTGGCATTGAGGATAAGGTGGACTTGACCAGTGTCAGGCGCCCGCTCTTGTTCATCAACGGGCCTTGCCAAGGTGGTAGTTTTGCCGCCATCTTTTCGACAAGGGGCCGGTAGCACGACTTAGGTAGAGATCGGGTGGACAGTGGTACACCCAAATACCTGATGGGGAACTGCTGAATTGCACACGGTATCACTGCCTGGAATTCAAGCAAAGTGTCGCAGCCATAGATTGGCGTGATGGAACATTTGGCGACGTTGGTGTGCAGTCCAGAAGCATCACCAAATAGCTGAAGGATCCTTGCAACAGCCCTTGCCTCCCCCTCGGTTGGGCTAAGAAGTAGGATGACATCATCAGCATATAGGCTGCAGTGAAGTCGAATTGCTGGAATGCCCATTGGTTGGATGATATCTTCCTCGCATGCTTTGACAAACAATCTGTTGAGTGTGTCCATCGTGAGCACGAATAAGATAGGTGATAGTGGATCACCTTGACGCAATCCTCGTCGGTGAGTGATCGGTTGCCCCGGCTGTCCGTTCAGCAAGACGCGAGTTGAAGCAGTGGAAAGAAGCATGGAGATCCAGTCCCTCCAACGGCTACCAAATCCCCATGCCTGAAGGACTTCCAACACAAACTGCCAGCTAACCGTGTCAAAGGCTTTGGAGATGTTTAAGCAGCAGCTTGGGAATTCTCTTTTTCTTCAGCATCACCGACGCTCTCTGCACATACTTAAAGTTGTCCAGGATCGATCTCCCTTTGAGGAACGCGCTCTGATTGCAAAGCACCAGGTTCCCCGCGTGGGTCCAAACTTCTCAAATTGGAGATCCTTTTCAAACTCCTGTTGTTCTTGACCTGGAGCCAGACCACTGCAGGCAGATTTGTGATCTCTTCGAGGCTGTCTGCACCTTCGACCTGAATCCTTTGTAAGCTGGTTATTTTTGACAGGTCGTCTGGGAGAGCTTGTAGCTTGGGACAGTTGATAAGCATTAAACGCTTGAGGTGTGGCATCAGGATAGTTTGCTGAGGATTCACTTGCATCTTTCTGCATAATTCCTGTGTGTTCAGAGACCAGCACTCTAAGTTGTACATATCAAATATGTGACATAATTCAAGTTTAGGGAAGAAAATTGTTCGTTCTCCTTCCCTTACGCCTTGGCCGAAAAGACTTGTGTCCAATTTAAACACTGCGTCCGCACCTTTAATCTTGAACACTAGCAGATCAGGTAGTTGACCAACTGGTGGAATTTGTGGGCACCAGATGCAATCGTTGAGGTGCAAATGGTACAAGTTTCTGAAAATATCTGGTAATAGTGAAACTAACCATGTTGGGAACTTGGTGCCCAGGAAGCCATGAATGAAAAGATGACTCAGATTTGGTGGTGGCACAAGATTTTCATAAACTCTCGTCATAGTTTTCTGGCCTTCATTTGTCCCACGAAGTGCTTCATCGGTTCTGCTCCTGTCTATCGTGCAGCCAAGTGACAATTCTTTCAGCTTTGTCTTGTCCTTCAGAACTACACCAGGTACTTCCACTCCTTCAAGCTTATCAATCCGGAGACGCCGAAGCTGTGAGAGGCTCTGCAACTCATTCAGCTTGAAACCATTAGAACTTTCAAAAACTCCCATGAGCATGCCTAAATGGTGCAATCCTCCAATTCCACGTGGCATGGAAGTGATTGCAGTCTCATTGAGGCGAAGACTCAGGTTCAATAGTTTTGCAATACTATTTGGCAACACACGAAGCTCACTGCAACCTAGCAATGAAAGATATTGAAGATTTAGAAGACGCCCAATTGACTTGGGGAGGCACTGAAGTTTTGTGAAGCTGAGATTCAGAACCCTCAGATGCACCAAATTCTTCACGGACTTAGGGAAAGCCCTGATGTTTGTTTCACTAAGAATGAGAACACGAAGGTGTTTGAGCCTCCTGAACAATTCACCATCAATGGTTGAAAACTTAGGACTGTCAAACAAAGCCAGAGTACGCAAACATGCAATCTTTTTCAGTGCAAAAGGCAGCCTCTCTCCAACGTTAGCAATGCCCAAACGGCGAACCTGCAGCACAGAATCTGTAATCCTGCGTGAGTCAATGAACAAGGCATCGTCCTTTGCTAGATGCTGGGAAAGTGACCTTAGAAGGTCATGCATTGTTGATCTGCTCTTGTCGAGATACCTCGGATGTAGCTGCAGGAGATTTCTCCTAACAAGCTCACCATAACAGCCTTCAGTTGCATCATGCGCTGAAATGCCGCCCTTTTCGCTCACTAAGCCTTCAGCAGCCCACGAGTAAGAAATAGCCTCCCTATGAATTTGGGAGCTCGCAGGGAATATCGAGCAGAAAAGAAAGCACTGCTTAAGTTCAGAGGGCAAATCCCTATAGCTCCAATATAATGGCCCCTGTACTCGATCTGGAAGCCCATTTAAAGACCATTCACAATCACGTATCCCCTCCCATTCAGCTATAGTAGTCTTGGATGACAATACACCAGAAATCACCTTTATGGCAAGAGGAAGGCCATCACACTTCAAGACAATTTGCATTCCAATATCTTTGAATCTTTCCTCCCTTTCCTTTTCCTGCTTTCTGAAAGTATTTTTCAGCAATAATTCTAGGCCAGTGTCCTCATTCATCTTTTGCACATGGTGGATGTGTATTGCTCTTGTTTCTTGTAATACCGTGTTGTCTCTTGTTGTTATTAGAATTCGACTAAGTCTGAGCTGATTTTCAAAAGGCCTGCATAGTAGATCAGTCCAGACATCTGCCCTCCAAACATCATCAAGCACTAGAAACACGGTCCTCTCAGATATACAATGGACAAGGTAGCACACAAGTTCTGCTTTGGTGCTTTGCTGCCCCGTACTTCCTCCTGCTGCCCGGATCATCTGCTTCAGCAAATCAATCTCGTCAAAAGTTTCAGTCACACATAGCCAAATCCTGAGCTGAAATTCTTTTTCTACCCTTGCATCATTGTATATCTTCTTAGCTAAGGTTGTTTTACCAATACCTGGCATTCCTTCGATGCCGAAAATACCAAAATTTGCATCCACATCTCTATAAGCAATCAGTTTTTGAACCATCTCATTGGTACTGTTTACAATATCTGCCCCAACGACATCATCTGGCAAAGCATCAGTCTGACGAATGTCAACATTAGGTGCACTTATTTTGCTCAGGGATAATTCTATCCAAGCTAATCATAACTCTGTCCTTCAAAGTTCTATCGAGTCTTTCATTAATGTCCTTAATTTTATAACCAACCTCGCAGTTGAACTGAAAATCGCCAAGACGAAGGGTGGGACTTTGTGGCATACCCGTTGATTTACCATGGAGGATTGCTGACTATGGGAAGACCTCTGGCTCTTAATGGAGCAGAGATCAATTAGATCATCAGCATCATACATGACATCTTTCAGCTGGTTCAGCCAGGTGTTGATGCCACTATCATGGACCCTCTTCATCTCAGCATCAACTAGAACACTCTTCATGTACTCCAGACGATTTTTGAGCATTTTGAGATCTTCTACTACACCAAGGGCTCTCATCACCCTGTCTTCAATAAGATCAGCTAACTTATTAGTGTACCTCGCTATGACTGCATCTGCAATCATCACCATCTTGTGTAGGCAGTGATTCCTTCCAAGACTTCCCTATAAACAGATTGCTCTCTGGTCTTTGCAGAATGAAGTGGAAATGTCAACGTGTTTAACTTGAGCCTTTGCAGAAGGCCATAGACTCGACCCTCACCAAAAAGAAATCCAGATCAGACATGCGGTGCATGTTGGGAATTCTTCAAGTTTTCTGTCCTTTTCTTCATACCTAAGATGATTATATATTGATTATATATTAGTTCTAAATAAGTTAGTAATTCATTTAGCCGTCAACTGTTGACATTTAGTGTACTGCCATAAAGAAAAACATGTCACAATCTAAGCATATTCTTGGGTATTGTGCTCCGATTTGAAATAGAACGCAGCCACGCAGGTACAACTGTAAGTGGGGTGAATTTGCAACAGTAGAGCATGATTTTGACGTTATCACGCTAACCGCATTCTATTGACTGCTCATGGGCTACTACCCTTTCTCCAAACCAACCTAATGCATAGAAATCAATCGCTTCTATTTTTCCTAGCAGCTATTTTATTCAGCCTAAACTGAAAAAATTGTGCATTGCAATTTGCAAGTTGCAAAATATGCTGTTCACCGCATGCGAAAACTTTATGAACTTTTTGCAGTAAAATAAACTAGCCTGCTGCCCTGCTGTGAGTTCCTAACCAAGTTTGCTTCTACATGTAAAGCAGTAGGATAAAGGTTTTCTTCAGCATAAGCATCAACAAGACATTTCATACAGTAGTAGGACTTTATAAAAATAAAATAATACATTAGGAGTAGGTTCAGATTCCTCTAATCTTTGTGAAGTGTTAGATTTATCCCGGGTTGGGCAGTGGCGTCCCTTGCGGACATTTCATCGAACACCATTGTTTGGGGAGAAAAATCACCGGGAGGATTTCTCTACACGCGGGGGAAAATATATATTGCGGGCGTGCCAGTGTATATAAAATACACAAAAAAAATAGACAAAGACAATGTAGGGAACACATATTTTATTCATATATGCGATAATACAAATACATGTTCCCAATATATGTGCGCGCTCCATTGCCTGCCGTTGGGCAGATCTGATATGGGCGAAGTGGTCTTCTGGTTTCTAGGGCCTCGAAAGGCTCTAGTTAATTATATCCGCAAGTCCAGCTCGCGGAACACCTCCGATTAAGCTGATGTGGTCGTCTTGTTCGATCTTCGCTTCGCGTTCTCCATGCATAATGAGATATAGGGCGTCGGCATTATCATGGCCTAGTTGGTCCATGGGCCGGTCGTAACGCAGTCGAAACGTCGACGGCGCTCGCCGGTGTTGTCCGGCCTTGTCGGTCGCGAACAACGGTGTCGTAGTGGTGTTGATGAACTGCATGGTGGCGCTCGGATTGATCGGTTGGATGACTCAACAACATAATCGAGTAGCGACAGAAAAGTAATTAGGAGAATAAAGGAGCCCGGCGGCAGCAAGATTGCATCGGCCATCGGCGTCCAGAGAGCAAAAATCCCATGACTTCACGTAGATGTGAAGTAGGACCCTGTTTACATTGTTTGACACATGGATACATATAAAGAAGCACATTGACGTAGAAGCCTGATAAACTCGGCGATGTTCTCTCCGGCTCTTGGACAGAGTCGACGGCGACTTCGACGACGTCCTTGTCAGCGCTGGGATGAATGGCGCCGCAAGTCTCGATCGCAGCCGGCGCGGTGGAGCTGGAAGACGCCATGACATCTGGCGAGCGGAGTAGGATGCAGTAGTCGGCGTTGTACTCCGTGCTTGCGAGGGATCGGCGCACGCGGACGCACATGCGCCGGCATCTCTTTAGTTGATGAAGCCGCAGGCAGCGAGGGATCGCGAGTGGTGGACGTCCCATGGCGGCGTGTAGACGGGCTGGTCGAGGACGAGCCCTGACGACGACGATGAGCTGGCGAGTCGGGCTGCCGGCGGAACGACGGCGCTCTCTGCAGCTGGGTCGGTATTTTTCTCCATGAGACCATGACGCTCATGAGGACGAGAGTACGAACATGCATGCAGCTTGAGAGAAACACGTAAGCAATAAAAGAAACGGAAATGACATGATCTTAAGGCCAATCCCAGTGGTAGGTTTCATGTTGATGTTTCCAAGATAGCCACATAAGCAACAAAACAATGAAATTGTGCTTGAAACTACCTCTCCAATGGATAGTTTCATTTTGTGGTTTCATAGGCACTCAAAGCATTTAATTTCATGACTCAATGAGAGTTGGTATGCGTGCATACAGGGTTTCATCTAGATGAAACTGGTGCATTCTCTCTCTTCATAAATTTGATGCCATGTCATCAGAAAATCCTACGTGGCATGCTAATTAATGCGCATGAAACTCCTATGAAACTCCCACTGGGAATGGCCTAAGGGGTGTTTAGTTCCCCCTCCATTTTGCAAAATGAAGGCATTTTGCAAAATGAGTGCGTATCGGGCCACGTGCATAGAGAGAAAAAAGTGTATTGGGAAACATGCATTTTGCAAAATAGAGGGGGAACTAAACACCCCCTTAACCCGAGTTACCGAAGACGACGGGGAGAGGAGCCATGGCGCCAGGTACTTGGCGACGACGGCGACGTGATCAGCGCAGCGCAGCGGACTGTTTCCGAAGCTCCTTCGAAGGCCGCGGCCTCGCTGCTCGCCGGCGATATACGAACGCAGGAGATGAATGTGTGCGCTCAGATGGCAGAGCGTGGTGCGTGAGGTGTGGTGTTGTGTTGTTCTCATGAGAGGGCCAGGTCTCCTTTTATAGGCAGTACTGGGGAGAGCAGCGTCGGTGCTCTGCGCCGCCTCTGATCCGTTGGCGAACGAGTCAGGGGTGTTTAGTTCATCCTCATTCTCTAAAATTTTGCATAACGCACGTTTTTTAATGTATTTTTTCTCTCTATGCATGCGACACCCCCTCAGTGCTGACGAAACGGCCGGCGTCAGTTCCTCAGCCGCGCAGCCCGTATTTCAAATTTGAGGCTTCTTCTTATCTGCAAGACTGCAAGCTCTATCCTTCCACGTCCGTCGCAGGATCCCGCTGGCCGCCTCTTTTGAAATCTGCTGGCCGACAGATGGGACCAGCTAAAGTGCATGGCCGCCGATGGACTAGGAAGCTTCTGGAAGATGACGTGGGACCACTCACCAGTCTCTTGCTTGGGGGAATTATACGTGTATGCGCACGTACGTACAGGAAGATGCCAAGGCAGACTTGCACATTATGCGCTTGCTTCTTAAAAGCTAATACTCCTTCATGTAGCCATACACGTAACACGTACATCAGTACACGCGTGTTACTTGCTTGCATGTGTATGAACGTTATACTTACAAGGGCGCATATTAACAAGATTAATTCATGCTAACACGTTAGTGATCAGCCCGAAAGCCCTGTAGCTTTATTGAGTTTAATTTAGACCATTAGCCAGCTATTGGGCCGAGTGGAGAGTTCCTCGTCATAGTACACTGGCACCTTTGCTAATTGGGCCGGCAGCTGCTCCTTGCTAGCGAAAGAGTGCTCACGTATACACGTATGTTGGGATAATTTAGAACCAATATATGCAGAGCCCCATCGGTTGTTCTTCCGGGAAACTTCCCGTCGCTTTCCCCTTGCTACAGTTCCGCCAGGGCGATCCGGAGGCGATTCGAGTTCCGGCGACCAAATCGACGGGTTCTCCCCGCCTCCGGTGTCCTTACCGGCGCTGGAGGATGGGGGAACCTTCGATTTGGCCGTCCGGTGTATATACCCTATACTATTAGGCTTGGTTTGAGTAGATTAGGGTTAGGTTTATCCTCGCCGCCGATGTGGCGTGGATCTGTTCCCTGGTGCTGCGCCTCCGGTGGACGACGGCGTGACGACGACGGCGGCTTCTCCGACGTCAACGACGGCTTCCCAGTCTTCGCGGGAGGTGGCGACATCAGGTTCTTTTGCTTCCTCCAGTCCTCTTCAGCGGATGGTCTAGTTGCTGGTGATTTGATTTTGGTGGTGGCTGTTCTGTTCGTGGTGCTTCATGATGGTATTTTATGCGTGGGATCGAGTATGTACGATATTACCGTTCATTTTATTTTCTGCGTCCATACTCGAATCCTTCGTGGGCTTTTCTGTGCCGTCGGGGCCCATGACAGCGGAGCCGATGCCGATCTCATGATCCGCGGTATGACTGCTGGAGTTTGGAGGAAGATATTTGGCTGCTCCCTTATTTGCGTCGGTAATGGTCTCGTCGGCGTAGATTTGTGGAGATGTGTTGTGCCCACCTTCTCTGGTGGTTTCCTTCCCCTTCGGGGTGATCTGCTCGTCGGTGTGCTGGAGATGTTGATGCTTGAGGCGTCAGGCTTCCTGTCCGGCGAAGTGATGGCTTCTTGCCATCTCGACAGGCCTATGCGTTCAACGGGTGCAAGGCATGCTGCTGTTGTTAGTATGCTGCTCATGGTGCCGTTCAAAATCTTTCAAGAGTCTTCGTCACAAGGGCGGTCGGCTTCAATGCGATTGATCCGGTCGCTGGCGATGAAGATCACCGGGAGAAGCTTGCAAGGACTTGATTGTAATTTTCTTTTACCTGAAGGGTGTCTTTGTAAGTGCTGGGTTGTAAACCATCAGAAATAGTTATGAAATATAATCCCGGTTTTCTCAAAAAAAAAACCAATATATGCTGACAGGCTTATCTCATTCACATCGAGATACAGCATGTACAAAATCCTGTCAAACAACCATACCTGCAGGCTGCAGCCAGGGAGGCACAGGTACAAGCAGACCGAAAGGTGAACGAAGAAACGTCGGCGACGGAGCTGTTTCGCTAATCGCGACACACAGGCCACAACCTGCCTGCATGTGCGGCCGCCCGGTGAAAAAATAAATCGAAACACCCGTCACGCGATCCTCAGCAAATGGTAGGAACGCCGCAATCCGCCAATCCGTCCCCGGCAGAGAAAAAAAGGTCGGCACAGCTCGTGAACGCAGGCTACTACAAGACTAGGGCCTCTCA
>CM014274.1:87002709-87014062 GCA_004135705.1 Alloteropsis semialata
TGCAAGCGTGCGGCCACCGCGCAAGCGCGCCGCCGCCGCGGAGCTTCCTCCACCTCCTTATTGCCTCCTCGCCTGACCGCCACGCCCCGCGGGCCCTCTTGCCGGCGACGCATGCGCACAAGGCGCGTGCGCTGCCGTCAAGGGGCTCCGCCGTGGCGCACTGATGGCGGCCGGAGGGGGCTCACGGCCGGAGCTGATGGCCGGCGGCGAAGGTAAGACACTTAGGGTTAGGGTTCTTAGATCTAGGGTTTACTTATTTTGGGAATTTCTGATTTTTTGGATCTGAGTTTTGTTGAATCCCCTTCTCTTTCTTACTCTGAGTGAATCCTAGATATGCTGATGCTTGAATTGATGTATTGATGCTTGATTGATACATGAAACTTAAACATAATCATGAATGTTGCTACTGATCTACTAAAAATTCGACTCAGGGGGATTGCTAGAGAACCTAGGAGACGTAGATCAGGCGTCTGATACCAATTGTTAGTCTAATCTGAGAATCACTTAGCACATTAACATGAACAGGATCTCTAGTCTACTCTAGATCGCATCTAGCACTTAATCTAATGCGGAAATTACTTAGGGTTCGGCTTATACCGGCGGCAGTGGTGTCCATGTCGTCAGTGTAGGCCGGATCAGCAGCAATGTAGTCGATGGCGAGGGCGGCGTCGGGGATGTAGCGTAGATGTTCCTTGAGCGTCTTCTGAGGGTACCGACGGCCTTCAGGACGCCAGCGGCACTACCCAGGACGCGGAGCTCGAGCTTCCAGGCCCTCCAGCGCACTGAGAGATTGGGTTTGGGTGGATTAGGGTTTGGCGAGCCTTGAGCTCGTGATTAACCTCTTAGGAGTCCCTGTGGAACCCCTTTCCCTTAGGGCAACGTATCAGGTGCAAACTAACCTCCCGTGCAAACTATGCAAACCTCAATCTGGACCACATGATCTTGATCCAAGGGGGCGCGTAGAGAGAGGTGGGAGGGGGGATTTGCAAAAGTGATCTTGCTGTGATTAAGGGTGGGCGGTGATTTTGCAAATCCCCCCTCCCACCTCTCTCTACGCGTCCCCTTGGATCAAGATCATGTGGTCCAGATTGAGGTTTGCATAGTTTGCACGGGAGGTTGGTTTGCACCTGATACGTTGCCTTCCCTTAGATATATAGCGCTGTAGGCCCAGGGCCGAGTTCTTGATGGATAAGGGCTGCCTCCCGATCACGGCAGCAAGTAGTTAGGCTTAATTCCGAGATTAGGGGGATAGGAACAACTCCCCTTTATCTCTGGATATTGGTTGACCGAGGTCAAACCAAAATATCTAACATCTACTTCACCAAGGGCTCTCATCACCCTGTCTTCAATAAGATCAGCTAACTTATTAATGTACCTGGCTATGACTGCATCTGCAATCATCACCATCTTGTGTGGGCAGTGATTCCTTCCAAGACTTCCCTATAAACAGATTGCTCTCTGGTCTTTGCAGAAGGAAGTGGAAATGTCAACGTGTTTAACATAAGCCTTTGCAGAAGGCCATAGACTCGACCCTCACCAAAAAGAAATCCAGATCAGACATGCGGTGCATGTTGGGAATTCTTCAAGTTTTCTGTCCTTTTCTGCATACCTAAGATGATTATATATTGATTATATATTAGTTCTAAATAAGTTAGTAATTCATTTAGCCGTCAACTGTTGACATTTAGTGTACTGCCATAAAGAAAAACATGTCACAATCTAAGCATATTCTTGGGTATTGTGCTCCGATTTGAAATAGAACGCAGCCACGCAGGTACAACTGTAAGTGGGGTGAATTTGCAACAGTAGAGCATGATTTTGACGTTATCACGCTAACCGCATTCTATTGACTGCTCATGGGCTACCACCCTTTCTCCAAACCAACCTAATGCATAGAAATCAATCGCTTCTATTTTTCCTAGCAGCTATTTTATTCAGCCTAAACTGAAAAAATTGTGCATTGCAATTTGCAAGTTGCAAAATATGCTGTTCACCGCATGCGAAAACTTTATGAACTTTTTGCAGTAAAATAAACTAGCCTGCTGCCCTGCTGTGAGTTCCTAACCAAGTTTGCTTCTACATGTAAAGCAGTAGGATAAAGGTTTTCTTCAGCATAAGCATCAACAAGACATTTCATACAGTAGTAGGACTTTATAAAAATAAAATAATACATTAGGAGTAGGTTCAGATTCCTCTAATCTTTGTGAAGTGTTAGATTTATCCCGGGTTGGGCAGTGGCGTCCCTTGCGGACATTTCATCGAACACCATTGTTTGGGGAGAAAAATCACCGGGAGGATTTCTCTACACGCGGGGGAAAATATATATTGCGGACGTGCCAGTGTATATAAAATACACAAAAAAATAGACAAAGACAATGTAGGGAACACATATTTTATTCATATATGCGATAATACAAATACATGTTCCCAATATATGTGCGCGCTCCATTGCCTGCCGTTGGGCAGATCTGATATGGGCGAAGTGGTCTTCTGGTTTCTAGGGCCTCGAAAGGCTCTAGTTAATTATATCCGCAAGTCCAGCTCGCGGAACACCTCCAATTAAGCTGATGTGGTCGTCTTGTTCGATCTTCGCTTCGCGTTCTCCATGCATAATGAGATATAGGGCGTCGGCATTATCATGGCCTAGTTGGTCCATGGGCCGGTCGTAACGCAGTCGAAACGTCGACGGCGCTCGCCCGTGTTGTCCGGCCTTGTCGGTCGCCAACAACGGTGTCGTAGTGGTGTTGATGAACTGCATGGTGGCGCTCGGATTGATCGGTTGGATGACTCAACAACATAATCGAGTAGCGACAGAAAAGTAATTAGGAGAATAAAGGAGCCCGGCGGCAGCAAGATTGCATCGGCCATCGGCGTCCAGAGAGCAAAAATCCCATGACTTCACGTAGATGTGAAGTAGGACCCTGTTTACATTGTTTGACACATGGATACATATAAAGAAGCACATTGACGTAGAAGCCTGATAAACTCGGCGATGTTCTCTCCGGCTCTTGGACAGAGTCGACGGCGACTTCGACGACGTCCTTGTCAGCGCTGGGATGAATGGCGCCGCAAGTCTCGGCAGCCGGCGCGGTGGAGCTGGAAGACGCCATGACATCTGGCGAGCGGAGTAGGATGCAGTAGTCGGCGTTGTACTCCGTGCTTGCGAGGGATCGGCGCACGCGGACGCACATGCGCCGGCATCTCTTTAGTTGATGAAGCCGCAGGCAGCGAGGGATCGCGAGTGGTGGACGTCCCATGGCGGCGTGTAGACGGGCTGGTCGAGGACGAGCCCTGACGACGACGATGAGCTGGCGAGGCGGGCTGCCGGCGGAACGACGGCGCTCTCTGCAGCTGGGTCGGTATTTCTCTCCATGACGCTCATGAGGACGAGAGTACGATCATGCATGCAGCTTGAGAGAAACACGTAAGCAATAAAAGAAACGGAAATGACATGATCTTAAGGCCAATCCCAGTGGTAGGTTTCATTATGATGTTTCCAAGATAGCCACATAAGCAACAAAACAATGAAATTGTGCTTGAAACTATCTCTCCAATGGATAGTTTCATTTTGTGGTTTCATAGGCACCTCAAAGCATTTAATTTCATGACTCAATGAGAGTTGGTATGCGTGCATACAGGGTTTCATCTAGATGAAACTGGTGCATTCTCTCTCTTCATAAATTTGATGCCATGTCATCAGAAAATCCTACGTGGCATGCTAATTAATGCGCATGAAACTCCTATGAAACTCCCACTGGGAATGGCCTAATAAGGAGTGTTTAGTTCCCCCTCCATTTTGCAAAATGAAGGCATTTTGCAAAATGAGTGCGTATCGGGCCACGTGCACAGAGAGGAAAAAGTGTATTGAGAAACATGCATTTTGCAAAATAGAGGGGGACTAAACACCCCCTTAACCCGAGTTACCGAAGACGACGGGGAGAGGAGCCATGGCGCCAGGTACTTGGCGACGACGGCGACGTGATCAGCGCAGCGCAGCGGACTGTTTCCGTAGCTCCTTCGAAGGCCGCGGCCTCGCTGCTCGCCGGCGATATACGAACGCAGGAGATGAATGTGTGCGCTCAGATGGCAGAGCGTGGTGCGTGAGGTGTGGTGTTGTGTTGTTCTCGTGAGAGGGCCAGGTCTCCTTTTATAGGCAGTACTGGGGAGAGCAGCGTCGGTGCTCTGCGCCGCCTCTGACAGTTGGCGAACGAGTCAGGGGGTGTCTAGTTCACCCTCATTCTCTAAAATTTTGTATAACGCACGTTTTTTAATGTATTTTTTCTCTCTGTGTATGCGACCCAACGTGTGTCCCTTCTTCTTATCTGCAAGACTGCAAGCTCTATCCTTCCACGTCCGTCGCAGGATCCCGCTGGCCGCCTCTTTTGAAATCTGCTGGCCGACAGATGGGACCAGCTAAAGTGCATGGCCGCCGATGGACTAGGAAGCTTCTGGAAGATGACGTGGGACCACTCACCAGTCTCTTGCTTGGGGGAATTATACGTGTATGCGCACGTACGTACAGGAAGATGCCAAGGCAGACTTGCACATTATGCGCTTGCTTCTTAAAAGCTAATACTCCTTCATGTAGCCATACACGTAACACGTACATCAGTACACGCGTGTTGCTTGCTTGCATGTGTATGAACGTTATACTTACAAGGGCGCATATTAACAAGATTAATTCATGCTAACACGTTAGTGATCAGCCCGAAAGCCCTGTAGCTTTATTGAGTTTAATTTAGACCATTAGCCAGCTATTGGGCCGAGTGGAGAGTTCCTCGTCATAGTACACTGGCACCTTTGCTAATTGGGCCGGCAGCTGCTCCTTGCTAGCGAAAGAGTGCTCACGTATACTCGTATGTTGGGATAATTTAGAACCAATATATGCTGACAGGCAGAAATTTTTACAAATTGGCCCTTTTAAGAAACTTATTTTGCAAATAGGCCCCCTGCGAAACTTTTTGCAAAAATGGACCCCCAACCTTGGCGTGATATCATTAAACGCCGAGTTCCGTGGGTCGGCGTTCAAGGACTATACGCCGAGGTTGCCACGTCAGCGCCACGCGTAATGTCGATGTGGCGCGGGGGCGCCATCTCGGCGTGCGACCTGTTAACGCTGAGCTACATATCTCGGCGTCAGGCCGTAGCACGCCGAGAGTGCCACGTCATCGCCCCGGCTGAAGTCGAGTCGGCGGGGCCCGCGGCTCGGCGTGCGGATCTTTAACGCCGAGCCACGGACCTCGGCGTGATCCGGAGCAACGCCGAGATTCGGCCACATATAGGCCGCGCCCGGCCCTTCTTCCTCCTCCCACCTCTCCATTTCTTTCTTCCACCTCCTTCCTCCCTCTCCTCCATCCAAGGTCCGAAACCCTAGCTCAAAAATGTGCATGAAGTGAAGCCGGATCGAAGAGCAAAGTGGGTCACCAAGGTACTCCTCCATCCCCTCCACCCTTTTATGGCAGTGGATTTGTTTCGGAATTGAATTTAGGGTTGGGACCCTAGGTTCCTTGAGCTAGGTTAAATGTGGTTGCATTTGTGATACAATGGTAACTTGTTAGGTCACCAAGGTACTACTCCATCCCCTCCACCCTTTTATGTCAGTGGATTTGCTTGGAAATTGAATTTAGGGTTGGAACCCTAGGTTCCTTGAGCTAGGGTAAATGTGGTTAGTTTTGTGATACAATGAAAACTTGTTAGGTTGAGGAAGTTTGTATGATTAACTTGTTAGGTTTAATTTGCTTGGTGAAGTGGAATTGGTGCCGTAAATTAGTTTAATTTAGTGCGAATTTTGTAATCCGTCCAACAAAAAATTAGCTCACGTCATTGCATTTTTTTTGTGGATATAGATGGATAAGTTAGTGAGGTTGCATCATGGTGGTAATGTGTTGAGGACCAAGGATGATAGTGTGGAATTAGAGAATATGGATGAGGATGTTGTGCTATTTGGTGAATCACCTAGTTTGTCGGAAGTTGTTGATAGAGTGAGAGGTAGGTTGGGATGGTTTGAAAGGAATTGTGATGTGAAGTTGGAAGGTGTCATCGATGTTGGTTCGTCCAATGGTCCAAGGATTAAGAGATTAGCTCCAATTAGTTCGGAAAGTGAGTGGGATGTTTACAAGCAAATAGTCATGGCATCCGAAGTTCGTTGTTTAGATTTGGTCGTGCACAAGGTCATGCGGCACCGAATTCCCGCTACCTTGCCCTTTGATCTAAACAATCTTGCAAACTCAAACACTCCATTTGGTGAAGTGCAAGTAGAGTTAACCCAACCTAGCCAATTAAGGTTGGATGTTGGGAATGAAGCTTGGTCCGAAAGAGAAGCGGTTCAAGGTGTTGTGCGCAATGTTCCGGGCCTAGTGCCACATTTTGAGCCTGTTGAACGAGAGTGGGACGTTGGTCCGTATGAAGTGGAACATGAAGTGGATGTGGAACATGAAGTGGATGTGGAACATGAAGTGGAACATGAAGTGGAACATGAAGTGGATGTGGAACATGAAGCGGATGAACGTACACATGCTACTGGAGATGAGTTGGACGATTTGGATATTCCTATATGCAACTTTGATGTTGATGATCCCCCTCATATAGTGCCTCAATACGGCGGTGCATTTGCTTCGAACCGTGTAGAGGTGCAAGTACAAGGTGACGGTGACACTTATGAAGAAGAAAGAGCCATGGATTCTGATGATGATCGTCCCTTTGAGCGCCTAGATGATATACAGATACAAGCACTAACAAGGGTGGTCACAGGACGTGATCCTCTTGTTCCCGAGTTCCTAGACTTGAGCGAAGCGCATAGGGCTGTGGCTGATGGTGGTGCAACAGATGGTGTAGTCCCGTTACCTGATGGTGACACAATCATCAAGAAAGGTATGGTATTTGCAAGCATGGAAGAAATGAGAACTTGGCTCCAAGAGTACTCAATTTTTCATAACCGTCCATACAAGGTTGTGAACTCTCACAAGAAGAGAAGGTACACAATTAAGTGTGAACAAGAAGGGTGTGAATGGAAAGTATGTGTTCGAATAAACAAGGCATAGAAATGGAGGATCACCTCAGTTAAGCAACCTCACACTTGTGAAACAGCAGATGCGGAGGAGAACCATTTGCAGTTAAATTCCAAGTTCATTGCAAGGAAGATGTCTGCAGTGGTCAAACATATGCCAACCATCTCTGTTTCTGCAATGATTGAGACCATATACCTCATCTTCGACTACTATGTCAAATATGGGAAAGCATGGAGAGCCAAGCAACGTGCTTTGAAGCTTGTGTTTGGTGATTGGGAGGAAGCCTACGAGCGGCTCCCTGCCATGTTGAATGCAATGAAAGCAGCTAATCCTGGTATGCACTTTGTGTACGAACCGAAACCAAATGAATTTAGAAATGGGAAACCAGTATTTGCTCGGGCTTTCTGGACATTTGGGCAGTGCATTGAAGCTTTCAAGCATTGTAGGCCTGTCTTCTCAATTGACGGCACATTCTTGATGGGCAAATTCGAAGGGACAATGTTGATTGCAATCGGTACTGATGCCGAGGATGCTCTTGTTCCTTTGGCTTTTGCCTTGGTACGGAAGGAGGACAAGGATAGTTGGTCTTGGTTCCTTAGTCTTGTTAGGCGGGTTGTTGTTGGTCCAGGCCGAGAGGTTTGTATCATATCTGATCGTCATGCCGGGATTCTTAGTGCTGTAGAAGAACAGATACCGGGGCATGGCCGGATCCATCACCGTTGGTGCACAAGGCACCTCGCCCAGAATTTTTATAGTCATGACCATATCAAAGATAATTTCAAGGTTTTTGAGGATGTTTGTCGTCAGAATGAGGAGAAGTTTTTCCTTCAGAAGCTAGAAGAACTGCGTTTGCTAATAGATGAAAGGGGCAATGCATTCCTTGATGATTTGTTGCACTTCAAAGAGAAGTGGGCCCATTGTTATGACACTGGAGGGGTGAGGTATGGGTTTATGACGAGCAACATGGCAGAGATATTCAATAGCTTGCTTAGAGGTTATTATGCGCCAGCCAGCGGTATGGCATGGGCTACAGGACCCTGAGTTGGGCCCAACAATTGCGCACCTGTATGAGGGAGCCCATGGAATCTATGCTCTGTCACGGTACTCGTACATCCTCTACACAAATGAGATAGACGCGTTGCTGCCCCAACATGTAAGTAATTCAAAATGTTATTATGTTGCACAAGTCTTGCATTTTATGTTACCAACGGTTGCCATGATCAACATGTATTAGGTTGAGTGGAGGCCGTACACTCGGGACCAGGTGACGGTCATGCAGCTTAGCACTTTGTGTTACCAGGATCAGGATGTCTGGTTCATGAAGTGCCCACTTATATGCTTCTATGCCGTGGAGTATCATTTGCCCCACCGTGTTGCTCGGCAGTTCAATAAACAGCAGCCATGCCCTCCGCAGCCGTTCTCCACTAGCTGGGAGCTCCACAAGTGAGTATTGTTGCTAAGTGAATTTGAGATTCATAATGTGTACAACTATATCTAATTGAAGTGTGTAACTATTTGCAGCTTTGATCGTCGTCGACAAAAGAAGGTCACCAACTTCCAGCACGAGCACCGGGCCTACATCGATGAGTGGAACCGCATGGAAGCCAATATTGTGCCGATTCACAGCATCCACCACAACAACAGGTTCAACGAATACCTGGCATGGTACCAGCAAAGAGCACGAATCCATTTGAGGCCGGCTTGGACACAACAGGACTATGCAGACATTGCTTCGGACGACGAGGAAGACAATGTGTACGACCGGAGGACTCGGCAGGGTTCCCAGCTTGAGATCGCACCAGTACTTGACAGAACGGTTAGGTTTTACTTGCAATGACTATTACATTTCACTACGCACTTATGAATGGTTATTAATCTTTTCGTTTGTCCCCACAGGCCACTGAAATCATGCGAACCGTGGCGGAGGCTGGTGTAGCGTTGAGGGTTCCGGAGGGTAGCGCCAACGAGGCCTCAACACTACGCGCATTTATCCAGGTATTAAATCATAGTGTCCCATACCATTCAATTTGATTAATCTATTGCACTTCAAAACTGGTAGTGTGACCTTATTTTGTTAATGTCAAGTCTTAGTTGTAGTTTTATAACTATGCATTCGTTTAGGGTATCTCCTGCTGAAAATGAAGCTTTAAATTTGATATTGGAAACATGGATCAGTTGTGGCAGCTGATTGCGGCTGTGTCTATCTTTTTGTAGCTGAAAACTGTAGTTATAAGTCCTCAGGGAAGCCATAACTTGCTCCCTGATGCCTTGGCTCACCTTTTTGTTGAAATTGATCTTCAACTACAAAGAATGATCTTCAACTAATTCTGAAACAGTATATAACCTACAAGTTTCTTACCCATGTGCTTCTTACATCAATCAGTCCTATTTTCTGAACAGATAATATTAGAGCATGCAATACCCATGTGCTTCTTACATCAATGAGTCCTATTTTCTTTTTTACATTTGTGAATGATTTTGGAAAAAAGTTATTTAGGCATTCCATTGTGACAACTATATATTTCTATAAGAAACTGATCATATTTTCTTTTGTCTACTTCCTATACGAAACTAAATTTGTTTGAACCACTTGTTTAAAAGCTTATACCTTGAGTTTACCTAACATTGCAGCGTGGCATGCACCGCCTCCGCCGGGTTGCAGCCAGACTAGGCTGTCGAGCGCAGGACGTGGCCATCATACCACAGGTCGGGCAGGCCTCCGGTGGCCGTTCCACGAGCTCCGCAGCTGCTGCAGGATCCGCTGCTGCTGGTGGATCCTCGTCCCGTGCACGCACTTTCAGCTCAGACGACGAAGGGCAGCAGGGCGAAGGCACAGACGACACTGAAGGCGATGGCGATGACGAGGAGGCTGCGACGGAGGACGACGATCCTCTCGAAGAGTACAATGAGATCTCAATGTCACAGCTACCGGATGCCCCACATGCTTCTCAGCCTTCCCAGCGCCCCCGCCGTCAGACGGCTGAGTTGTCGCCGTCCAACATCGTCTCAGGGCCTAGAGAGAAGAGACCTCGCAGGAATATGACTCCAGGCACCGATGCACTAGGCAAGGGCAAGGCAAAGGGCAAAGGTAAGCGTAAGGCAAAGGGAGGGTGACCAGCTTTAGGGTTCTTTGGCTATGAACTGCTGCTGTTTCCATCGTCCATGTATGTGTGGAGTTTGAATGGAGTGTTTGCAGCCATGTGTGGACTCGATGTATTTGTGGACTTGTTAAGTTTGTGTGGATTCTAGGCACATTTGTGATGTATGTGTGGATTCTATGCACATTTGTGATGTATGTGTGAACTCTATGCAAATCTGTGACTATTCTGTCATGTGTTCTGAATTCTGTACTGCAAAATTCAGGAGCAGAATTCAGAAGGATGAACTGATACAAAGCTCGGCGTGCAAGACTTTAGCGCCTAGCCACGTACCTCGGCGTCGTACACTTTCACGCCGAGGTATGGGCGCCAGAGCTATAACCCACTGGCAAATCGCAAAAACTAGCGCCGAGCCACATAGCTCGGCGTTGAGTACTTTAGCGCCGAGTCACAAAGGTCGGCGTTGGGTCCTTTAGCGCCGAGGTTGGGGACCACAGCTATAACCTCCTGGCAAGTTGCAAAAACTTGCGCCGAGCCCCATATCTCGGCGTGGAGGACTTTAGCGCCGAGTTAGGCTGCAAATTAAACCCATTAACTATAATTTTAATTTTCTTTTTTTTTGAATTGCAGTAATGAACGATAGGCCACAATGCTCGGCGTGCTACGTCCTGACGCCGAGGTACGTAGCTCAGCGTTAACAGGTCACACGCCGAGGTGGCGCACCAGCGCCACATCGACATTACGCGTGGCGCTGACGTGGCACCCTCGGCGTATAGTCCTTAAACGCCGACCCACGAAACTCGGCGTTTAATGATATCACGCCGAGGTTGGGGGTCCATTTTTGCAAAAAGTTTCGCAGGAGGTCCATTTGCAAATTAAGTTTCTTAAAAGGGCCAATTTGTAAAAATTTCAGTGCTGACAGGCTTATCTCATTCACATCGAGATACAGCATGTACAAAATCCTGTCAAACAACCATACCTGCAGGCTGCAGCCAGGGAGGCACAGGTACAAGCAGACCGAAAGGTGAACGAAGAAACGTCGGCGACGGAGCTGTTTCGCTAATCGCGACACACAGGCCACAACCTGCCTGCATGTGCGGCCGCCCGGTGAAAAAATAAATCGAAACACCCGTCACGCGATCCTCAGCAAATGGTAGGAACGCCGCAATCCGCCAATCCGTCCCCGGCAGAGAAAAAAAGGTCGGCACAGCTCGTGAACGCAGGCTACTACAAGACTAGGGCCTCTCA
>CM014274.1:87017885-87046623 GCA_004135705.1 Alloteropsis semialata
GCTCAGAGGCAGAGCGGGTTGGCTGTCGGGAGTAGGAGCAACGCCCAGATCTGGGGTTGCGCGTGGGCAGTGGTGGCCCCCGACAGCGCGGTCGGAGGGGTGGGGTTGGCCGGATCCGGCGCCGGCGGCGGTGGATTCGGTCCCTCCGCGGCCGGATCTGTCTACTGGCGTGATGGAGGCTGCTCCGGTGCTCCCAGCGTGGGAGGGCCACCCTGGACCGTGGATATCGAGGAGTACGACGGTGGCTGTACATACGACGGCGGATCATAGCAGAGGATGGCGGCGGCGGCATGACTACGACCAATCTCGGCGCAAGTTATGGAGGTGCTCTGCTTGGACAGACGGCGAGATGGCGGGATGCTCTACTGGAGCAACGTGCGGAAGCGGGCGATGTCTGGCTTGACAACGGCCCTTTGGGGCCGGCGCGGTGGTGATCGGTCATGCATGCCAGTGATCGAGTCGCCGCAGCAGCGGCATCCAGTCAGAGGCGGCTCTCTGCACACGTCTGCTCGGTACGGCAACAACGCCACGCTTGCTAGGGACTTGTGGGTGGAGGAGAAGGGCGAAAGCCCTAATCGGCTTTTTGCGGATGCTTACACTGGTGACGCCTTAGGCGCCATTTCCCTCGTTGGAGGCAGTGTTTTGAGATCCTCCTACCCACCGGGATTCTTCAGTTGAAAAATCTCACGTCGGCGGCGCCTTCGGGCGTCGTTTCCCTCTTTGGAGGCTTCGTGGAGAAGATCCCACCCCTAAGGTTACGAGCAGTGATGGATTGGCGGCTACTGTCTCTTGTAGTGGTTGTCATGTTTGTTCGTCTTGCCGTGGTGGGGGTTGGTCGCGACCCGTGGGGCCGGCGACGGCTTGGCAGGAGACGGTCTGTGAGGACCGGCGCGGAGGCATTTGTTCACGCATGCCAGTGATCAGGTTTGTTTCCTGCAGCGATTGCCAGCTGAAGGCGTCTTCCTGCGGTCGTTGTTGTGGCGGCGCAACAACGGTAGCACCAAGGTTTTAGATGGTGATGTGGCATGTGTCGTGAGTTTTTTCAACCGGCCTTGCCCAGTCGATCGGCCATGGAGGTCTTGAGTTACCCGCGTTGATGTCCCAATCCAACCGACGAGTTTTTGTTGTTTTTCTCTTTTCTTTACTTTTTTCCTGCCTATGGCCTTCTAGGGTTGTAGTCTTGTATTTTTTCTGCTATATCAATAGAATCTCGCACTGTCTCGTGCGGTTCGTTCAAAAAAAAAAGATAAAGTTTGCAAACTAATTGAAGGGGGTGTTTAGTTTCAAAGTTGCAAAAGTTGCATTGGAAAGCGTGTCACGAGAGAGAGGACATGTTTTTCAATGTGTTACTTTTGCATCTTTGCAAACTAGTTGAAGGGAGGTGTTTATGCCTTGTTTAGTTCAGTCGAATCGATTGAATTTTCTGTAGAAAAAGTGCAATGGGAAGCGTGTCCTGTGAGAGAGGGGCATGTTTTTCAATGCGTTACTTTTGGTCGAATTGGTCGAATTCGCTGGAACTAAACAGGGCCTTAGTTCCAAAGTTGCAAATTTACAAACTAGTTTTCAAAGTTTCCGAACTAAACAAGCCCTGAAACTAGTAACCAAACGACGTGCTTTTTTTGACCGCGCTTCTCCCCACCACCCCTTTTTTTACTAAAACGTAGAAGCTAGTCTAAACTCACTTCTCAAATACGCGTATTTTCAATAGTTGTGCAGCTTATCTGAAAAGCGCTTCTCTGGACCGCTATTCCAAACAGGGCCGTAGTCAAAAGAAACTAATCAGGGTCAGTTCTAAAGATGAATTGCAGCAATGAAACGCGCGAGTTTACCCCAGCAAGGATCCTCGTTTTCAAACAGGGCTTACACTCTAATTTTTCATTCAAGTTTCTAATGCACTTTCAAACTCAGCTCTATCATGCCATAATGTTTTTTTGGAATTTATCATGCCATAATGTGAACTTGCGAAGGCTGAATAGATCAAGAGTCAAGACCACTATTGCTTTTTGGGCAACAGGTCAAAGATCAAAAGTAGCTTCCAGTCAGCCTGTTCGCTTGGCTTATCAGCCACTAGCCAGCAGTACTTTAGTCTCACAATAAATCAGGACCAGCCACCAGCCTACCGAATAGGCTGTTGGGTTCTGTGTTGGAAACATATGCTCTCGGCGTAAAAGCATGTAAATTACCTGCGAATATTTTTTAGAAAAATAGCGAACACTCAACAAGAACGAAAAAACAAAAAATAGGACAGAATGAAAAAAACAAGTTGCAAACAAGCAAGCAAACAGACGAACAGACGAAGGGAAATAGACGAATACCTCAGCCCATAACTACTGTGGGCTCTTGACCTGCTGTTTAGAATTTTTTTTTATTTTTATTTTTTACGAATTTTCAAAAACGGTGTCCGGATGACAAATCTGTCATCCAACCGCCGAATGAAATGACGGTTTCCATGTAACCGCCGTATCAAACGGCGGATAGAAAGAACCGTCGGATGAAACGGTGGTATTACAGTACCCGTGGGTACTGTAGCACCCTTACCGCCGTTTCATTCGGCGGTTCCTCCCTCCCATGTCAAAAAAATCATAACTTTTTCATATGAACTTGAATGGAGCTAAAATTTATACAAAAATTGTAGATCTCGACGAGATCTACAACTTTATAGTTCAATCTTTTTTCATTTGAAATCATCTTCATGCTCAAATAATCCACGCAATGCTCATATCTAAAATTTGAAGTTTAGATCTGAACATTGTCTCGATTATTTGAGCACCAAAATAATTCGCAATGAAAAAAGTTTAAACAACAAAGTTGTAGATCTCATCAAGCTCTACAATTTTTGTATGAAGACTATCTCCAACCGAATTCATATAAAAAGTTATAATTTTTTGAAGATGTGCTGTTCAGAGAAGGAAAATTAGATTTGAATTTTAGATCTGAATATTGTCTCGATTATTTGAGCATCAAAATAATTCGCAATGAAAAAAATTTGAACAACAGTTGTAGATCTCATCGAGCTCTACAATTTTCGTATGAAGCTCATCTCCAATTGAATTCATATGAAAAATTTATAATTTTTTGAAGATGTGGTGTCCAGATAAGGAAAATTCTTTTGGTTCATTAGATCTGAGCATTGCGTGGATTATTTGAACATTAAGATGATTTCGAATAAAAAAAGTTTGAGCTATAAAGTTGTAGATCTTGTCGAGATCTATAATTTTTGTATAAACTTTAGCTTAATTCAAATTTATATGAAAAAATTATGATTTTTTTAACATGGGAGGGAGGAACCGCCGAATGAAACGGCGGTAAGGGCGCTACAGTACCCGCGGAGCACCACGTGCCGTCGTTTCATTCGGCGGTTACAAGGAAACCGTCATTTGATTCGGCGGTTGGATGACAGATTTGCACATCCGGACATCGTTTTTGAAAATTTGTAAAAAAAAATTAAAAATAAAGTAAATTCTTAGCAGGATAGCCAGAGGCCCAACTGCAAGAACACAGAAAGCCCAATACATCCGGCCCAATATGTAAAAAGGTGAAGGAAAATATCCTGGATCACTGGATCTGTACCAGCAAAAGGGCCACTGCCCACGTATCCCGCGCGCACCACCACCACCGTCTCCGGCGACGACCACGCCGCCGGCCATGCCGTCCTCCTACGCCGCCGCGGCGGCCGGATCCTCTTCCCGCAAGTCGAATCGCATATCCACCGCCGCCACGCCCACTTCCCGCCTGCCACCCTCGCCGTCGCCGGCACCTCCGCCCACTGCTCGCCAGCCACGCCCACCAGTACCCTCGCCGTCGCCGGCACCCGCGCCCCCGGCGGCGAACCCTAGCGCTGTCTCTGATTCCGATCCCTCCTCTTACTCTTCCTCCTCCGGGGATGAGGCCGATCTCACCGCCTCCGACTCGGCGACCGCCTCCGTCGTCTCCTCGTACCTCTCGGTTGCCGGCGAGGGGGCCGACCTCTCGAAGGTCGGCATTTTCCTCTCCTCCGCCGCGCGCCGCCGATCTCCGCCGTGCCTGATCTGCTTCGATCCCATCCGCCCCTCCGATCCAGTCTGGTCATGCTCCTCCTCCTGCTTCGCCATCCTCCACCTCCCCTGCATCCAGTCATGGGCCCACCAGTCAGCCTCCGGCGCTGCCGTGCCGTGCCCAACCTGGGGCTGCCCCAAGTGCCGCTTCGCCTACCCCAAGTCCCAAACCCCCACCTCCTACCTCTGCTTCTGCACCAAGACCGTAGACCCGGCTCCGGACCCCTGGATCCTTCCCCACTCCTGTGGCGACGTGTGCGGCCGCCGCCTCAATGCAAATCTCGACTCTGGCTGTGAACACACCTGCCTACTGTTGTGCCACCCTGGGCCTTGTCCACCATGCCCGGCTGTTGTCCCTAATGCGCAGTGCTTTTGTGGATCACACCGGGAGCCCAGGCGTTGTGCACATCAGCATTATTCTTGTGGGGGGAAATGTAGCAAACGTCTTAGCTGTGGACTCCACCGGTGTCCTGAGAGTTGCCATGACGGGCCGTGCCCACCGTGTGCAGTGCGTGGGAAACACAAATGTCAGTGTGGAGAGATAATGGAGGAGAAATTGTGCTCAGAAAGGGTTTTCCATTGCAAGAGGGAGTGTGGTGGGATGGTAGATTGTGGGAAGCATAGGTGTGAGAGGGGGTGCCATGGGGGCAAGTGTGGGGAATGCCCGCTCCGAGGTCGACGTACTTGCCCATGTGGGAAGAAAGATTATCCAAAGTTGGAGTGTGATGCAGAGGCTGCCACATGTGGATCAAATTGCGATAAGCTTCTTGGATGTGGACGACATAGATGCCCTGAGCGATGCCATCGTGGTCCTTGTGATGAAACTTGCAGGCTTGTGATCACAAAGGCATGCCGTTGTGGGGGTTTGAAGAAGGAGGTATGTATCTTAATTCTTACATTTTCATGTAGTACATGCGATGGATCAAGCCATCTAGCAGATAAATTGAACAAAGGAACTTCCTGGTTGTCTAAAATACAGAAGCAAATGACAGATAATATTAGCATTAGCTCTCATAATGCAAACATCAGGTGATAATTCTCTTGAATTTTGTAGATAGTTTACATAATTCTTCAAGATCAATGGATCTACATTGGATGTTTGGAGGCCTCTGTACTTTAAATTTGTTGTGTTGTTGAGCTTTTTATCCTTCAATGCAACTGAACTGACCAAGTAACAAGACGTAGTGATTTCTCATTTCCATTGTCTTCAGTTTTCGCTATTAGCTTGTGCGACTTTCAACATCCTTCCTCTAACTTGAATGCTGTAGCTGGTCATGTATATTTCTATGCTATTAGTTAGTAGGATGCAAGTTTTTAATCCTTCTTGTTCATGTGACGGCATCAGGTGCCTTGCTATCAAGAATTGACGTGTGAAAGGAAATGTCAGCGTTTGCGGAACTGTGGCCGCCATGCTTGTAAACGACGTTGCTGTGCTGGGGATTGCCCACCATGCTCTGAGGTATGTCCTTTTTTTTTTGGCCTTGGTATTAGATGCTTTCCAGGGACTAAAAGAAATATATATGTTTTTATAGACTTGTGATAGGAAGCTCAGATGTGGGAACCATAAATGCCTTTCACCATGCCACAGGTACTATCTGAACCCCAAAATGAAATGTACACCTTGGCTTACCATGTATTATGTATATATTTGCATTTTAAGCCATATCTTGCAGCTTATGCCAAAATGTCAAATGTGTCGTGCATAATATATATGTGAAGGTGTGTGCTTCTTAATGCCAAAGTGTTCTTGGTTCTTTTTTAACACTTCTCTTGTTATTTGGCAGAGGAGCCTGTTCACCTTGTCCTCTGATGAAGACCATTTCATGCGCCTGTGGGAAAACATGTTTTGAGGTGGAACTCGGTAGACTCTCAGTTCTGTTGTTCATTTCCTTGTATGTTTTGTTTTCTGCTGTGTGCTTCATTGGAAAGGAATTTTTTTGGCTAAAATTTATTTCTTGGTCCATCAAGCGCACAGGTTACTCATCATGAAAAAGAAAACTCTTCTTGCTTTTTCTATACCTGCAAAGCTGTCTTACCTTTTTTAATATATAGCCAGTAGACATCCTGATCCCTCACGTTTCATCCAAAATTACCCTATAAAAGTGTCTCTGGCTGAAACTTCTGTATAGGGCGTTAAATAGTTGTACCATTGCTAAGTTTTTAACACCAAGATTAATATGCATAGAGATTGCAGGTTCCTTGTGGGACTGAAAAGAATCAGAAACCACCCAAGTGCTCGAAGAAATGCAACATACCTCGCCTGTGCAGGCACAAGCTTGAATGCAGGGTAATCTGCTATGTCTTCTTTTTCTGTTGTTGGGCTTTAAAACTCGATAATTTTCTTGTACATTAAATTCATGCGATAAAGTTAATTAATCCATGTTTTAATTTTTTGGCACTGTATTTGCTAGAAAGTTATCCTGGTGATAGTAGGCCTATTTGCTTTTACTGTTACAAATGGGTTCTCAAAATTTATGTGATATATAATTCCTTTCCTTAGCCCCACAAATGCCACTATGGAGCCTGCCCACCATGCAAGCTGACCTGCGGAGAGGAACTTTCTTGTGGCCACACCTGTAAAGAAAGGTCTGTATTTCAACTACAATGAATGTGTCATTGAATTGGTGTTGATAAGTGGCTGTCTATCGGATTCCGATACAGCATCTGATGTCTTAAAATCTTCATATACAACCCAGGTGTCATGGCCCTATTGCTCCTCCAAACCCTGATTTCACACTGAAACCAACAAAAAAGAAAATGGTAAAACAAATGGAATGTACACCTGGAACACCGTGCCCACCATGCAAAGAAGTGGTTTTGGTGCCATGCTTTGGGCAGCATCTTGGCCAAGAACGAGCTGTAAGTTTTCAGCAATGCTGCAATCTTTTTCTTCGATTTATTATGGCCTCCATCCTCTCCCTCTGGTGTGTGGCGCATGCCCGCGCAAAACCGGACTAAAGAAAACATATACTTCTTTCCATTTCTTACAGATGCCTTGCTGCAAATGGAGGCCTTTTCCCTGTCAAAATTTGTGTGGGAATCCTCTCCTTTGTGGCAACCATTATTGTACAAAGTCTTGCCATGTATTAGAGGTCCCACTGAATCAACCTGAAGGACCTGAAGGAGATCATGTAGCATCTATCAGTAAAGAAAACAGACCTGCTGAGCCTTGTGAACAATGCAATCTTCCTTGCCAAAGGGTTAGCTACTCTCTTCTCCTTTGCAAGAACTTTACTTTGGTTTGTTCTACAAACTTACAAAGCTTAACATGAATAAGCTACTGCAGTTTTGTATGCTTTGAAGCCTGGTGCAAGATATTCACTCTAATGTCTGTTTCAGGTTAGGGAGCCTCCTTGTTCACATCCTTGTCCTTTGCCATGCCATCTGAGCGACTGTCCATCTTGCAAAGTCCTTGTTAAAAGACCATGCCATTGTGGTGCTATGGTGCATGCTTTTGAGTGTGTGTACTTTAACAACTTAAATGCGAAGGAACAGCTTAAAGTAAGGTCATGTGGTGGCCCATGCCATAGGTCAGTGCTAAATCTCTTCTTGCTTCCTAACTGTTTATGTATTGAAGTTGGCAAACTCCTCTGTTGTTAATAAACATGAATACAAGCTTCCGTCACTTTATTTATATTGCATCATTGAACATGTTCTTTGAATAGGAAACTACCAAATTGCCCCCATCTGTGCTCAGAAGTATGTCACCCTGGTACATGCCCGTCCATTGATCAGTGCATGAAAAAGGTATGGTATTGGCTCTCAACATACATATTCGGACTTTCAGTGTGTTTAGTGTGGAATGACTAGCAGTAATGTTGAAGTGGTACACCAGTCACCAGTGCTTTATCTGTGGTACTAAAATGCTTATCAGCTGGAACTATATTACAGCGAGAAGATTTGTTTTGCTCACTGCAAAATTTACTTGCAATACAATTTGATCATACTTATTCGTACTAACTGTATGATATCTTGTACCTATCAAGGTCAATGTCCGCTGTGCGTGCAATACTCTGAAACAAGAGTGGATATGTCAAGATGTCCTCAAGGAATACCGCAAGTCTAGTCGTGATCCAAAAGAAGTACCCAAAACTCAGTTTGGAGTTGGCTTACTTGCCTGTGGTGAAGATTGCAAGAAAAAGGTGAAAGTGCCAGATTCAGAGTTGCATATACGGAAAAGTCAGGAGAACAAGGTACTGAATCTTAACACCTCAAGTACAATACTTTGTATGTGTTAGCTCTATTGCTTTTTGCCTCTTTGCAAATGTTTTTACCATCGATCAATCGAATTTGTAGCTACTGGTGCATTTGAGCTCATTCCATGTGCTTTCCTTATAGAGCCCTGCCGTGGAAGTTGCAAATGTGCCTAAACGCAGGAAGCGGCGTGGCCGCGGACAAGAGGTTAATAAAGTATCAAAATTCCAGGTGTGTAGAATACTAGAATACAAAGGTGCTGCTTTCGTTGAAATCTGTGCTCCTTGTAACAAACTTATATTCTGCAGGAAGTCAAGACCTATGTGCTGAGAGTGCTACTGATAATTTTGCTATCCATAATCATCGCTGCTGGATTGTACCTCTTGTGGAATGGTGTATTCTGGCTGTCTGACTGGATGAATCAAATGGAAGAGCAAAGGGCCAGGCAAAGGCACCTGAGGGGTGCAATGTTGTAGGAAAAAGGATGAGTAATTTTGCACCTAGTAAATCTGTATAAGGAGATGTGGATCAATAAGTAGCCATTAGGGATTTATTTCTGGTGGATTGGACATTGGAGTCATGATAGTGAAAGATCTCACCGATTTGTTTCTCAATAAACTGTTTACACCATGTATTGATATATTTTCTTTTTTTTTTTTTGCAAGTGTCTATTGCTGTAAATGAACAAATGATACAACCAATGTATACTTCAACACTACTTTCAGCTAAGGGTACCTTTGAATTGCTCGGACCATACGTTGATGTTGCCAACTGGATTCCTGTACTTCTTGTGGCCAGCGCTTCATGATTGCCATAGTAGAGTTTGTTTGGGCTTTGGATTTTTTTTTATCATCCTAAGCCGACCATAGTTTGACGCTTTTGGCTCAGTTTACTCCCATAAGCTATTTCAAGTTGAATTTTTAATTCATAGTTATCTTTTTAGGAAAATGCACTTTTTTGTGATGACAGTTGTATTTGGCTGAAAGTAAACCAGGAGAGCTTGAGCTACAAATCAAGTTCAAACTCTGAAGGGACCTCTTTGTAATTTGTAAATCCCCTTTTTAAGTGAATTTTATATATTTCCAGGCACGCCGCCCGCATAACGAAGAGTTGTTCAAAATCCATTTTTCTAGATAGATGGCCTTGTTTAGTTCACGAAAGTTGCAAAAAAGATGTATCGAAAAACGTGTCGCGAGAGAGGGCATATTTTTAAATGTAAACTTTTTATGAAACTTTTTGCAACATTCACGAACTAAACAAGGTCAAAATCCATTTTTCTAGATATACAAATCCATTTTTAGCAACGTTTCCTCGCGTGTCCGGCGCTCCAGATCGGGGGGCTCGGCTCGGCTCTGCCCCCCATGCGCCCATCGGCCCCACCCCATTCCCATCTCCATCTGACCGTCTCGCCTAGCCCCCGCCGCACCTAGGGATGGCAATCCGACGGATTCGGATGGTATCGAATTCGGATAGCACTTTTTACCACATAATAAGTCGAATTCGAATACGAATTTGGATATTGTCGAATTCGGATGGTAAACGAATACTTCAAATTCGAATAATATTCGGATATCCATTTAACTTAAATGATTGCATTTAGCAAGTTTTTTTTTGCTTATTTTATGATTTTGAAAGATTGAAATCATCGTAAAATATACAAGCATGCATCAAATACAACATATGCACACAAGATTATTAGTTAAAAATATTTTTTTGTTGTAAATATTTTTAAAAAATAAAAATTAAATGATAATAAATATATAAAATAATATAAATATATTTTACAATAATTAAAATAAATTATTTTGAGTAAATTAAATCTATATCTGTATTGGTTTTAAAGTAAATTAATATAATATGTTTATTACATGGTTTAGATAAGTTCTTATGCTAAACGAATACGGATAATAATCGGATATCCATCCATATCCATGTTTTATTTTAAATTCGAATATATCCATTTAAGTTATCACATTGCAATCGAATGCGGATACGGATATCCATATATCACTTTTCACGGATACGAATTCGGATATTTCATCCGTGCGCTTACCATTTGCCATCCCTAGCCGCACCAGTGGACTCGACTTCTTCCGCGAACCGCCACCGCCACCTCACCCACCACCTCGCCGGAGATCACGAGAGGGGCCGAACCGCTCCCCCTTGCCCGCCGCTCGCCATGGGGGACGCCGCCTCCGGCCGCGGCCACGTCGTCTACCCTCCCCGCTCCACGGAGGACATCTTCAAGGACTACCGCGCCCGCCGCTCCGCCATCCTCCGCGCCCTCACCCACGGTCAGTGAGCTCGACTCTCTCTTCTCCCTTCCCCCCTTCGCTCCCCGAACCCTAGCCCTCGTCGAGCGGGGACCTAACCGCGCCCGATTGCTTTCCCTCCTTCGCAGACGTCGAGGACTTCTACGCGCAGTGCGATCCAGGTGAGTCGCGCTTCGGCGTCGCGCCCCTCGATCCCGACGCGATCCTTCCTGTGATTGATTTGGGTTTGGGGTGGTGTGGGGCTTGAGCAGAGAAGGAGAACCTGTGCCTGTACGGGTACGCGAACGAGGCGTGGGAGGTGGCGCTGCCTGCGGAGGAGGTGCCCACGGAGCTGCCGGAACCGGCGCTGGGGATCAACTTCGCGCGCGACGGCATGAACCGCCGCGACTGGCTGGCGCTCGTCGCCGTCCACTCCGACTCCTGGCTCCTTTCCGTCGCCTTCTACTACGCTGCCCGGCTCAATCGGAATGACCGGTACGCTGTCCCCGACCAATCCCCACTGCCTTACTTCTGTCATGATGGTATTTCTGTTGGGATTTGGTGCTTGCGTTGTGCTCGCGTGATATGGGTGATGGAAATTTTTCAGAAGCCTCGGGTGTTTTTATTTCCTTTTTCATTTTTTTAGTGCAATTTCACTTTGGACGAACTGGGATTTCTTAGTACATGGCCAGTCTACTGTTCTCATAGAACCATAGTTTTGATCATTCCTGGTTGCCAGTGAGGGTACTATGATGCATAATTTTGATATATGTTTCATTCCTCAAAGAGGATTTCAACTTGTGCACTTAAGTGGAGGGGGTATAGGTTATGGTCTTATGGACTCCCTCTGCTGTAATTCTGACGCAAAGGGCACTGCTATTGTTTTTCTTTGATAGTTTATGTGTTGTTCGAAGTCTTGACTCTTGAGGAGTTGGGGGTGACTTCCTTTCAAAAGAAACACACAACTAGAGACTTGCACAGACACATAAAGCAGACTCGTGATAAGTTTGGTTGCTTACTGTGAGTTGTTGGAGCAAGCAGAGTTTCCTAGCTTTCTGTGATGGTAGCCAGTTGACTGAATCTTGAATTATGATAGCTGCATGCTTGTACCGAACCGAAAATCTTGTTACTTTTTGGATCAACATCTTCACACTTATCTCAGTGTTTCTATGCTCTATATCTGTAAACAGTGGTCCCAGACTCCCAATGTGGACTTAGTGCTAGTTGAAGGCTGGCTTCAATGTTTCTCTCATGCCGACTTTCAAAAGGACCTTTGCACAGGGAAAAGTAAATATTTGGTGGAAGCTGTGATCTGACTAATTTTCCACTTGTGCATCGATATTTTGTGTGAGCTGATTGAAACATTTTACGAGATCTTCAGTTAATTAGATCTTGATCTCCTGGATACATCCAAACAGTTAAAGGTTACTTTCTACTGTAAGGAAATTCCTGACTTTTTGTTAATGAAAGGCATTTCATGCTTAGAGCCTGAACCTCTTGTTATGGATTTGGAGAATCAGGACTTTTTGTGCCAATTGTAGTTACCGAATTTGCACTTATGCTGATGTTCTCTGTTATCTTTTCAAATTTCAACACATCTTTTCCTACACCTAACCCAGTTTGTGGAGCAAATCCCCCACTTATTCTTGTTTTCTTGGACACCTTTAACTCTATATCTTGTAGAGGAACATGATTCTTTTAGATATTTGAAGTTCAAAACAGTGAGTAGCCCCCGGTCTCATAACTCCTCCTTCTTCTTCTTCTTTTGGCAAAGGAAACCAACAAATAAAGTGCGTTTTTTGAAAGTTGTATTTCATTTCATCAATACAAACTAAAATAGTGTACGATTGTCCATGTCTAAAGAGCAATGGAGTTTTGGAAAAAATTATATTGTGCTAAAATATATGCAATGCTGGTGTGCTATGGTGAGTCTAGGGCGCAGTTAGTTATATTTACTCAAAAGTAATCTTACATGACTCAAGAGGTTTGTAGAAAAATAACACGAGCACATATGTGACATTCATGACCTGCTATCCTTGATTTTTATGGATATATAAAGTTCTCAAGTTATGTTTTACAGTGCTGCACTTTTCGTTTCTACATTAATTTCCATTGGAAATGATGAGTAGGACATGCCCATGGCATTTTAGAATTTGCAGTCTGCTGTTCTTTTTTCATGCATTAGTCGTATAAATACTGTAACCTGTTTGAATACTGTACTAGCAACTCGAAGGATAACCATCATCCTTTTTTCAAAGGATATTACTTATTAAATATTCTTATCAATCAATCATGTTAAATGAATGTGAACCCACACTAGCATGGAACTTTTTGTTTCTGTTGCACCAAGAGTAGCACCTCAGATTAGGCCTTCCCATGCCTTGCTTCTGCAGATTGGGACTGGCAATAGTCTTTTTCCCCAGTTCTACTGTCTCTTCTTTCGCTGATGGTACTGTTATCACTGTGATCTGAGTATTGTAAACAGTCATTTTTATGTAGATCTGAAAGGATAGACATGCATCGCCATTAGTTTGTTTCATTCTCTCTGGCTATGTTGCTGATATCTCACTGTTTTCACTGTCATCCAATAGGAAGCGTTTATTTGGTATGATTAACGACTTGCAAACCGTTTTTGAAGTTGTCTCCGGTGCGAGACAACAACAATCTAAGGAGAGGTCCAGTATGGACAATGGTGGGAGGGCTAAGCCCTCAGTAAAGGTAAAGGTATTTGTTATTGCTGCTACCAGTCTTTTCCTCTACATTCAATTCATTCTCATTCTGTAACAAACACATGACGCACAGATAGAAAACAACGAAAAAGCAACAGAGGAAGCATACGGAGAAGATGACAGTGATCATGGTGAAACCCTATGTGGAACATGCGGTGGGATATACAGTGCGGACGAGTTCTGGATTGGGTGTGACATCTGCGAGAGGTGGTACCATGGCAAATGTGTCAAGATAACGCCTGCCAAGGCGGAAAGCATAAAACATTACAAGTGCCCGAGCTGCAGCTCCAAGAGGGCTAGGCAGTAGCAAAGCTTATGGATGCCTCATAATGCTGGATGTATGCTGCAGTGGCAGCATTGCTAAGTTTGCCGGCAGGAGAGGGCTGAGGATCCATTTACAAGATTAGAACTATCTTGCTATCTTTGTGTACCTTATGCTTACTTTACCTATGATGGAGCTAATGTGAGGAAAGATGAGACATTTGACAACCAGAGGCACTTGAGTTGAATGCCCCTAGATAAGGGGTAAAAAGAAGAGGAAATCTGTGTGCTTTATTGAGTATAGCTTGTTTATCTGTCACCTTTACGCGTCGTTCTTTTGATACGAACGCCTGTAAACCTTAACATACATATCCTTCTCTGTTGCAACTAGCTATTGTTTTGTCTAACGGTCAGTCAGTGATGGTATAAGAAAAGTGCACGTCATGCAAAATCACATAAAAAAGTTTATATTTACATTGAGTGCTAACTGTAGCACTTAATTTGTGCAGTTTGTTTTTTCGTGGGAATGCTTTGCATCTTTTTTTCATATAAAAGTTCCTAATTCTTTCTATTCAGAGGATATGCTACAAGATCACGAGTGGCAAAAGGATGTGCTATTTTTCAAATTAACTGTTATAGCTTGTAGACTGGTGTGATGCCCAGCAGGTTGAAACACTGCCGCATGACGACGGCTGTCGCGTGGCAAAGCAACAGACGGCTCGTTTCTTCAGGTGACCCGATCACCTGCAGAATGGGCACAACAGGGAAACCAATCAGTTGTATCAACATCTGTTGCAGACCTGGAAAATCCGTAGAGGTGATATGGAGAGAAGCAACGGCAAGTAAAATGGTACCTGGCAACTGGCGTAGAACTTCGAGAATGCTTCAGATAAGCTGTACAAGTAGTCGCACAAATAATGGGGAAATAGATCGGCGCAGGCCTGCTCAACAACCTAAACAACACACGGGGACATCAGTTTATCACGTTTATAGTTTGGACTTCTTTAGCCTGCTGCTCGTAGAAGTTCCAAATCGCAGCTCTTAGAAGGGTTCAAAAGCTAATAAAAAAGAACTTCGATTAATAACTCCCAACACGTACCTCTTGGAACTGGATTAGATGAAATCCTAAGGCACGCTCATCAGCATGGATAAAGGTAATAGCCGCCTTCTGAAACTCAACACAAAGAGAGCAACAGCTATCAGCAATCACTTCAAGGACATCGCCGTTGGTTCGAAGTGGAAGGAAAGGCTCACCATTTTCAACTCTTCAATGTCCTTATTAGCTTTCTGGATAATGGAACAGATACGAGCATGTGCGTACTGAAGGTAGACAGCAGTATTTCCCTGCTCATCAAATCATATGGCGTGGTCATCATCCAAGTTGATAAGTTGCGTTTTTTGATAAACATATGAAAGTACATGAAGGTACCTTGTCACTTAGCATCTTCTCAAAACTAAATGTGTAGTCCGTTAGCCGGTTATTTTTAAGATCTGCATACCTGAATTTCAAAAGATTAGAGAGAAAAGCAAAACAGAACAGTACAGACATGAGCAATCATGCGCCCACCAGAAGAATTAAAAGGAGATTGTTAGTAAAATCCCACAGTACATGCAGTACATGCACAAGCTATTGGGGACAAGCCTCACTATACAATAGAAATTCTGTATGGGAGATATAAAGTTACTTTCTTATTTATCTTTTAATAAAGGGTTATAAATAACGACACCGATCAAAAGATTTGTTGCCTATAGTTTAAGCTTAATGTAGTTGAGAGAGAGAATTACGACTTACTTAACAGCACCCAATCCTATAGCCTTTGAAGTTGTATCTAGCTCATCATCCGTCCAGTCAGCAATTTTACCTGAGCAAAATCATAGCCATAGTAAGAGAAATTTCCAAAAACAAAAGACAGGACAGAAGCAGAATATCAAGTACCATTTTCAGTTAGGCGTTCAGTAAGTTCTTCTTTGCACCGCGATTCAGCTTCATCGAGTAGATCTACCAGTCGAACTACTTCAGAGCAACGGGTTCGGAAACGCTTGCCATCTGACCCAAGAACAAGGCCAAAGCCAACATGGCTCGTTTTTGGGTACTTCTTTTCATTTTGATCTGGGAGCCATCCAGCCATGCTAGCAGCCTAGAATCAGTTTCGCCAAATGTGCCATCAGACAGAAATCCCTGGCCTTGTGCATGACCTGACAATTCTAGAAATATAGTGGGACTTGGTACTCACACTGAAAAACTTATGGAAGTGTTGCTTCTGACCTACATCTGTTACATATACAATCCATTCTGCCCTCTCCACATTAAGCCGATACCTTCATGATTAGAGGTAAAAAAAACAGAGTTAAGTTCAGAAAATCTAGGGCGGCAAGAGCTATTAAATTTTGTTGGCAGATAGAAACATGATTAAAATCTGTGCCCTCTGGAAGAAAAGATGCAAAATGGTGAGAAATTTGCAAATTTCAGATTTCACAACTGACCAAAGAGCAGCTAAGTCTGTGGAGGCATAGTTGAAGCCGCCATCACGTTTGACCACAACCAATGCGGATCTTTGGCCTTCAATGGATATTACTTGAGCGCCCTTACTTTCCATAATCAATCCTTTATTTGTTAATTCCTCCAAAACAGGCGGTATGTAAGGATTGTAAAAGCTCTCGCCCTGAGAAGATTCACAGTTTAGTTAGCCCACTTAAGGACTTTGCAAAAAAAAAAGTGAAGATGAACAATTTTTTTATTGGTTTGGTTAAACTTTGGTTAATGAAACAAGGTAATTTGAATTCAAACAAATGGAAGATGGATACTATTGAGAATTCTTAGAACCCACCGAAAAACATATGCAACCGGTTTTTAATACACTAGGACAACAATAAAGTTATTTAGAGAAACATAAATTCAGGATAAATCTTCAGAGTGAGACACTTAGTAAACAGTCTTATTAGATTTGCATTCCTTCAACTAAAGGACCAAAAGGAAGTGTGTATATGAAATTTGCTGCAATTTACAACAGATTAATTTGAAACTACTTGTTTACAGGGGATGGTTTTCTCAAATAACATTAGTTATATGTTCCTAGGGATGCACATAGGAATAGATATACTTACAATTACATCACTAAATTCACCACAACTTGAATTCATACAACAAAAGTTATTTTCCAACTAAAGGTCGTAGGTGAAAACATTTAGGATGTTTTCCTCAATATTAACAGGCAAGGAACAAGAGAAACTTAAAAACTAAAAACTACCTTTTCTTCAAGCACCACACCAAGGCGTTTGTATACTGAGTCAAATTCATTGCGACTGATTTGACATAACTTTTTCCATGCAGTTCGGTATTTCTCTTCCCCTTTCTACAGTTCAAGTATTGCTTAGATATGAGAATAAGTCAAATATCACAGCAGTAAGTTCTGAATGTTGAGGAATAGAAACAGCACTCACCTGCAGCCGAACTACTGCTTGCTGAGCTTTAGCCTTAAAGTCACTCTTCTCATCATCAAATTTTATCTTAGATGCTTTGTAGAAGCTCTGCAGCAGAGGGACAAAACCAACTTTCTTTGCTGAATATTGCAAACTTTGGGAAGATATTTGAAGAAAGGAGCTTTGGTGCAATATGAATGTTTTACAAAATTCATATATTTGGAAAAAAAACGGAAAACATGTTGAAAGAAATAGGTATAAGCACAGTGATAGTTATCTCAGTAGCATGCACCATGAATGTGTCCAAAATAGAATATAATCACGATTCCATATTACTACAAGAGCCTTGCTTGATTCCATTAGTTCAATATTTTGATTACAGAACAGCATACAGGAGTCATCTATAATAGTTGAATTCATTATTTTGAGAAAGAAAACATGTCAGCCACCCAAATTTTGAGTGAGCTGTTACTAGAAAATATCAGTTAGGCTTACAGACATAGTGGTGCACAAAAGAGGCATATTTTGATTAAATTTATTATTTATCCATAATGTATTATGTAAACAACTCAGCTTTTGGAATTGTAAATGTCACCGCTTACCTGAAGATCTTCAATGGACTGATTGCCAACTTCCTCCCAATTTGGGAATTGCTCGAACAGAAATTCTATCAGCATGCCGAACTGGAGAAATGATCATCAATAGTTTAACAAAGAGTAAGAATCTGTCTTAACATTTATTGCCTCAATATATCCAAACTTTACCTGTGTGCCCCAGTCTCCCACATGGTTGCGTCGAAGAACTTCAACATTTGAAAATTCCAGCATGCGTGCTAGTGTATCTCCAATTATGGTTGACCTTATATGCCCAACATGCATCTCCTTTGCGATGTTAGGGGATGAAAAATCGACAATTACCCTCTTAACTGGCATGGTTGGTGCCCAAGTTTTGATACCATAGATAAGCATGTCTTGTATCCTCTGCAATCATGAGGCTAATTAGTATGGAGGAATTGTATCACCAGGGACATTAGCAGGGGTTAAGGATCAGAGACATCTAAATCGTACCTTCGCAATCCAATCACTAGATACGACTATGTTAACATATCCAGGCCCAGCGACGGAGGTGGACTCAACAATGTCAGAAGGAGGCAGATTATTCAAAATAGCCTGGAAAATGTTAACAGTTCACATGTTTGGGAGGAAACAGGCGAGGCAACTACATAATCTGAAAAATTCAGGTCAAGCTAGATCTAAACCTGTCCAATTGCTCTGGGATTTTGGAAGTTTGTACCTGATCCTTGTAAACTCGAGAATAAGCTCATTGCATTGTTGCTGCACATGGTTCACATTAGCACATAGACTAACATTCAAGCCAGTACGTGAATCATTGGTTAATGAAATCCACATGTGACAAATACATACCACTGATAGTCACCAAACCCTGGTTTAGATACTTCAAGCATTGGCTCCACATCCATACCAGGTACGGTTGCAGACAGAGATGATGCAACTAATCTGCACAGTTTTTGCTTGACGCTCTCTAGTCCATGCTCAGCCTAGCAATTGGGGGGTAAAGAACCATTCAGCCCCCCACAAAGGAATCTAACCAAGCAAACAAACATCAAGACGGCAAGTCGGCAACCAATACATGCTTGATCGTTGTACTTTTTTGTCACATAATTTTTATTTTATTTTTCTAACAAAACGAAAGGTTCACATACACATAGCAATACATTTGCAGCTGATGGAAACTAAAAGACATGTTTGACTAGAAGTTGGTTATTCAACAAATCAAGCGAGCTAATAAACGGACCCCACCGAACAAGCATTGCTCGAAACAAAAGAGCACGGGAAGGGATTAAGGGAATTTGCAGCACTTACAGCTGCAGATTCTTGAGGCTGCGTTTCGGAATCTGCAGGAGAAGAAGTGGAAGCTTCCTTGTCGCCCATGATCGGAGCTAGTACAAAACCCACCTGCCTGGTCACATCCAAAAACAAAAAATAAATAAAACAAATTCCTCTCCTCAGTGGCCTGAAACGTGAGTAATGCCCCCCAAAACTTCTGGGAAACAAACCGCATACGCACCTCAATCGCGCACCAATGATTTCAACTGAAAGATCGGCCGATTCGATCCCGCGCGCTGGAGAAGAAGGGAAACGACCTAATCGAACTGTAGATGCGCGGAAAAGTTCGATTAGTAGGGTCGCACACAGCCATGAAGGCAGCAAACAAAACTAGGGTACGGGGAGGAGGGATTGGGGTTTAGATCCAGAGGAGCATTACCGATTCTGGCGAGCTCGAGGAGAATTGAATCCGACGCCGGATGCTTGCAGCCGCGCCACTTCAGAGCAGGGGAGGAGGCGCCGAGCAGGTGGACTGCAGGAGGGGGTTTTGGTGTTGTACTCGGGGTTTGAAGTGTCAACCGTCCAGCGGAGCAGCCGGATGGGAGGGGGTCGCGATGAAGGCGAGCATCAACGGCTAAAGAGACCTGGGATCAAGGAGACTTGGAATCCACGTCTGACTCGATTGGCTTGAGCGCCAAGTTAAGCATGAAGTATAGTAGTTAACATTAACGTAAGAAAACTTTCGTGACTGCTAACTGTGTGTCTATGTTAATAACAACTTAAATAAAAAAAGTAACACGCTACCGGACAACAAAATGGATAGAATTCGCCCAATTTCTAGGCCATATTTGTTTCCACTCAAGATTATATAATTTAATTTAAAATCTAAAAAATACTCTCTTAAAATACAAACATTCTACCTTATTCATCAGATTATATAATTTATACACTCTAGATTATAATAATCCATAAACTGTTGAAGATATGCTTATTCTAGATTATACAATCTATCTTTTATAATCTAGATTATATAATCTTGCTCGTAAACAAACAGGGCCTCCACATGATTCCTGTAGGGGTTGTACTCGCCATCGGATTTTGTCATTAGTTGGAGGACGATCTGATTGTGCATTGTTAACTATAATCTATCTTTTATAATCTAGATTATATAATCTTGTTCGTAAACAAACAGGGCCTCCACGTGATTCCTGTAGGGGTTGTACTCGCCGTCGGATTTTGTCATTAGTTGGAGGACGATCTGATTGTGCATTGTTAACAACAGGAACAAGCTAATACGGGCGCATACGGTTGCTGCAGACAAGACACGGGAGACAACCGGGGGAGAGATCCTGCTTCCGCCCGGCGAGCTCAACGAGATCAAAGACACCCGTAAGAAAAAAGAGGAGATCAAAGACGTGGTGACTCGTATATACGGTATAATTTCTGTATTTTAGTATTTCTCTGGAAACTTCAGTCCCCGAATAAGTCGATTGTCGTGGGCCGTTCCCGTGTTCCGGGCGCTCCAGGCCAGATTGTATGGGCTCGTGAGGTGGGCCGCGGCGGGCTGAACGACGCCTTTCTGTGCGGACATATAAGGGTCTGTTTGTTTGAGCTTCTGGGGAGCTTTTGGCTCTCGGCTTTTCGACCTTTCAAAAGCCAAAAAGCTGTGGGAGGGTTTTGAAAGGTCGAAAAGCCGAGGGCCAAAAGCTCCCCGAAAGCTCAAACAAACGGGCCCTAAAAGCGGCGGCGGAGGTCACCGGAGGGATCGATTGATCGAGGCGGTGATGAGAAGCCAGGCGGCGGCGATTGTAACATCCCAGTTCAAAAAAAAAAAAATTAAAATAAAAATCAAGGAATGCCGCCACGGCACGGCGTGACCGGGTTGCCGACCTCGGCGTCCGTGCCACGCGCTGGCCAGGCCGGGCCGCCACGCGACCAGCCTCTCCATGCCACGCGCCAAGCTCACTTGAGCCGCATTCATTTCCCCCCCCTCGCGTGCATCCCCTCCGCCGCCACCATTAAGCCTCGCCGGCCCGATTTTTTTTCCCACGGCCGGCGGCACCCTCGCTCTTCCCGCCTATAAAAGGCCCATCCACCACCGCTCCAACCCACACCACCCTCTTCCTCCCCATTTCACCATGAGCTCGCCCCGGCCGCTCACCCCGAGCTCGCCACCTAACCCTAACCCTAGCCGGAGAGAAGGAGAGAGAAAGAGAGAGAGTAGAGGGACAAGGGATGAAGCAAGGGAGGGAGGAGACCTACCTGGCGCCATGGCTTCGTCGCCGGCTCCCCGTCCCCGCTTCGGCCAGCCACCGCTGTCGTCGCCGCCGCCATCGCCCGTCGGAAGGAGGTGAGAAGAAGGGAAGGGGAGAAAGGAGGCCGGGCGCGCGGGCCTGAGGCCGCGTCGGCCTTTAGGCCGCTCGGCTGGTGGGCCAAGCGGGCCGTAGGCTGGGCCGAGCCGGCCTTTGGGCCAGGCCGCGCGCGGGCGGTGCTGGGCCGGGCCGAGCCCAGTGCCGGCCCAAGAACCTTTTAAGTTTTTTTTCCAATAAAATCAATAAGTTTTGCTGGTAAAAATCCGTATAAAATCACAGAAAAAAAGAAAAATGCAAACTAAATTTTGTCGGATTCCTCATACAAAGTTCTATCCAGGAAAAATATAAAATCTTATGTACATTAAGTTTTGCATGCATATCTTAATTTGTGTCAAATAAGGGCTAGTGACTTTGTTAGTACATAAGAAATGTAAAAGATAATAAAAGGTTAGATTAATTTTTGTTAGACATATGATTTATTTCCTATCCATGGAAATGCTAGTATAATATAATTGCCACTTTCACCCTAAAATAATTTAATGATACACCTTGTATAGCTAGGTAGAACAAGTTGTCACATAAGTACATAAATAAAATGTGTTGCTTTTATTATGCTAAATATCATAGTTTATATTTAGCAGAGGCTCTGAATATATTGAAGATAAAAATAACCAACACCACTAATAAAAGATGTACTTATATCACATATGTGCATAAGATGCTAAACTCTTAAGTACACACCGTATTCTTTTGCTTCATGGGAGTTAATGAAGGAAGTAAATTGAGAAAAATAAATTAAATAACTCATGCATCATCTCATGCACTGCATCTTTTTATTCGTTTAGAAACTACCGAGGTCGCATACGAGTTAGTAGCTGAGTCCCAGGAGCAGCAAGGATCTGTCGAGCAACCACCAGACTCGGCCCCAGGTCCAGAGGAGCTAATCTCTGAGCAAGGCAAGCCCCGGAGCATAATCCCTATTTTCAAAATTATGCAATGTTTTACTTAAGTATCTATGTGCATTTACGTTTCTAGGAGTTGTATGAAACCATAGATGCATAATTCCTTAGGCACCTGGTCAAATACTAGTTGTTGCTTCGTTAGTTGCTATGCTTAAATAAGTCCGGTAAAAGTCGAGGGATTACCGTCACTCGCGAGACATAGGGTTTCGCTTTTAAAGATATTATGGGAGTTGATGGTTTGTTTATTAAAAGTGGAAGTCGTTCGTGGGGCCCAGGGTATCAGGGTTGAACAGTACTAATCACATGCCGGTAGTAAGAGGTAGTTGAACCCGGTAAACCTACGTACCTATATGCAAACTGGTAGAGTGAACTGATACTGTCTTCTCAGTGGTGCTAATCTGTAACTGTAGCGCCCCTGCCTAAGCAGAGACTAAATGTGATACAAATTATCAGTCCTAGGAGGCTGATACACATTTATTCAACAGATAGTTCAGAACTTACAGCCCCCGAGGGAGCGGGCACTTGATACAAGCCAAGATTACCAAAAGGTAAACCATGGCGACGAGCCAAACTAGGAACCACTCGGGCTCAACAAAGGGATCAGAGCTACGCGACAGCGAAGACATCTTGGGCGGGACCAAACTCCACAGGCAAAGTTGGGTGCGGAAGCGACCACCTATTCAGCGTCCTCAACCACAAAGTCCAGGTCTTCTTCTGAAGCAACAAAAGCAAGGGTGAGTACAAAAGTACTCAGCAAGTCCAACCACACCCACGGAGGGGTTAACACAGAAGTATGCACATGATATATCAAGGAATAGGCTAAGTTTTAATTTGCAATAAAGCCAAGTTTTACACATGCAATGGTTTGTCAAGGAATATTTTAGCAAAGCAGGTTCTTAGTAACAACTTTAATAAGTGGGGGTTGATCCACAAAGGATCCATCTTTTAAGTGCTACCGGATTTCCCATCCGCCGTAGCTTCCCAGCACAAAGCCGGACTCATTTCCAAAACCAACACACTCCAACCCATCCCAAAACCTTAGTATTGTGACCAAGCCATAACTCGCCCATAACCGTGGGCACGGCTATTCGAATAGATTGGAAACTCTGCAGAGATGTACACTTTCACCACAAGTAGGGTACCGCAACACGATCACCTTAGTGCCAGTGCGGATCCTATCAAAGCCATTACCCACCATAGCCAAAACTGCCTAGCCATCACGAGAAAATAACCAAGGGGTTTATGACACCAAGTCGGCAACCATGACACTAAGTCGGCACTTGGTTTTCCCGCTGCACACCTGCCTCCAGACAACTAACAGACGGCTAGTGGGATTTAGACTAAGCCCTTGCACCATACAAGAGTCGAGTGGTTGTACGAGATAACTTGGGTTAGGCAAGATGACACATCACCTCGGTTTAAAACCGGACAAAATGGATATCTCCCAACTTGCTTAACCACAAAGGTACAAGCCTCCTAATGGTATTTCACAAAGAAATACCCATCCATCTTATCCACACATTTTCTTTCTTTTAAAACCCAAAACCCATTTTCCACACTCACACATTTGATCTTTGATAAACCAGTGTATAGTCATGATTGATTGAGTAGCAAATTCTAAGCATTCTAGAATTGGTTATCATCTAAATAGAGCATATCATATTTAGTGATAACTAGGTTGTCAAGAAATATCATAGCAATCAAGGGGTGGCTAACCAACCGGGTTTTGATAATAAAACAGAATGCAATATCAGAGGCTTAATAGGTTGTGTTTATAAATCATGGGATAAACATGCATCAAAGGATGGGATTGGACTTGTCGTCAACAAAAGCTTCCGGGAGTTCCTGCTCGCGGTACAAGTCGTCGGCTTCGGGCTCGCGGTACTCTCCTTCGTACTCCGGCTCGCGGTACTGGCCTCCTAACTCGTTCTCCTCCTCAATCACTCCGTCGGCTACGGCGACGCACACAACAAACAAACAAGCACACAAAACAAAATGAGCTCGGATGGAGATGAGGATGATGAAAATAAATAGAGTATGATTTTAGAAGAATTTAGGAACAAGAATTGGGTCAAATGGAACTCGGATGGTTGAGATATTGTGCTTTGAATAATGGATGTACAGTAAATTCCGAAAATCAGAAATTGGAGAGGAATTTAATTGTTGGACGTGAGTTACTGGGCCGCGTGGGTTGGATGGGCAGGCTAGCTCGTGAAGCTTGTAGCTGGTCATTTAATACTGTGTAGGGTTGGATAAAAGAAAGAGCAAATTCTCTCTATGCCATCAAAAATTATAACCATTCCCTCTATGCCATTGAAAATATAGCCGTTCCCTCTATGCCATCACTTGTAATTTTTCATTCCCTATCTGTCATTGCCATCACTGTACAGTCACTTGACTGTTAAAAGGCATGTGAAAAGACAAATTTATCCCTAGATAGGAAACTGTTGTTCTACTTCATTCCTCTATGCCCTCAGGCTCAAAAATACATAGTATAACACTGAACAATATTATATGCATACATAGTATGTATACTCAGAACATATACACAAAACAATATTATATACATTCACTTCGCCGCCAGGACTGACAAGGCACGCAGGGCCCCTGTGGGCCTGTGGCTGCGTGAGGGCCTGAGGGGCTGCGGCCGTGCGTGCTCCCGACGCGGCGCGCAAGGCCCGCGCGCGCCAGCGCGGTGCTCAGCACCCTACGCGGCGCGTGGGAGGTGCAGTCGGCCGGCCGGCCGGGTTCGCCCGTGGGTGGGAGGGGTCGCCGTCGCCTCAGCTAGGGTTGGAAGGAGAAGGATTCCATTCGGCAGAGAAGATAGGTTGGGAGGGGTAAAAATGACTGAACAAAAAATGACCGCCTCATTTTGACGGCGTTACCGTCGGTTCCAGTGCAAAAGCTAACGGCAATGGCATAAGAGGAATAAAAAATTACAAATAATGGCATAGACGGAATGACTATATTTTCAATGTCATAGAGGGAATGGTTATAATTTTTGATGGCATACAAGGAATTTGCTCTAAAAGAGAAGTAAGAGAGAGTGAGGGACACAGAGGGGTACGGGAGGGAAACAGAACACAGTGCTCGTGCTCCTCTTGTTCGTCCGCCATGCGAGCTGCTGAGCTCGAGCCAGTAGCAGCTCCGGCCACCCAAAATCAAATCGAAGTACATGGTGAGGGAGAGGAGTGGATGGGGAAGCTAGGCATGGGCTCACCTCGGCGGGGAACAGCTTGCAGAGGGAGATCAACGAGGGGCTCAGTGCTTCTGCTCGTGAAGAGCAGAGAGGGAAGGAAATGGAGGAAGGAAGAAAGAGCTTGGCGGAGCGGGTCGACTCGGCGAGCTGGAGATGGCGGAGGAGCTCGGCACGGCCTTGCCTTTTATAGGCCGGAGGTGAGTAGTTGGCCGTTGAGCTCGGGAACTCGCCTTCAATGGTGGCGCTGTGCTCGGGCGTCGGCTTGCGGTCGTCCCTTGCGGCGCGGTGGTGCTGAGGCGACGGCGGCGCAGGTGGAGTGATGGCGCGGCAGAGGTGGGTGGAGCAGGGTGGCGTCGGCTTGCGGTGGCCGCGTCGACGGCGCGCGCGACGAGGCGGAAAGGCCGGCGAGGGGCTGCACGGCGAGGTGCTCGGCGTGAAGGCAACGCGTGCTGCAGGTCCGAGCTGTCGTGCGAGCAGAGCAAGGACGAGCGGTCCGGCACACGAAGCTTGTAGGCGAAGCCCCGGCGTTTGCTCGGTCCGTGCGCGTGCAAGAGCTGTGCGTGGTGCTGTGAATTGTGCTACTTTGCTTTGTACGTGCATGGGATGTATGCTATGTGCGTGTTCATGCTAGGAGATGATAGCTGGTTGATGGCTAGCTTGTGCACGTGATCACAGAGGAAGTGACTAGCAAGTTAAAGGTGATGGCTCAGGGAGTATAGATATTGATGGAGAGACAAATGAATAAAAGGGAATTAGATTTGAGATAAATTATGGACGAAAAGCATTGAGCTCGAAAACAGATTTTTGAAACACGATGAATTTTAGGGGTGTTACAAACCTACCCCACTTAAAATGAATCTCGTCCTCGAGATTCGGCTGGCTCCTAAAGAGATGGGGGAACTCTTTCTTCAAAGCATCTTCACGTTCCTATGTAGCTTCTGCTTCACTGTGTTGGCTCCACTGCACTCTACACATCCGGACAGTTGAACTCCTTGTTTGCTTAGTAACAGTATCCAAGATTTTGATCAGTACTTCTTGATATCTGAGATCATCTTGTAAGTCTATTTCATCCATTTGTATTTGTTCCTCTGGGACTCTTAGACATTTCTTCAATTGGGAGACATGGAATACCAGGTGTATATCTGACATTTCTTCGGGTAACTGAATGCGATAGGCCATAGTTCCTACTCTTTTCAAAACTTGATAAGGGCCTATGTAACGGGGTGCTAGCTTACCCCGAACTTGAAACCTTCGTGTACCACGGATTGGGGACACCTTAAGGTACACATAATCTTACACATAATCTCCAACTTCAAAACTCAATTCCCGTCTTCTCTTATCTGAATAACTCTTTTGGCGGGATTGAGCTGCTTTCAATTTCTCTCTAATTTCTGCAACTCGGTCTTCTGCTTCTTTTATCAGAGAGGGTTTAATCAGGGTACGCTCTCCTACTTCTGACCACATCAAAGGGGTTCTGCACTTTCTCCCATAGAGAGCCTCAAATGGTGACATTCCTAAGCTGGCCTGATAACTGTTATTATAGGAGAATTCTGCATAGGTTAAACTTTTCTCCCAATCTTTACCATAGGTAAGAACACATGCTCTCAACATATCTTCCATGATTTGATTTACCCTTTCAGTCTGACCATCGGTTTGAGGGTGATAAGCCGAACTGAAATCCAGTTTAGTTCCCATGGCTTTGTGTAGACTTTTCCAAAATCTCGAGGTAAACTGGGTTCCTCGATCTGAGACTATCCTGCTGGGTACACCATGTAACTTGACAATGTTGTCGATGTAGAGCTGAGCTAGCTTGGCTCCACCATAACAAGTTCGTACGGGTATAAAGTGAGCGACCTTAGTGAGTCGGTCCACAATCACCCATATGGAGTCATTTCCTTTCTGGGTCCTGGGTAGACCGGTGACAAAGTCCATGCCTATCTCATCCCACTTCCAAACTGGAATGGGCAGTGGTTGAAGTAAACCGGCTGGTTTCTGATGTTCTGCCTTGACTCTCTGGCAAATATCGCAATGAGCTACAAACTGTGCCACATCTGCTTTCATCCCATTCCACCAATACTTCTCTTTTAGGTCCATGTACATTTTAGTTGCTCCTGGGTGGATGGAATAGGCCGAGTTATGGGCTTCATCCATGATAACTCGTCTGAACTCTCCTTCCTTAGGTACACAAATCCTGTTCTTGTACCATAAGATTCCTTTATCATCTACTCTGAAGTCTGGGGCTTTATTCTCCCCGGTATGAGCACGAATCTTCATTAGGTCCTTGTCCTTACTCTGGGCCTTTCTGATCTGATCTTCTAGTGTGGGTTGCACACTAAGGTTGTAGTTTTGAGCCTGACGGACTATGTGAACATTGAGTTGTGCCAACTTTTCTTGTAACTGAGCATTCTTGGGCTCATAGGTTTTTCTGCTTAAGGCATCAGCTACAACATTAGCTTTGCCCGGGTGGTAATGGATTTCCAAATTATAATCCTTGATCAATTCTAACCACCTTCTTTGCCTTAGGTTCAAGTCCGATTGGGTGAATATATACTTCAAGCTCTTGTGATCAGTATATATCTCACACTTATTCCCAATCAGGTAGTGTCTCCAAATCTTAAGAGCATGCACTACCACGGCAAGCTCCAAGTCATGGGTAGGGTAGTTCTGCTCATGAGGCTTGAGCTGTCGGGAGGCATATGCTACTACCTTTCCATCTTGCATGAGCACACATCCTAATCCTTGTCTTGAGGCATCACAATATATGACAAAATCCCTCTGAATATCTGGCAATGTCAGTACGGGTGCAGTTGTCAATCTTTTCTTCAGTTCTTGAAAACTCCTTTCACAGGACTCTGCCCAGATAAACTTTTTATCTTTCCGGAGTAATTCTGTCATTGGCCTGGCTATCTTGGAAAATCCTTCAATAAATCTCCGGTAATATCCGGCTAATCCAAGAAAGCTCCTAATCTCGGTCACATTGATGGGCTGTTGCCAATTGGATACTGCTTCTACCTTTTCTGGATCTACAGCTACACCTTCTGCAGTTAAGATGTGGCCTAGGAAAGCTACCTTCTCAAGCCAAAACTCACACTTGCTGAACTTGGCATATAACTTATGTGCTCTTAGCTTTTCTAAGATTACTGTTAGGTGCTATTCATGCTCTTGGGCACTCTTAGAGTAGATCAGTATGTCGTCAATAAAGACTATGACAAACTTATCTAGCTCTTCCATGAAGACTTTATTCATGAGATTCATAAAATAAGCTGGGGCATTGGTTAACCCAAAGGACATCACTGTGAACTCATACTGTCCATATCTGGTGACAAAGGCTGTCTTCGGGACATCACTTTCCTTGATCTTGAGCTGGTGATAACCCGACCTTAGATCAATCTTGGAGAAATACTTGGCTCCTTTCAACTGATCAAAGAGATCATCTATTCTGGGCAAAGGGTATTTATTCTTAATGGTCACCTCATTTAAGGATCTGTAATCCACACACATCCTTTGACTTCCATCTTTCTTCTTCAA
>CM014274.1:87047623-87073671 GCA_004135705.1 Alloteropsis semialata
AAGGCATTGGATGAAATCAAGCAATATTTAGCATATCCGCCAGTTCTTATTCCACCACAGAAGGGTAAGCCGTACAAACTTTATTTATCGGCTTTTGATCATGCAACCGGTTCTGTTTTGATTCAAGAAGTTGATGGGAAAGAACGAGTTATATTCTATTTAAGCCGAAGATTGCTAGATCCTGAAACTCGGTACTCATATGTGGAGAAGCTTTGCCTTTGTTTGTATTTTTCTTGTACAAAATTAAGGCATTATTTGCTATCGGCCGAGTGTACTGTGATCTGTAGAGAGGATGTGATCAAGTATATGCTATCAATGCCAATCATGAAAGGAAGAATTGGCAAATGGGTTTTTGCTCTGACAGAATTTGATCTCAGATACGAATCGGCCAAAGCGATAAAAGGGCAGATAATGGCTGATTTAGTTGCTGACCATTGTGGACCTAGCGTTGATGCTGGCAAGCAATGCACTATGGAGCTTGATATGTCTGGTCCGATGGAAAAGACCAATGTGGTTGACGCGGTTCCTTGGACTATATTCTTTGATAGTTCTTCTTGTAATGATGGTTGCGGAATCGGTCTGGTTATTATTTCGCCTCGGGGGCAAGGTTTGAATTTGCTTTTCCGATTGAGAAATGTACAAATAATCAGGCGGAATATGAGGCACTGATGAAAGGTCTCCAGATTCTTAAAGAAATCGGTGCTCAGTTTGTTGAGGTATTTGGAGATTCTTTGCTGATTATCAATCAGTTACTCGGCAAATATGATTGCAAGATGGATGCTTTGTTATCTTATTTTGAAAAGTGCCGAGATTTGATTAGTCAGTTCGCATTGGTAACTCTTAAGCATGTTCCAAGACATCATAATGAAGAAACAAATCGGCTGGCACAAAAGGCGTCTGGCTATCAGCCTACGTCCGATGTGATGGTACAGGAGATACCAGAAGGAGATTGGAGGAAAGAAATCGTTGAATATTTGAAGGATCCTTCTGTCAAAACTTCTAGAAAAGTACGCTATAAATCGATTAGACATGTCTTGGTTGAGGGAGTGCTTTATTTTCGCTCGATTGATGGAATCCTGTTGAGATGTATCGGACCTGAAGAAGCCAAGGTTTTGATGGGAGAAATTCATGAAGGTGTTTGCGGGGCTCATCAATCGGCGTTCAAGATGAAATGGATGATAAGAAAAAATGGGTATTATTGGCCGACGATTTTGGAGGATTGCTTTGAATATTATAAAGGATGTCAAGAATGTCAAAGATATGGAAATATTCAAAGGGCTTCAGCATCGGCCATGAACCCTGTTATTAAGCCATGGCCGTTTAGAGGATGGGGAATTGACTTGATCGGCCAAATTTTTCCACATTCAAGTAAGGGGCACAAATTCATATTAGCGGCAACAGATTATTTCACCAAGTGGGTTGAAGCTATTCCTTTGAGGGAGGTGAAGACACAGAATGTTATTGAATTCGTTAGAGAACACATTATTTACCGATTTGGAATTCCACAGACGATCACAACAGATCAAGGTACGATGTTTACATCGGACGAATTCAAAAATTTTGCTGCTGATATGGGTATCAAGCTTCTTAATTCATCGCCATATTATGCACAAGCCAATGGTCAAGCTGAAGCCTCCAATAAAAGTTTGATCAAGTTGATTGATAGAAAGATTGAGGAGTATCCAAGAAAATGGCATATTGTGCTTCCTGAAGCTCTGTGGGCCTATTGAATGGCTTGTCATGGATCGATCAAGGTTTCTCCGTATGAACTAGTTTATGGACATGAAGCCGTTCTTCCATGGGAAATTCGTACTGGATCAAGACGTATCGAATTTCAGGATAAATTGAAGGCCGGCGAATACATGGAGCTCATGAATAGTGAGTCCGATGACTTGGCTGTTCGTCGGCTGCGCGCTCTTGAAAACATTGAGGCTAATAAACTTAGAGTAGCGAGGCATTATGATAAGAAAGTTAAAGGGAAAGAGTTCAAGGAGGGCGATCTTGTCTGGAAGGTTATTCTGCCAATTGGTTCTAAAGATCCCAAGTACGGCAAGTGGTCACCAAACTGGGAGGGACCTTATCAAGTCGTCCGATGTGTTCCTGGAAATGCTTATATTCTACAGACACTTGAAGGAGAAGTGTTTCCTAAAGCATTAAACGGGAAATATTTGAAGAAGTACTACCCTAGCATTTGGGTAAACTCATAGAGCCGATGCTATGCGTCAGGCTTAAAAGCCGATGGAAAATCGCCTCAAGAACAAAAATAAGAGCCGATGCGATATGCATCGCCTTAAGGGCTATATACAAACAGAGAAAAATACATTACATCATCAAGCCGCTCGATGATGGATCAGGCTGTTTGAAAAGGGATTGCATATATATTCATATATTTCTCATACAGAAGGATTTCAGAAGATAAAAGGATCTAGTAGGCGCCGATGCACTTTGTTCATCATTGCCAGAACAAGACTAGAAAAGGAAGGGCAAAAGGAAGCGCAAGTTTGAGGAGATATCTTCTTCCTTGAGTCGAAGAAATCCGCTCTGGATGCAGTCCCTTGAAGAGCGCGCCGGTGGACGCTCCGCCCTAGCCTGTAAAGGGCACTCTATTACACCCCTCTGAAAAACCTTCCCTTTGGTGAACCATGGAGGAACCTCACGAGAATTCTTTTAGCAGAAGTTCCACTTGGATTCACTGCAGGGTCAGAAAAGGGGGGGAGTACCCTATACTTCTTCACGAGAATTCTTCTAGCAGAAGAGGAAGAAGGAGTCGGATCCTGTGTCAAACAGAAGGAGTTTGTGCTCTACCATGAATATTAGCTGCGCCATGGCTAGGGGATGGTGGAAGGAGAAGACCTGAGGCAGGTATTTATAGCCGGCGGTCGATGGAAGCATTAAAGGAGAAAATGGGATCCAAGGGATGCTGGTGGAAACTGTCCAAATAAAAGAACAGTATTTTCGTGAAGATATGACGGACATTGATTCAGAGCTGGTGTGATTAAAGAGAGGGGCGTCTTTTGAGGAACTGCACTGAAGAGTCGTATCGCCTGGGTCAGTAGACGCATGGATACCCGTGAGGTAAATGCAGGGATCCATATCTGTTCATTGTCAGAGATGTTATTGCCCGGGAGAGAAAGAGGAGAATTATACAGTGCAAGGATGGAAAGTTTCGGCACGAAAATCGGTGAAGGAGTTATGATGGCAGATACGAATTTTGGAACAAAATGATATTTTATTCCAAAATTGGGGGGCATGTGTTGACACCGGATTTTCGCACCTGACATGCTGAGTCAGATGATGACGTGGTGAGGTTGAGACTGCGCAGTGGACCCGTTGACTGGTCAAGGCCGAAGATAACAGAGAAGGAAGCCGATGCTGAAGAGGACTCCGATGAAGCAGGAAGTCTGATCCGATGATGAGTACAAGAGGGAAGGTGCGTCGGCTAAGAAGGAAGCGTATCAGATCCAGGGACTATTTCCTTTTCAGAAGCCGTATGAGAGTCTCGTTCTATCTTAAGCTTAGTTTACTTAGTTCGCAAGTTAGTCTGGTCCGATCAGGACTCTCCATGACCAGGGTATAAATATGAACCCTCGTCCATTGTAAAAATTATTCTCACAATCAATACAACCCGGCTTCACGCCAAAACCCTAGTAGTAGTTACCGACGAAGCTCATTGGTGGACGGGCTGCATCAGTTCTGATCTCCGGCTTACCAGTAAGTTAGTCAATTTATCGAACTAGTATAGGCTTTGAATTGAGGCGCATCGCCCTTTCTCGTTTATACTGTTCAACCGATTTATCTCTGGATAATCAAGATTGATATAGATTCCCTACGTCGGAGCTAGATCAATATTGATTATTCAACAGATTATCGTTTATCGGACTACACTTTAAGCCTAGATTCCCTACGTCGGAGCTAGGTATCAAGATTAGTCTAGATTCCCTACGTCGGAGCTAGAATAATCTTGGTTACTAAAGGTAGTCTTTGCGGTTTGTTGGAGTTGCTAGATTGGTTTAGATCTACGCCATGTGAATCAATTCTACTTCTTCAACGGCTTTGAGCATGGGTCTTGGTCCGATTTAAGCAATATTTATCTTACAGCATCGTTCTATGTCCGATCCTGCTTTGTGGTTTAATCTGGTTGTTCTTTGAGTATTGTACTGGTGTAGATTCCCTACGTCGGAGCTGGATCTTTACAATACGATTAGATTAATCTTTGATTGTCATGCTTGGTCTAGATTCCCTACGTCGGAGCTAGGTTCATCTTGATTAGTTAAAGGAAGCTTTGGTTATGCCTTATTGCTATTTGAATGTTAAGTGTGGTGTAGATTCCCTACGTCGGAGCTGGATCTCGCTTAATTGTTTGGTAGCATATCTTAGAATCAGAACGAATCTGTTAATGTTTTACCCACTTATTTTGCTTAATCTGATCAACACCTGTGCGAGCATCTTGTTTAATTGGCAGGTTGATGAATCGAGTCTGATTATCTAGCTATCTGATCTGATCATAGTTGGAGAAATCTAGATTCCCTACGTCGGAGCTAGATTTCTCTGAAAAGGCTATAGTCCGATTGGCTGGTTAGATGGTCCGATAAGACGAGTCAAACTGGCAACTAGACAAGGTGGACAATGTATCGGCTTACACTTTGATTATTTAATATCTTGTTTCAAGACATAGCTGATCCATTATTTACATATTGGCCTTGTTTTATGCTTTATTTCATTATTCAAAGGCTGATCTGTCATATCAATCAAGGTCCGATCCTGATTGGTCCGATCCTGAGGTCCGATTTGGTGTCTGATTGAGGTCCGATCACTCGGTCCGATAGACGTCATCAATGAGGTCCGATTTTGAGGTCCGATCGGTATCGGCCGATACGTGTCTGATTGGGTCTTGGCTAAAATTCGACGTTACTCCATCGTCTGAAATAGAGCCGGCACAATCAAAGAGCAATTTAACTGTTTTATTCCCTTGTCAATTTCAGGTCAAATTGACTGGCACGCCGCGAACCTGAACTGGAGTGTAGACTGGCACTGGAGCGAAGCTGATCTCCCTGGTCTTCGTGTGCTGACCGCGGGGAATACAACCGCCGATTTTCCGCGTCAACACGCAGGTTGCACTTATCAAAAATGTGTTCACATTGTCCTCGAGGGCCAAGTCAGCCGTAATGTGGAAGCATACATAGATGATATTGTTGTTAAAAGTAAGTTAAGAGGCAACTTGATCACCGATTTAACTGAAACATTCGACAACTTGCGCAAAAACAGGATGATCCTCAACCCCGCCAAATGCACCTTTGGTGTGTCATCGGGTAAGCTCCTCGGTTACCTTGTTTCACAGCGAGGTATAGAGGCAAATCCACACAAGATCAAGGCAGTCGACGACATGAAGTCTCCACGCAGCTACCACGAGGTCCAGAAGCTAGCAGGAATAATGGCATCCCTAAGTCGATTCGTGTCCAAGTCAGGCGAACGAGGTATGCCATTTTATAAACTGTTGCATAAAACTAATCGCTTTGAATGGTCGGCAGAGCCAGAAGAGGCGTTCCAGGCATTCAAACAATACCTGTGGAAAATGCCCGTGTTGGTCCCACCACAACCCAAGGAAGAGATGTTATTATACGTAGCAGCAACACCAACAGTTGTTAGTACTGTTCTGGTGGTCGAGAGACCCACAGAAAAGTCAACAACATAGCACCCCGTTGTTGGGTTATAGCCGAAGCCAAAGGACCCAAGCAACAACCGAGACAGAGAACAATGACAAGCAACAGTAAATCACTTATCAATATTCTCGGGAATCAGCCCTTTACACGTTGGTGGGAGGCCTCCTTTTATAGGAAGATCAAGAGGCACTTTTTACATTCCCCTTATACCCCTGGAAATCAGGCATCATGCTCTAGACTAAACAACTTAAGCTTTCCAGGGGCATTAGGGTACATTCATATATCCTGGTGTGAATGCGTAGACCAGTAACTCCATCTTTGACTCAGTTTGGACCTGGTCCACGCCGCCTTCACCGTGCCTCTAGTGACCTTCATTGCCTTCACCACCTGGTGCATTCCCTTCGTCTTCACCATCAAACGCTTGTTCGGCAGAGCAGCGCCTTCTCCCGCTCGGAGAGGAACAGCCTGCCATGCCATCACCCGACCTTGCCTCAAGACCTGTAAAAATGAGCCGATCATACACAATATTTGATCATTACCTTCGCATTCTCATAAAGGCGAGTTAGGGTAGCGAAGACAACGGGAGACCACACAATGCCTTCGCGTGGGCTGTAACCCGTTCGTTGGTACCGGAGGCGACGCATTGCCTATCGGTGTCTGATAACACGGCGAAGGCGATGGCCTTTGAACCGCCAACAGCGAAGGCAATTTGACTTGGGACTACAGGCAAAAAATCGGGTGAAGGTGTTTCCTGGACATGCCAATCCCCCAACAGTAGCCCCTCGCGGACGAGGACTTTCTCCAACAGGCCGATGTCCTCGAAAACTTAGGATTGCCTTCGCCTGTTCCAGAGAAACGCCTTCCCTCGTTGGAGTAAGTCCCGAGTCATTGTCTTCACTCCTGAATTAGGCTTCGCATTTGTCAATTTTGATTTTCCCTGATTTATTTTATTTTTATTTCTCCGGGCCTTTTCGATTTTCGAGCCATGGTAACGGTCGATTTTTTACTGCCCTATAAATAGGACCGAAGGGGGTCCCCCCTTTTTACCTTCATTCGCTTTTGGTGTCAATCGCTTTCAACTGCGACTACTTCTTCGGTCGCTTGTGTCGTGATCTGTCATTTGCTTTCGTGTTCGGGTCGTCTTCTCTTCTGAGGCAGTTTTTGCAAGTAAGATTCTCTTCAGATTTTGACACATTCTATCGAATTTTCTTCGCTTAGGTAATAACATTTGTTATTATTCCTGTAGCGGTGCGCATCAAGCAAACTGCTATTCTCATTGATATGGCTGGCGAAGGCAGCCCCGATGCCCAACAAGCGGGATCTTCTCCTCACCGTGGTTTGGACGATGCTGAAGCTACTCATCTTGCTCAACAGATTGAGGAAGAGACACCTAATGTGGGGGAGGATTCTGGCGAAGATCATTCTGGTGATGAAGAAGCTGGCGAAGAAGAAAATTTGGAGGACGTCGAGGCCAACGTTGAGGAGTTAGTGGATAGCAGTGGCAAGAGGGAAAAAACGCTCGTCTTCGGGAAATCCAAGGTTGGAGTTCGTGACATTAAGTTCTACGAGGAGAAAGGATATTTCCCTAAGGGTTGGGGTCGAGCTCCTGGTAATGATACCACGCCTAGCCCTCGCCCTGACGAAGCCGTGGTATTCATGGACTTTTTCATTGCGGGCCCGAAGATGCCTATTGACAACATTATTGCCAAGATGATGGCTCCTTATGGCCTACAGTTGCATCATCTGACGCCAAATGCCATCAGCCATCTTCTTCGGTTCTTTTGGGCTGTGAAGATGCACGAGGGAGCTGTTATAGTTGATGGCTTCCTTCGGCTGTATGAGGGTCATAATCAGAGCAAATCATCTGAAGTTGATGGTGAGCTATTCATGCCAGATTTTGGGTGTGTGACTTTCACGGGTCGTCGCCGGGGGAGTCATTTTGCGAAGGTAGAAACTTCCTTCGCTCAAAGGAATAAATGGACCAAAGACTGGCAAAAGTACTGGTTTTATGTAAGGGTGCCTTCGGAGGAGAAGATCATGGAAGATGGGACGAAGTCTGTTAGTTATCCTCTGCACAGCCATATAGACTGGCTCAAGTTTGTTTCGTGCCCAACTTTTGATGCGGAAAGCGCTGGGTTTTCCGAGTGTTGGAAATCTTTTCAGACGGCTTCGCAGACAATTTGCAGCCGTGACCTGATTGAAGAAGGCATTGCTGCTGATCTTGCCTGTGGGATTTATCCCCTGTCAGCCGGTTGGGGGCCTTTTGATGTTGATTGGAAGGGTTTGAAAGAGCATGCAAAGGTTTGTTTTCCCCGCTTCGGAGCTCACCTTCCCAAAGGTATGTCTGCGGCGGCTTTTGTTGCTGAGGTAGAGCAACGAGCCAATGACATTCTCGGACTGTATAGCACCAAGGAGCATCGTAGCTCCGAAGACAAGTTTGTCCATGTCAGGATCAATCGTGTCTTTGAGGAGTTAGGGATCTCCTATGACGAACGCGAGGCTCCCGTTTCTACCAGGGAGAAGAAGAAAGACAAGAAAGGAAAGTCGAAGGCGAAGGAGCAAGGTGAGGATGACTCTGCTCCCTTGCGCGTCCCTCGTGGAGGGGGGCGATCTGGACGCGGAGGCGGCCGTGGGAAGAAGGCAGTTGCGAAAGCAACTTCGTCCGCTACTTCGGTGAAACGAGGCAGCAGCAGCTCTCACGAGTCTGCTGAGAAAAGGCGTCGTCTAGATACGCCGATCGCTGCTGTGCCCTTATCGGCCGTGGCTCCGGCCGCTCGGACCACCTCTTCAGCTTCGCGTGGTGGTCTTCCACCACGTCCTCCTCCTCGGGTGCCACCAGCGGCAGTGCCGGCTCCACCAGCGGCAGAGCCGGCTTCATCATCGGTGCGGCGACCTCCTTCGCCAGTGACCGGCTTTATGAGCTCAGCCCCCCGGAGCGAGATGATGTTTTTCTAGGTGAGGTTGCTCTCTTTGGGAATTACTTTCAGGGGACGAGTCTTCCTTTACTAGGAGACTATTTGGCGCGGAATCCTGTGATTGATGTCGATATTACTTGTGAAGGCATTGATGACACGACTGAGGATATTCGAGTTCCAGATCCATTTGACGACGGCATTGATATCAGTATGTTTGAGGAGACTCCTGTTCGGGATGCTCCTATTATAGAAAATGTGCGAGAGGAAGTTCATGACGAGGGTAGCCTTGAAGAAACCAGAGCCGAAGCTCCTGTGAACATTACGGCAGTTAGCCCTCCGTCGTCGGCCTTAGCTTCTCCCCCACCTGTCCAAGATTCTTTGGAGGTTCTGGCTCATGCTGCCGGGACAGTTGGAATTGATGACGAAGCTAAGGGGAAAGAGGCTGCCGAAGCCGAAACTTCTGGAGCTGCTGAGAGGGCTGCCGCTTCTACGGCTTATATGTCTTTTATGGATGTTGATATGGGTGGAAGTATTCCTCTTCCCGAAGGTACTCGTGTTGTTTCTTCGCTTTTTCCTTTAGCAGCGTTACTTGCTCCTGTTTAATGCTAATGCACTTGAGACCCGTCTACTAGGTGGCGAGGGGAATGCGCCATCTCACGTGCGCGAAGGTGGGCCTCTTCGAGATTTTGATTTGGAAGGTGTTTTTTGTTTGGGATTATAGCTGATTTTTTTGTTTTGGCTATATTGCGAAGATAACAGTGTTATCATCGTTTTCTCCTTGCAGCATATCAACGACTTATCCAGGGACTTGATCCTGAAAGAACATGTTCCAATATTTTGGCTTCGGGAATGAAGGTATTCATTGCCTTCGTCTTACGATCTTGTTTTTGGTTTTAGTTTTGTTTCGTTTATTTCGTAATACTGTACTGTATTCTATTATAGGTTGTTGTAGCTATCAACGAGTTGGCTGCTCAGGTTCCCAACCTTAACTTGGTTGCTGCTGAGCGAGTGGAGCTAGAAAAGTTGCGAAGGGAAAAAGCAGAGCTTCTTCAGATTCAGGCAACTATTGATAACATTAAACAGGATCTTGAGAATGAAAAGAAACTGTTTCGCCAGGACTAGGAGACTATTGTTGCTGAGAACAAGTCTTTGAAGGAAAAAGTTATAGCTTTGGAAGCTAAGGCAGGTGAAGCCGATTCTCTTAGGGGAAAGGTTGCTGCCTTGGAAGCTAAAGTTGTTGACAAAGATGTCGGGTTCTTTACCGCCGGCAAGTAATATCGGGGATTGCGCGTCGGGCCTCGGACGGTTGCGCAAAAGGGGGACACAAGGATTTATACTGGTTCGGGCCTCCGGGGAGTAACACCCTGCGTCCAGTTCATGCTGCTCGTGTTATTTGCGCTGGTTTGTAGTAGGGGGTACAAACGGGCGAGAGAGGGAAAGCTTCCCAAGTCTCTAGTGTGTGAACGGGCTCAGTCTGGTGACTGGCTGGAGGAAGAAGAAGCACAGGAGAGGGAGCGCTCCTCTCCCGAGGAGAAGTAGTCGATCCCCTCGCAGGGGGCCTGGCCTTCCCTTTTATAGCTCAAGGGGAGCCAAGAAAGTAAAAAGTAAAAGAGAGAGAGAGTACACGGTAAAAAGGGGAAAAGGAGGAGTGCCTGCCCATGCTGTGGGGCCCGTTGTCCTTCCGAGTACTGTAGCCATGCCCTGCTGGTGTCAGTCGCGTCAGGGAGTGGTTGGCACAGTGTAGCAGCTTGACTTCGGGTGCTACGGTCTTCTCGGAGGTTGCTTCGTCGCGAAGGAGCGAACCAGTCGGAGACGGAGATCTAGTCGGGCGAATCGGGGACTCCTCAGAGGCGGAGACCTGTCGGGCGAATCGGAGGCTCGTCGGGCGAGACATGAAGCTGGTTGGGCGAAGCGGACGCCGCCGCTCCTGCCAAGTAGTCGGGCGAGACGTGAAACCGTCGGGCAGAGGTGCAGCTTGTCGGACACGGAGACTACTCGGGCGATGGTGCAGCTTGTTGGGCGAGCGGAAACTTCTCGGGGACGACCGCGTGGTTTGCTGCTGCCTGCTCCGCCCCCTGGTTGGTCGGACATGCATGCAGGCCTTCTTGGTCGAGATAAATGCTGCTGCCTGCTCGCTGTGCTTTGCATCCCTTGCCCTTACGTGTAAGCATGCAGGGTGGCTTCGGCTGGATAAAAGCCAACGTAGAGACATTGATTGTTTTTCTCATGCATATGGACGCGGTGGTGCCTTCATGCAGACATGCATGTACTGCATGATCTTTTGGCTGGACAGAAGAGAAGAGAGAGAGTCATGCAAGCGTATGCATGCTGAGGGAAATAGTTGCTGTCGCTTTTGTTCAGGTGGAGGTAAACTAGAGAGAGTCGGCGGTCCTGCGCATGGGTCGGACGAGGCGGGCACGCCGTCTTCTGCGCAGGAGTCTATCTGAGCGGCTGTGTCGTCGGGGATTTTAATTCTTAACTCGCTGTCATTGGATACCCCTAGTGTTGGTATCCGACAGGAGCCCCCGAGCCTGGGAGCGAGTGGTAGACTCGGTCGCGGGCTTGATTATCGTTATGCCGAGAATGCGGTGGAGTTTCAGGTGGGGGCGCGCGAGCGCACCCGCCGGGTGTAGCCCCCGAGCCTGTGGGCGAGTGGTACACTCGCTCGCAGGCTTATGACGTTTGTGTAGTGATTTGTTGCGAATTATGCAACCACGCTGTTGGTCCCTGTTTGCGATTCCGACCCTGTGTGCATCCCGAGACCTGGGTCCGGATAGGGATTCGTTTTGACTTTATGCCTTTTTCCCCTCACGCTTCCCTTGCGATAGGAAGGAGGGTAAGAGATGCATCGCACTTTGCCACGCAGGCCGAAGCACGACTCTCATTGAGCTACAAACGGGTAGGTTCGAGTGAGGCCCAACGCCCCTTCGGCGGGGAGTCGATGGATCAGCTTGTGATCGACCTCAAATTCCTAGTGGTGAGATCATCTAGTTACCAAGTCCGTTCGGCCGGACCCGGCGGCTCGTTGCCTTTCCGTCGGAGGAAAAACCATGATCTTTCTTACCACTAGAACTCGAACGCGGTTTAGGATGCTCGTGGCGTTCGTGCGCCCGAGTACTGGCCGCTGGGACCCATCCTTCACTGCCCCTCGCTCGACAAGGTGCCCGGGGGCGGCTGTTGAACCCTTCGACGGGCCAGCCTTCGAACCTCCGTTGCAATCACCTGTCAGGTCGACTGTCGAAGTCGTCCGTCCCGGTGCCCAGCCCCCGAGCGCAGGGCTGCGAGGGGTCGTTAGGGCCGGCGGGAGCCGCTTAATTTAGAAAGTTCGAAGAGTGCGTTTCGAAAAACGACCTCAGGCGGACACTTGACCCCGCGCGCCGAGGCCGGGCGAGACGAAGGGTGCCGACCCCTGCATGTAGGAGTCGTAGCAAGCATACCGGAACTTGCCAAGCTGCAAAAAACAGTGTAATGCAAAAGCGTTGCGTAAAGCGAGGAGTCGGGATTTATTCGTTACTAACGGAAAGTTGCATACGCCCTGCCTTTATTAGGCTACGTATTTCCTTGGGTAGTTAGCATATCACGTTTGAGCTCCTAGTCCCACTGACCACTGCTCGCGGAGAGGACGGCTTACCGCAGACTACACTGCTCATCGGGGGAGGCTTAGGTGTAGGCGGCACGCGGGATGAGGTTTCACGGATGAGGCCAGCGCTACCCGAGTACTTTAGCGATACCCAAAAGAGGCATGCGGGACTGTAAAAGGAAATGCATGGAAATACGAAGGATCGTAGTAAAATTTAGCTGTCCGAGCGTTTCGTCGTTGAAGCTGAGTCGAGCGAGCCATCCGAGTCGGGGCAGCACACTCCACGGGTGGCGCGGCCGAGTCGGTTGGAGTCGAGGTCGGGGCGGCGCACTCCTTTGGAGGCGCGGCCGAGTCGTTCGGAGTCGAGGTCGGGGCGGCGCACTCCTTTGGAGGCGCGGCCGAGTCGTTCGGAGTCGAGGTCGGGGCGGCGCACTCCTTTGGAGGCGCGGCCGAGTCGTTCGGAGTCGAGGTCGGGGCGGCGCACTCCTTTGGAGGCGCGGCCGAGTCGTTCGGAGTCGAGGTCGGGGCGGCGCACTCCTTTGGAGGCGCGGCCGAGTCGTTCGGAGTCGAGGTCGGGGCGGCGCAGCTCGGCCGTTGCACGTGCTCAGGGCCGTCGTTGCTGGATGCCGACGCGCTGTGCGGCGCTGGCGAGGTAGGCGTCGTAGTAGCGCGTGACGAGGCCCCGGTCGTGGTTGCTCGGGTGGAACAGGTGCCGGACGATGTGGTGGATCATGTCGAGTAGTTTTTGCCGTCCTCGTCACGTCCCTCAAGCCGTGGTGCCCGAGTAGTTTTTGCCCGAGCAGTTTTCGATTCGCCCGAGTCGACTCCGCCTCGGTCGTTGTCGGTGTTGTCGTCGGCGTCGCTGCGGCCGCTGATGCCGTTGTCGTCGTTGCTGGTGGAGCTATGGGCGTCGTCGTGGCCGTCGGTGTTGGCGGCGCCGTGGTCGTCGTCGGTGACGCCGCAGCCGTCGACGCCGCTGCCGTCACCGTCGTCGCGCGATCGGCGGTCAGCGTAATATACGTCGTGGTCGTAGGGCCCTTGCTTGCCTCCAAGCGTACCTGCATGCACAAACATGCAAGCATGTATATGCGAACGGCTTATTAGCGTGCATCCATGCACATTCTTTATGCGTCATGCACGTGCATGCATCCGAGCAGCACATAAGTGCCTGCCCCAGCCGCCAGGGAGATCGTGCGGCTGGCCATGCTCTGAGTGGTGCCGGCCCTTGCCCGGGTGGTTTCCGTCCGAGTGGTCGTCCGACTTGCTCGAGTAGTTGGTGGCCCGAGGAGTTTTCGTCCGAGTGACTCGCTCGAGTAGTTTTTCGCTTCGCTTGACCAGTTTTCGATTCGCCCGAGTAGACTCCGCCCTGCAGTAGTCGAACTGGTCGGCGGCGGCATCGCTGCGGCCGTCGGTGCCTCCGCCGTCGTCGTTGTCGCTGTGCGTTGCAGCTCGCCGGCGGCGGGCGTTCACCGCGCGCCCGGTCGATCGGGGCTGTAGCTCGCGGTCTCCGTAAGTGGTCGGGGATGCCGCCGCTCGCTGGGCGGGGCGTGCGCTTCCGGCCGTCGGGGGCCGGGCCGCCGCACGTTGGTCGTGGTCGGTGCCCCACGGTAGCTTGGTCGGAGAGGTTGTCGGTGTACACCGCTGCTTGCCGGGGTGCCGCTGGCACCGGCCGGGCTGCCGCCGTGCCCGCACCTGTCACCATTAGCAACATGCCTACGCGACGTACCTGCCGAAAGGCGTGCGGCCACAGGGCGCCATGCTGCCGTTCGTCGTCGGTTTCGTTGTCGGCCGCCGTTCGTCGTCGGTTTCGTTGTCGGCGGAGTCGCGGTTGCCGTTGCGGCCGTCGGTGCCGCCGTCGTCGCAGCCGTCGTCGCAGCCGGCAGTGCTATGGGCGTTGTTGGCGTCGCCGCGGCCGTCGGCGCCGCTGCCGTCGTCGTCGCTGGTGGCTCTGCCGTTGTCTTTGTTGGCGGCGCCGCGGTTGTCGTCGGTGCCGACGCCGTCGTCAGTGGCGAGGCGACAGACTTGGGGCAGCACCTTTTGGGACGTCGACAGTGCTCACGTCCCTGGCTCGGTGCTCGGCGGCGACGACGGTCGTGGGTTGAGCCGTTCCAACATTTCGGCCTGCTATCATCAACAGCTGCTGGCCTGCTCCTCTGTTGTGCTGCGCTGATTCGAGAGAGAAAACAGAGGGACACGACACACTTGGAAAAGGCGTGCATGCATTGGTTAAAAAAGGTACCCTTGCATGCACATGCATACGCATACATGCATCTGCATGCAGAATAGTCCTGGGTGCGCCTGGTAGGCAGAGCCCCCGAGCCTTGTTCGGTTCATCCGGAAGGCCAGGAGCATTGTTGCCGTCATCAGTGTTGTTGTAGTCATTGGTGTTGCCGCCGCCGTCGTCGCCATGGTTGACGGTGCCACGGTCGCCGTTGCGGCCGTCGGTGCCGCCGTCGTCGTCACCGCGGTCGTCGTTGCGGCCGCCGGTGCCGCCGCGCCGCCGTCTCAGTCGGCGTTGGGGCCTGCTTGTCGATCTGGCTGGCGCGGTCGGGCTCGTCACCGGTCGGGGTCCCGAGCCGGGGAGGCGATGTTGTGGAAGTCCGCAAAGATGCGGAGCATGAGTCGAAGATAACGACGGAGTTGAGATTGGTTGGCCATCCGAAACCTGCAAGGAGGAAGACGTGACGCGCAAAGGCCCCACGGTGGGCGCCAACTGTCGGGGTTCTTTACCGCCGGCAAGTAATATCGGGGATTGCGCGTCGGGCCTCGGACGGTTGCGCAAAAGGGGGACACAAGGATTTATACTGGTTCGGGCCTCCGGGGAGTAACACCCTACGTCCAGTTCGTGCTGCTCGTGTTATTTGCGCTGGTTTGTAGTAGGGGGGTACAAACGGGCGAGAGAGGGAAAGCTTCCCAAGTCTCTGATGTGTGAACGGGCTCAGTCTGGTGACTGGCTGGAGGAAGAAGAAGCACAGGAGAGGGAGCGCTCCTCTCCCGAGGAGAAGTCGTCCATCTGCCTCGCGCAGGAGGCCTGGCCTTCCCTTTTATAGCTCAAGGGGAGCCAGTAAAGTAAAAAGTAAAAGAGAGAGAGAGTACACGGTAAAAAGGGGAAAAGGAGGAGTGCCTGCTCATGCTGTGGGGCCCGTTGTCCTTCCGAGTACTGTAGCCATGCCCTGCTGGTGTCAGTCGCGTCAGGGAGTGGTTGGCACAGTGTAGCAGCTTGACTTCGGGTGCTACGGTCTTCTCGGAGGTTGCTTCGTCGCGAAGGAGCGAACCAGTCGGAGACGGAGATCTAGTCGGGCGAATCGGGGACTCCTCGGAGGCGGAGACCTGTCGGGCGAATCAGAGGCTCGTCGGGCGAGACGTGAAGCTGGTCGGGCGAAGGAGCAGCTCGTCGGGCGAGACGTGAAGCTGGTCGGGCGAAGCGGACGCCGCCGCTCCTGCCAAGTAGTCGGGCGAGACGTGAAACCGTCGGGCAGAGGTGCAGCTTGTCGGACACGGAGACTACTCGGGCGATGGTGCAGCTTGTTGGGCGAGCGGAAACTTCTCGGGGACGACCGCGTGGTTTGCTGCTGCCTGCTCCGCCCCCTGGTTGGTCGGACATGCACGCAGGCCTTCTTGGTCGAGATAAATGCTGCTGCCTGCTCGCTGTGCTTTGCATCCCTTGCCCTTACGTGTAAGCATGCAGGGTGGCTTCGGCTGGATAAAAGCCAACGTAGAGACATTGATTGTTTTTCTCATGCATATGGACGCGGTGGTGCCTTCATGCAGACATGCATGTACTGCATGATCTTTTGGCTGGACAGAAGAGAAGAGAGAGAGTCATGCAAGCGTATGCATGCTGAGGGAAATAGTTGCTGCCGCTTTTGTTCAAGTGGAGGTAAACTAGAGAGAGTCGGCGGTCCTGCGCATGGGTCGGACGAGGCGGGCACGCCGTCTTCTGCGCAGGAGTCTATCTAAGCGGCTGTGTCGTCGGGGATTTTAATTCTTAACTCGCTGTCATTGGATACCCCTAGTGTTGGTATCCGACACAAAACGAAACAAGCATATCTCCCGCATCAGGTATTACCGCAAAGAAAATAAGCAGCTGGTATCTTCTCAGGCTGTTCTTCAAACTAATTAAAGACTGAGGCTGTTTTTCAAACTAATTAAAGACTCTTCAAACCAAGACATCCCTGCCAATTAAGATTCTTCAACAAAAGAAAAGTTCCTATTGCCAGGTAAAACCAACCCAGCCATCTAATGGTATGACCATTCTGTTTCAGTTGTCCTCATCACCACAGGTGGAGTTGAGCGCAGTCAGCCTCTCGACAAGCCTGAATCTCCTTTCCGCATGCGTAAGCTTCTTTGAGTTGTACCTGTATCATAGGACACAAGGACACTCAGATGCAAAACACGATCATAGAGAGCACTTTTGCTCCAGAACCAAATGACCCCACACGAGCAGCTTCATACCTCTTGTGCTCCTTCGGTGGTTCCTCTGCTGATTTTGCCATGCTAGGATCAGCACGGATTGCAGCATGCACCTTCTTGTAAAGACTCTCCACATCATCCGCCTTGACGCCCTTCTTAATATACTCGCTGAATTGAGATTGGAACTTTTCAAACTCATCCTCAGCAAGTGTCTGAAATCAAGAGTACGAAACAGTGTAAATAGCTAATACATTCAATAATCTGGTGTAATAACCAAAGAACACTATCTGTTTATAAGGTGTAACAAAATGACATTGTCATCACATCTTGAATTCATTGCAGGTATTCCATTCGAAGTTTGCACTTATGGGAGTGAAGTTGAAGTCCAAGGCGGTGCTTCTCATTAGAACTAGCTATTGGCGTCAACCTCATTTCTGTTTCCTTATTAGATGATTCTAGACACATTTATGAGTCTAGAAATAATAAATGCATCAAGTTTCATTATAGTAAGTTGGTCTTGCTACTGGCTAGAAAAACTTTATATGCTAGCTAGATTATAATCATGTGATAAATGTGCGATACTTCGAATAAGCGTAAGCAAAATGATGGGACCTCATCAAAATAGTGGCACTGTCATTTAGGCCGCATTTCTAAGGGAGAATGGAACTTCTGATCAGACAGAGATACTTCAACTCTTAAATTTCTCAGAACATTTTGTTGCTAAGTCAATTAAGAAAACAGAGATGCTAGCATCACACATCAGTGGATGCTTTGATTTATTCATTACATTTATGATGATTTACTTCCCTATGGTTATATTTACCCCTCAATTCCCATAAAAGTAAAGTCCAGCCGCATTGCATATCATCGATCTCAATCTCGAGCATGGCGAGTTGCCTAAACACCAACAATGATCAATGAGGGAGCTGGAGGGGAGTAGGAGCCCAATCTCTCAAGTGACAGTGGCGTTGAGAGGGTTTTTGCTACCCGCCAAGCATTGTTCTTCACAAGCCTACATCTACACTGACACCAACACCAAACCTAAAGGCATCCATAGTGGCTTCAAGCTCTGTTCATACTGATTTTTCACAAAATTCCGCATTACCCGATGTAGTGATCATGTATTAGGCTAAGTTCATGTGAATTAGTGTTTATTTATGTGTAAGATCAATTGGTAACCATTATTTTCTAGTAAGGATGACTTATAACTATCATTCACTCCAGGCATAAGTTTCAAACACAAAATTAAAGAAAATAAAAAAAGAATGCAACGCTAACCTTCATGTAGTCCGCAACATGCCCACCATAGATGTACTTATGGTGAACTTCTGCATCAAGTTGCCTCTCATCTTTCTTGAACCCAGCAAACCTCTTGTCACTGTGAGGAATGTCAAGACCTCCGTCCAGTGCTCCCTGTTTGCAGGTTGAAAATGCATCAAAGATAAACTTATTCAATATTGATGACAAACCGTGGAGAGTAAAAATGGTGTTTATTTAAACAAGTATACCACAAGAAAGGAAAATGTTTGAGACTTTTAAATTTACAAGTATAAACAAAAGGGTGGTTAATTAATTCATCCCGCTAAAAAGGATTCACGGTGCTTGATAATGCAAAAATAATCATCCAACATGTAAAATTCTCAAGCTATCAAATGCAGAATAATGACCTAGGACTCTACCTTACAAAACCAAAAGCAATATTTAATTCTATCTAGTGCTGGGCTGAACATTACAAAACTCTGACACAATTTTGCAAGCCAAACATAAACAGCAGAACACAATAGTAGAAAAATAGAGCAAAACAAATGGCACGTTGACTTTAGTTATTGGATACCTTAAGGGCACCAAAGACACGGTTTCCAGTTGTAGTCCTAATAAGGCCAACATCCAAGAGAGCACGAAACGGCCTCCTGCCATCAACTGGCTCAACAGAGAAATCCTCACCTGTAGCCTGTACATGAAAATATTCATCATAAGTTATCTCTAAATTGGACAAAATTCATCTAAGTAAATTTTGAAGGTTGGCGGAGAGATCAACCTCAACATTGCCCTCATATTCCTGATCCAAGTCAAGGAGATTCAGAACACGGCGAGCCAAAAGAAGTCCAGTGCAGTACGCTAAATGTAAAAGATAGAACAATTCAATCCTGATGGTCCACTCTAATCAATCAATTGCACGACTGTGGAAAACAATATTGATGATGGGCTTCAAATAGAAAAAAAAAACCATATGAGTTTGTATGTACCTGCAGCATAGTTTGTAAGGCCAACTTCAAGTCCATAACGTGGCAACTCGTGTGAATAGGCTGCAGCAAGGATCATATCACCAGCAACGCTTGCAGACACGATTTGAGCAGTGATATCCTTGTTGGTCTGCAGCATCTTGTTAAGGTACACAAATGTATGTGTGTGTGGACGAGAAAATATAACCAAACATGTAAGCATGATATCATATTGAAGACAGAGTAGAGACGAGGAAGAAGCTGAGATAGTAGTGCTGCAGTAGAGAGGATACAAATCTGACAACAAATCGGTACTTGGGTGTGCTGTACTTATTCTTGTCTTGGCTGATGAGACTAATCCTGGCTCTGTAGTCGGTCTTGCCATCTGCATAAAAATAGACATAAGAACAAAAGTAACAAAGGCGGAGGTAGCATGCCGAGATGGTTATTGTACCCCTTCGTCTTTTGACGGGGACTTGAAAACGCTTGGAATAGGCATTGGTCTTCTGGGACGTGACGAACACCTGTCGAATCGAGAAGGGATGGCAAGGAATGTCACAACACAAGTAAGCATAGATTTGACTAACATCGTGTAACAGAATGGTACAAACAAGACATGATCACAAACAAATAACACTCGGCAGGTTCATCGGATTAATGGGCGGTCTTGTAGTGGAGTGGAATTTTAGCAGGCCAACTAAGAACAATGGGTTTCAATGGACCAACTGGCCGGAAAACATAGGTACAGTGCGTTGTTTCACCGTAGTACAAGAGTATATATTAGCGAAGTGTTTGGGAAGGAAAGGCCGGTTGCAGAAGGTAAACGGGTCGGAGATTGATTTTCCATTGCGGCTAGGGCAGGAGTAGGAAGGGGGTAGGTGATATGTTACCATGTCGGTGGCGGCTGCGTGAGACGACGACGGCGATGAAGAAGAGGAATCGAAGCAGACGACGACGGCGATGAAGAAGAGGAAACGAAGCAGACGACGACGGCGACTGGTAGGAGAAGAGGTGAGTTGCCGCTTTATTTGCTGCGTAATGCGATCAAAGAAACCCTAGCCTAACTAATGGGCTTTAATACATGGGCTGCTTTCCTTAATTCAGCCTATAGAGAAAGCAGAAGGGAAGCGGGCTAATATCACTACATTCACTAATCAAGGCCAGATTTTGCGTGGGCCTACGGGGCAAACGCCAGAGGCCCGGCTCCACTGGTCGGCAAAGATGAAAGGGCCAAGGCGGGCTTCACCGAGATAGATTCTCAAGCTGATGTTTACCTGATTTTGCTAAAAAATAAAAAAAACTAATTTTCCAAGTTTTTTTTTGCGAGGGACCTGATTTTGCAAGTGGTCCTAAAAAAAACCCTGATTTTTCAAATTTTTCAGCCTCTCTGAACATCAGCATGTCACGATATCGTACAGCATCAGTGCACACAGGAGCATGCAATCCTGGCCACCCTCAACCGATAGCTAGATTCTCCTGGAACAAATGGCTTCCACTGTTTCCGCGCACAAAACTCATCATCTCGAATCAGATTCCGCGCGCAAAGCAGTAGCGAAAGAACTAAGAACAGGTTCATCAGTGCCCAGCTTTCCCCCCGCCGCAATCGCTTTATGCCGTCTCTCGCCTGCTGACATCGATCTTCTGGACATCTCGCATGCCGTCCACGGCGCCAAAGTCAAGAGCTACATTCCCTGAGCTTTCCTCTTTTCTTTTGGTCAGGAATCGTAAAGGCCTATCTCAAAACAGCTTGTTCATCTGCTCTACCCCTCCTTGTTCCTCGGCACCTATATATAATCGCCGTCATCAGCCGAGCTTTCATCTCACAGCGCGAAGGGGATTTTCAGTTAGCTAGACGGGCAGAGATTGGCCATGGGGGCGTCGCCGTCGCGGCAGGAGGCGTCGACCGACTCGTCGCGCGCCGGAGACGGCCGCGCCGTGGCGGTGACGGCGAGCAGCGCTGCTTCTGGTACCGGTAGCAATAGCAACCAGGCCCAGTCGAAGCGAGCGCCGCCTCCTTACATGTTCCACGAGATCGTCGCGCAGGAGAAGACTGCCACGGCAGCTAAGCTGGAGGATCAGGTGCACAGCGGAGGGATCTACCTGGCTGGGAAAACGAAGGTAAGTTTCAGACATGGAGACACCTGAATCTTTGGTGCTTGGCTGCAGATAGAATCGTTACTGATGCAGTGTTTTCTGTTGGTGTTATGATTGATGCAGAAGTACTGGGTGCACGAGAAATCCAGGTGCAACTGCTTCATGCTGTTCCCCAGAGGATTGTCCATCACTTGGGGTGATGACCCCAGATATTGGAGCTGGCATCCCCTGAAAGAAACAAGGTAGTGTAGTAGTGTTGCTGCCTTGCAGCAAGTATTTTGACAAAATTAAAGCTGTGTTTACATGATCTATTTCCATGGGCCATTGGCTCTTCTTGCTCTCAGGATTATATAATCCAACTTAAAATCTGAAAAATAATCTCTCAAGGAAACAAACACTTTATACTCTCTGGATTATAATAATCCATAAGCTACTAAAAATATGCTTATTTCAGATTATATAATCCATCTCCTATAATCTAAGCCTCAATTCAGCTTCTGGTTATACAGTGGCTGATTCTTTTGGTCCTGAACCTGGCATGTTAAACCAGCGAATCCGAGATCGAGGCTGCGTCGCTGCAGAACGTGTGCTGGCTGGAGATCCACGGGAAGCTGGAGCTGTCACACCTCACGCCAGGAGTCAATTATGACGTTGTCTTCGAGGTGATGCTCACCGAGGAGGCGTACGGGTGGTACACGCCGGTGAGCCTCCGTCTCAAGTTCCCCGACGGGACGGTCCAAAATGGGGAGGAGAATCTGCAGGAGAAGCCCAGGAAGCAATGGCTGGAGCTCAAGGCCGGGGAGGTGAAGACGCTGCCGGGGCAGAAGGGGGAGCTGGAGATCTCCCTGTTCCAGTACGCTGGGCAGTGGAAGAAGGGGCTCCTCCTCAAGGGCATCAAGATTGTCCCCAAGGAGTGATTAATACTTTAATAGTACGTATGCATTTGGTTGAGGATGATCGTCACTAGCTTTTTGCCTGTCAGGTGTGTGAAAATCAATGAGAAACGTGGAATAATAATGCATGTGGCACTACATATTTCAAAGCCTCGAAGGGTGAATGAAACTTTTATAGTCCAATGCAAAATTTACCACTCCAAAACCGTTAGGCACGCTAAATAAAGTTTAGGATAACACTGTCGAAGTGTATGTACCTCTTTTATTCGAAATTGATAGTCTACGACTGTTGAGTGATGAGTTTCGTTGTATCAACTTCACCCAGTGTAAGTCAAGGAGATGACTGACTGGAGCCGGTTGTCGCAAAATCATAGTATCATATATGTCGCTTTATATAGTTTTAAAAGAAGCTACCACCACGGGAAATCTCATCTTTGCCGAGTGTAATTTTTCGGACACTCGGCGAACAAATTGTTTGCCGAGTGTATTTTAAAAAACACTCGGCAAAAAAAAACACTCGGCAAAAATGGGGTTTGCCGAGTGTTTTTTAAAATACACTCGGCAAATATATTGTTTGCCGAGTATAAAAAAACACTCGGCAAGTGTTTTTTTGACACTCGGCAAACAATATCTTTGCCGAGTGTTTTTTTACACTCGGCAAAGACAAATTCAAAACACATTTTTGAAGTAGTAAATCAATTCAAATTAAAAAGTTTTGAACTACAAAGTTATATAACTTCTCAAGATATACAACTTTTAGTTTGGTCATTTCTTGATTCAACAAAAAGATAGTAACGTTGTTCACAAAATCTATATCTCTCGTATAGTTGCCTGAAACTAGAAGAGAGATATATAAGATTTGTGAATAATATTACTACCATTATGTCGGATGAAGAAATGACATACATAAAAGTTGTAGATCTTCAAAAGTTATACAACTTTGTAGTTGAACTCTTTTTAATTTGAATTAATTTTGACAACGAAAAGTACGTTTGTAGTTGTCAAAATTTGAAATTTGAGTTTTTTCAAATGAGCTCGGATGAAGAAACAGTTAAAATAAGAGTTGTGGAGAACAATAAGTTATAAAACTTTATAGTTGACACTTTTTTTTATTTGAAAATCATCTTGTCAACGAAAACTAAGTTTGAATGTTCTCAAATTTGATATTCAAATTTTGTAAACGACCTCGGATGGAGAAACTACCAAAATTAAAATTGTATATTTCGAAAAGTTATGAAACTTTGTAGTTGACAACTTTTTAATTTGAATTCATTTAGGGCCTCAAACAAGCAATTTACACTCGGTTCAGTATAATTTGGGAGGAATCGAAACAGATTCTAGGTGAGAGTGGTGCAGTGGTAGAGGAGGTCACGCGCGAGGGAGAGGTCACGGGTTTTGAATCCCGCCGGACGTGTATAGCGCGTGAATTTTCCGCGAAAAATGACGCGACTTGCTATTATTTTTTGTTTTTTTCAGTTCGCAGGAAAAACACTTTGCCGAGTGTCAAATAACACACGGCAAAGCCTTTAGGCACTCGGCAAACAGCTCTTTGCCGTCACTTTATACGCCGAGTGCTATTTGCCGAGTGTTTGCCGTAGTGTACCGTGTTTGCTATCAAATCCTAGAATTTTTTTAAAGAAAAGCCTAGACCAGCCATGAACACAACTATGACAACTATGCTAGCAGAGGAAAGCTCTGAAGCCGATCTTCACCTGTATAAGAGCGTCAACAGTTGTCCAATAAATATTTTCAAATAACCAACCAATGGAGATGTTCAATATCTTTTTCATGGTTATCCGGGAGTTACTTTTGTAGTCTTCACTAATTTTGTCCCAATCCAACTGCCGCATTGAATGATTCATAACTCCCTCTCTATTTGGGATGAGTTGGGTGGATTATTAGTTCATTCCAATAATTATTAGAAAAAAAATATAAAGAGGATATGCTGCAGTACTATTTTAAAACAACCCTCCAATACAGTAGTTGGATTATGGACTGGGGATTTGCCGGAGATGCTCTGAAAGTGCATCTTATATGGGACCTATGCCATTGTCAGCTTGGCACAAGGCAGGCACAACAGGCAACCAAGGTGCACAAGGAAAGTAGGCGCAACAGATGAGATGGAAACAAATGACAGAAGAGAGACGCAGAAAAAGAATTAGATTTTCACAAAATCTTTGTCGTTGTTTACTTTTTATCACGTTTTTTACCATTCATATTATTCAAAATATTGTGTACTCCCTCTATTTTTTAATACATGTTGTAATAGGTATGTCCTAAATCAAAGTTATATAAATTGACCTAAGTTATAAAAATATATAACAACATTTATCACACCAATCATATGTACCGGTAAAATATAATGCATGGTGGATTCCAAAAAATAAATTTCGTATTATAGATGTTGTTATATTTTTCTATAAAGTTGGTAATTGAACAACTTTGATTTAGGACAAAGCCAATACTATATATAAAAAAATCTGGACGGAGTATATCATTTATTTTGTTTGTGATTTACATTATCATTATATGTACTTTAAGTCTGACTTTTAATTGCATAATTTTTTGAATAAAATGAAAGGTCAAACATTTTAGAAAAACTAAACAACGACGAATATTGCAATACAATGGGAATAGGTAAAGAGATTAACCCAGAGAACCCATGGTGCGCCTCAAGGACACACTCTTATTCTTTTCAAAATAATTTAATAATAAATGAAGGATATTGATAAAGTATGGAAAAATTAAATGAATTACTTTAAAATTAAATAAAATAAAAGATCCATGGTAAGTCCAAGCATATAGAGTAAAAGTGAATAAAACTAGCAGCTTGGTTTCATAGCTTCAAAATTAAAATATCTAAGTAAGAGTCTATGTCAAATATATATAACTAAATACCTCATAATAACCTAATTTTAAATTAAAATAGAGAAAAGAAGAGTCTATATCAAATATAAGATGGGAACACGTTAGGGAGACAAACGACCGAAGGGAATTGCATAGTACAAACTAATTATTTATAATTGATATGAAATAGATATAACTAAACACATCATTTTAAGAAGATAGGAGTCTAAGGAATATAATATGGAAAAAAGTTAGGACATTATGACAGAAGCTGATTTGCATATAGTGCAAATTAAAGTAAAACATGATCTCCACTTTTTTGGTTTGATCTTAATTTTATTTTTTCTGAGGGACACAAATAACGATTGATCTCTAGGAGGATTTACAAGTATCATCATTAAAAAAAATATGTGCAACTATATTTGATAAATTCAGTAAGAAAATCTAGAAATTATTCACTATATGTATTGATCGATTATAAATTTACTATGTCTCAAACAAGTAATTCAAAATGTAAAATAATAAACCAAGCAGTGCTATTTAATTTGCGTGGGCCACCATGCTAGTTGATTATTACCTTAATGTGTGAGTTTGACTTATATGCTCTAAACTATGGAACGATTTCAGGAGCCTGGTACCAATAAAGGGCTTGAGTAAAACTTGTTCTCACAAAACTATAAATCCAAGACATAATTCATTGCTCATTTGTCGGTAAGTTTTGCTTTTACTCTAGGTGGGTGTTCAACTCTAGCAAGATCTTGATTGGAATAAATGATATATCAAACTTTGTGGAACAAAGAGCATTTTATATGCCTTGATTTGGTGAGTACTTCTATATTTAGTTAATAAGCCCATTCAAATGCAATTAAATAAATCAAATAAATGCTCATGAGGATGTTATGTGATATTATCGAGGAATCAAAGTAAAATCAATCAGGAAAGAGATTACATGTTGAAAGCATCTAGACCCTCTAATTGTGTTTTGGTAATTAATGATAACCATATTGGACTAACTATTTCATTGAGGATATGAGAATAGGTTAGTCCCGTGAGATGATTGAGCTTCAACGGTTAATTAACGATGAATATGTATGTTGGAACCAAGGAAGCTCAAGGCAAAGGTAAAAGATAGGATATTTTCTTTTACCGGTCATGAGGTGTTTAGAGAAGATTTTTGACCGGATTGATAGGCTAGATAGCCGTAGTATCAAGAGGGGTCAATTTCATTTGCATGACGAGTTTCTAGTGCCACTTTGCTCAAATGGTTGCATTGCATGCATGAGAGCTAACACCGTTGAGAAAGTGGGAAAGTAAAAGAGAAAAGATCGTGTGCTGATTGTGGTAGTGCGGACGGTCCGCAGGCTACGGGTGGACAGTCCGCGGGTGGCGGACAGTCCGGCCGGTAGTAAGCGGACGGTCCGCAT
>CM014274.1:87074671-87094519 GCA_004135705.1 Alloteropsis semialata
TCGACGGTCATCCTTTTCCGAATAACCTTGCTGATTTCTCCTTTTCCATTAATATGGTTAATGCTGATGAGAAGGGAAAGTTTAAAGTGCTTACATCGGACCACGCCAAGAGTTCTGGTGCCGTTGATCCTGCCGTTCAAGTTACCGTTGAAGAGCTACGGAGGAATCATCAGGCGTTTGGGCGAGAATCTAATGCTCCTGGTGGATATCGGCCACGTGTAACTTCCCAGATGTTGATTAATAAGTACAAAAGACAGCAGGCAGCAGCCCGAGCATGGGAAGAGCGCGAGGAACGACGACGTCGGAGGCGCGAGCATCAAGCAAGGCGGCTTGATGAAGAATTTGATGATCAGCGCCGACGTGATGACAGGTTCAATGGCCGACGCCGATATGATGAATGGTCTGATGGCCGACGCCGATATGATGACAGGTCCGATGGCAGACACTGGTTTGATGATAGAGTCGATGATCGCCATCAGTACGGTTATGGGTCTAATTGGCATATAGACAGGCGTCAAGGTTATGACCGGTATGATCAGGATGATGATCACTGGGGGTGTCCTTTCTTCGTATTCTGCTGGAACGAGAAGCTTAGACTGCCATCAAAAGCAGATTGTCCTGAATGCAGTTTCCAATATAAAGAGTATAGAGCTTCCAAAAGAGGTCGACGATCAGTTCATGAACGGATCGGCGTCAGGATTGATGATCATCATCGAGGAGATGAAGGCCGAGTTGATGCTCATGGCCGTAAAAATATCGAAGGCCAGGTTGATACTCTTGGCCCTGAAAAAATTGAAGAAAAGGCTCCAGTTCGGAATAGGATTAAAGAACCTCAAATGAAGCCTGGACAGTGGTGCCCGTCAGGGATTTCTAGGTCCAAAAAGAGACGCGTGCAACGCTTGCGCTATCGTGAGCAGATTCAGGAGCAGGAATTGGCAAAAGAAAAGAAGACATGGCGCGTCAAGATGGCCAATGATGATGAAGCAAGCACATCGGCCGCAATAAACATGGTTTTGATGTTGCCTTTTGATTTTGCTGCTCCTGATGAACAGGACGATGATGAGGTCAATTATGAACTGGAGGAAGCCGCTGCATGCTTGGTTCTGGATTCAGAGAAAGCTATCTTTGAGAAACCAAATGCAAATGGGTATCGGCATCTGAAGCCTCTGTACATCAAGGGATACGTTGATGGGAAGCCGATGACCAAGATGCTGGTTGATGGAGGAGCTGCAGTCAATCTCATGCCTTATTCCACGTTCCGCAAATTGGGAAAAGGGATTGATGATCTAATCAAGACCAATATGACGCTCAAGGACTTTGGCGGAAACGTTTCAGAGCCTCGGGGGGCAATTCATGTTGAATTGACCATCGGCAGCAAGACATTGCCGACTACTTTCTTTGTGATTGATGGCCAAGGTTCTTACAGCATGCTCCTCGGGCGAGATTGGATTCATGCCAACTGTTGCATCCCATCCACGATGCACCAATGTTTGATTCAATGGCAGGGCAATAATGTGGAGATCGTCCCGGCTGATGATTCGGTTAGCATTGCTACAGCTGAATCGACGATTTGGGAGTTCGAAGGAGTTGAATGCCTATCAGGAAAAACATGGGATGGTGACTTTCTCAAGGTGTCCGATCAAGGACTAAAGCCGATCCAAGCAGTCGGCTCTGAGACTTTGTTTTAAATGGATGATTGCATAGAAGATCTTGAAGACCGAAGTGAGTTCGGCAAATTAGGGTTTGGATTTACGTCGGCCGATGAATTAGAAGAAATAGATATAGGATCTGGTGATAGACCAAGGCCGACGTATATCAGTGCTAAGTTGGATCCCGAGTATAAACAAGAGTTAATAAAACTTTTGAAGGAATATTCTGATTGTTTTGCTTGGGAATATTATGAAATGCCAGGTTTGAGCCGTAATATTGTTGAACATCGGCTACCCATTAAACCAGGATATCGACCACACAAGCAGTATGCAAGAAGGTTTAAAACTGAGATGCATGAACCAATTAAGGCCGAAATAACGAAGCTATTCGAAGCTAAGTTTATCAGGCCATGTCGATATGCTGAGTGGGTATCAAATATAGTTCCTGTTTATAAGAAAATGGAAAGCTACGTGTTTGCATTGATTACAGGAACTTAAACAAGGCAACCCCGAAGGATGAGTATCCAATGCCGGTGGCCGATATGCTTGTTGATGCAGCATCAGGCCATAAAGTGATGAGTTTCCTGGATGGTAATGCTGGTTATAATCAGATTTTCATGGCGGAAGAAGATATTCCCAAGACTGCATTTCAATGTCCAGGTGCTCTCGGTTTGTATGAATGGGTTGTTATGACTTTTGGTTTGAAAAATGCCGGTGCTACTTATCAACGTGCTATGAATTATATTTTTCACAAGCTGATCGGCAGGATAGTTGAAATCTACATTGATGATGTTGTAGTCAAATCAAAAGGTTATCAAGATCATTTGGCCGATTTGAAGGAAACGCTGGAGTGCACAAGGCAGCATGGGTTGAAGATGAATCCGCTCAAGTGTGCCTTTGGCGTATCGGCCGGCCAATTTCTCGGTTTCCTGGTGCATGAAAGAGGAATTGAGGTAAATGATCGGAACCGCAAGGCAATTGATGATATTGAACCTCCAGTAAACAAGAAGGAATTGCAGAGTTTGATTGGAAAAATCAATTTCTTGAGGAGATTCATATCAAATCTATCGGTCCGATTGGAGGCATTTACTCCTCTGTTAAAGCTGAAAGATGAAGAAGAATTGGTTTGGGAGCCTAAACATCAAAAGGCATTAGATGAAATCAAGCAATATTTAGCATATCCGCCAGTTCTTATTCCACCACAAAAGGTAAGCCGTACAAGCTTTATTTATCGGCTTTTAATCATGCAATCGGCTCTGTCTTGATTCAAGAGGTTGATGGGAAAGAACGAGTTATATTCTATTTAAGCCGAAAATTGCTAGATCCTGAAACTCGGTACTCATATGTGGAGAAGCTTTGCCTTTGTTTGTATTTTTCTTGTACAAAGTTAAGGCATTATTTGCTATCGGCCGAGTGTACTGTGATCTGTAGAGAGGATGTGATCAAATATATGTTATCGATGCCAATCATGAAAGGGAGAATTGGCAAATGGGTTTTTGCTCTGACAGAATTTGATCTCAGATACGAATCGGCCAAAGCGGTAAAAGGGCAGATAATGGCTGATTTAGTTGCTGACCATTGTGGACCTAGCGTTGATGCTGGCGAACAATGCACTATGGAGCTCGATGTATCTGGTCCGATGGAAAAGGCCAATGTGGTTGACGCGGTTCCTTGGACTATATTCTTTGATGGTTCTTCTTGTAATGATGGTTGCGGAATCGGTCTGATTATTATTTCGCCTCGGGGGGCAAGGTTTGAATTTGCTTTTCCAATTGAGAAATGCACAAATAATCAGGCGAAATATGAAGCATTGATGAAAGGTCTCCAGATTCTTAAAGAAATCGACGCTCAGTTTGTTGAGGTATTTGGAGATTCTTTGCTGATTATCAATCAGTTACTCGGCAAGTATGATTGCAAGATGGATGCTCTGTTATCTTACTTTGAGAAGTGCCGAGATTTGATTAGTCAATTCGCCTTGGTGACTCTTAAGCATGTTCCAAGACATCATAACGAAGAAGCAAATCGGCTGGCGGAAAGAGCGTCTGGCTATCGGCCTATGACCGATGTGATGGTACAGGAAATACCAGAAGGAGATTGGAGGAAAGAAATCATTGAATATTTGAGGGATTCTTCTGTCAAGACTTCTAGGAAAATACGTTACAAATCGATCAGGCATGTCTTGGTTGAAGGAGTGCTTTATTTTCGCTCGATTGATGGAGTCCTGTTGAGATGCATCGGACCTGAAGAAGCCAAGGTTTTAATGGGAGAAATTCATGAAGGTGTTTGCGGGGCTCATCAATCGGCGTTCAAGATGAAGTGGATGATAAGGAAGAATGGATATTATTGGCCGACAATTCTAGAAGATTGTTTTGAATATTATAAAGGATGCCAAGAGTGTCAAAGATATGGAAACATTCAAAGGGCTCCAGCATCGGCCATGAACCCTGTTATCAAACCATGGCCGTTTAGAGGATGGGGAATTGACCTGATCGGCCAAATTTTTCCACATTCAAGCAAGGGGCACAAATTCATATTAGTAGCAACAGATTATTTCACCAAATGGGTTGAACTATTCCTTTGAAGGAGGTGAAGTCACAGAATGTTATTGAATTCGTTAGAGAACACATTGTCTACCGATTTGGAATTTCACAGACGATCACGACGGATCAAGGTACGATGTTTACATCGGATGAGTTCAAAAATTTTGCTGCTGATATGGGTATCAAGCTTCTTAATTCCTCGCCGTATTATGCACAAGCCAATGGTCAAGCTGAAGCTTCCAATAAAAGTTTGATCAAGTTGATTGATAGAAATATTGAGGAGTATCCAAGAAAATGGCATATTGTGCTTCCTGAAGCTCTATGGGCCTATCGAATGGCTTGTCATGGATCGATCAAGGTTTCTCCGTATGAACTGGTTTATGGACATGAAGCCGTTCTTCCATGGGAAATTCGTACTGGATCAAGGCGTATCGAGCTTCAGGATAAATTGAAGGCCGGCGAATATATGGAACTCATGAATAGTGAGTCCGATGACTTGGCTGTTCGTCGGTTACGTGCTCTCGAAAGTATTGAAGCTAACAAACTCCGAGTGGCGAGGCATTATGATAAGAAGGTTAAAGGGAAAGAGTTCAAAGAGGGCGATCTTGTTTGGAAGGTTATTCTGCCAATTGGTTCTAAAGATCCCAAGTACGGCAAATGGTCACCGAATTGGGAGGGACCCTATCAAGTCGTCCGATGTGTTCCTGGAAATGCTTATATTCTACAAACACTTGAAGGAGAAGTGTTTCCTAAGGCATTAAACGGGAAATATCTGAAGAAGTACTACCCTAGTATTTGGGTAAACTCGTAAGGCCGATGCTGTGCGTCAGGCTTTGAAGCCGATGAAAAATCGCCTCAAGAACAAAAATAAGAGCCGATGCGATATGCATCGCCTTAAGGGCTATATACAAACAGAGAAAAGTATGTTACATCATCAAGCCGCTCGATGGCGGAGCAGGCTGCTGGAAAAGGGATTGCATATATATTTATATATTTCTCATACAGAAGGATTTCAGAAGATAAAAGGATCTAGTAGGCGCCGATGTACTTTGTTCATCATTGCCAGAACAAGAATAGAAAAGGAAGGGCAAAAGGAAGCGCAAGTTTGAGGAGATATTTTCTTCCTTGAGTCGAAGAAATCCGCTCTGGATGCAGTCCCTTGAAGAGCGCGCCGGTGGACCGGTGGCTTTGCCCTAACTTGTAAAGGGCACTCTATTATACCCCTCTGAAAAACCTTCCCTTTGGTGAACCATGAAGAAACCTCACAAGGATTCTTCTAGCAGGAGTTCCACCTGGATTCACTGCAGGATCAGGAAAGGGGGGGAGTACCCTATGTTACTTCACGAGAATTCTTCTAGCAGAAAAGGAGGAAAGAGTAGGATCTTGTATCAAACAGAAGGAGTTTGTGTTCTATCATGAATATTAGCTGCGCCATGGCTAGGGGATGGTGGAAGGAGAAGATCTGAGGCAGGTATTTATAGCCGGCGGTCGATGGAAGCATTAAAGGAGAAAATGGGATCCAAGGGATGCTGGTGGAAACTGTCCAAATAAAAGAACAGTATTCTCGTGAAGATATGACAGACATTGATTCAGAGCTGGCGTGATTAAAGGAGAGGGGCGTCTTTTGAGGAACTGCATTGAAGAGTCGTTTCGCCTGGGTCAGTAGACGCATGGATACCCGTGAGGTAAATGCAGGGATCCATATCTATTCATTGTCAGAGATGTTATTGCCCGGGAGAGAGAAAGGAGAAAGTAAACTCTACGGGTTATTGATAAAGAAAGAAAAAACTATGGCCCGAAAATCAAGGAACTGTACAGTGCAAGGATGGAAAGTTTCGGCACGAAAATCGGTGGAGGAGTTATGATGACAGATACGAATTTTGGAACAAAAATGATATTTTATTCCAAAATTGGGGGGCATGTGTTGACACCGGATTTTCGCACCTGACATGCTGAGTCAGATGGTGACGTGGTGAGGTTGAGACTGCGCAGTGGGCCCGTTGAATGGTCAAATAGAAGATGACAGAGAAGGAAGCCGATGCTGAAGAGGAGTCTGATGAGGCAAGAAGTCCGATCTAATGATGGATAAAAGAAGAAGGGCGCGTCGGCTAAGAAGGGAGCGTATCAGATGCGGGGACTATTTCCTTTTCAGAAGGCGTTTAGGAGTCCCGTTTTATGTTAAGCTTAGTTTACTTAGTTCGCAAGTTAGTCTGGTCCAATCAGGACTCTCCATGACCAGGGTATAAATATGAGCCCTCGTCCATTGTAAAAATTATTCTCACAATCAATACAACCCGGCTTCACGCCAAAAACCCTAGTAGTAGTTATCGACGAAGCTCATTGGTGGACGGGCTGCATCAGTTCTGATCTCCGGCTTACCAGTAAGTTGGTCAATTTATCGAACTAGTATAGGCTTTGAATTGAGGCGCATCGCCCTTTCTCGTTTATACTGTTCAACCGATTTATCTCTGGATAAGCAAGATTGATATAGATTCCCTACGTCGGAGCTAGATCAATATTGATTATCCAACAGATTATCGTTTATCGGACTGTACTTTTAGCCTAGATTCCCTACGTCGGAGCTAGGTATCAAGATTAGGCTAGATTCCCTACGTCGGAGCTAGAATAATCTTGGTTACTAAAGGCAGTTTTTGCGGTTTGTTTGGAGTTGCTAGATTGGTTTAGATCTACGCCATGTGAATCAATTCTACTTCTTCAACGGCTTTGAGCATTGGTCTTGGTCCGATTTAAGCAATATTTATCTTACAGCATCGTTCTATGTCCGATCCTGCTTTGTGGTTTAATCTAGTTGTTCTTTGAGTATTACACTGGTGTAGATTCCCTACGTCGGAGCTGGATCTTTGCAATACGATTAGATTAATCTTTGATTGTCATGCTTGGTTTAGATTCCCTACGTCGGAGCTAGATTCATCTTGATTAGTCAAAGGAAGCTTTGGTTATGCCTTATTGTTGTTTGAATGTTAAGTGTGGTTTAGATTCCCTACGTCGGAGCTAGGTCATGCTTGATTATTTGATAGCATATCTTAGAATCAGAACGATCCTGTTAATGTTTTATCTGCTTATTTGCTTAATCTGGTCAACACCTGTGCGAGCATCTTGTTTAATTGACAGATTGATGAGTTGAGTTTGACTGTCTAGCTATTTGATTTGATCATAGCTGGAGAAATCTAGATTCCCTACGTCGGAGCTAGATTTCTCTGAAAAAGTTATGGTCCGATTGGCTAGTTAGATGGTCCGACAAGATGAGTCAAACTGGCAATTAAGCAAGGTGGACAATGTATCGGCTTACACTTTGATTATTTGATATCTTGTTTCAAGACATAGCTGATCCATTATTTTACATATTGGCCTTGTTATATGCTTTACTTTATTATTCAAAGGCTGATCTGTTATATCAATCAAGGTCCGATCCTGATTGGTCCGATTCTGAGGTCCGATTTGGTGTCTGATTGAGGTCCGATTACTTGGTCCGATCGACATCATCAATGAAGTCCGATTTTGAGGTCCGATTAGTATCGGCCGATACGTGTCTGATTGGGTCTTGGCTAAAATTCGACGTTACTCCATCGTCTGAAATAAAGCCGGCACAATCAAAGAGCAATTTAACTGTTTTATCCCCTTGTCAATTTCAGGTCAAATTGACTGGCACGCTGCGAATCTGAACTGGAGTGTGGGCTGGCACTGGAGTGAAGCAGATCTCCCTGGTCTTCGTGTGCTGCACGCGGAGGATACAACCGCCGATTTTCCGCGTCAACATGTTCCAAAGGTGGCAAGCAAAATATGTATGTATCAATGAAAAACAAGAGTACAGAAACAGGTTGCTATGAGCATAGAACTATGACAGTAAGCCGGTTGCATATAAATCGTGACCACCTGATGCATGCAAACAGCATGTGAGATCATGCTTTGGTTCATAGTCCAGAGCATAAAAAACAGTGACAACAGCAGGTGTAAAAACAGTGGTAGACAATCATAGGAAGCTTTGACTTTTATACAAAAATGTTGGATCCACCTTGGGCTACGGTCTCCAGCAAGCTCACAACCACCAAGATCATGACAACGACATTGACCAGATAGTGTTTGATTTTTATGCATGTAAACTGTGAGAACCATGAACGTGAACCGATGCATGCAAACAAGAGATGCTTCATTGCATAGTTCAGAGTTGAAAAAAATAATCTGATACTAGTATACAAATCATAGATGTTTGATTTTTATACCAAGAAGCTTTGATTTCTATACATCACATCCTCACATAACCTATCAAAGCTAGAAAGTATCTATGATCAAACACAAACATATATATGACTGCAGAAATGGGGCCCCAGGAGCTTTCTAAATTGACATGTAATCCTCCAAGAAGTATCTATGATCTATGGCACGTATATATATGACTAAAACAACTCAACTCGAAGGCCGGTTCACAGGGGCGGCAGCAAGGCAGCAGCTTGGTGCCCAAGAGGTTTATTGGGTGCGGTAGAATTTCCATGGCCGGACAGCAAAAGGGTTGGAACACAGGGCACGACGAGGCTTACCTACAGGCATGAGGGCGGCAAGCTTGGCGCAGCGACGAGGTAGAATGTAACCATCAAAAGGCATGACGAGCAGCACATCTTCTTGCATAATGGCACCACACCACCAGCGGTCCAACCTCGCAAAAAGGGCATAAATGTTGATTAGGAAGATCAGCCCCAGAACTAAACCAGCGGTCCAATTTGCATTGCATAAAGTAAAATATTTGTGACCATGTTTATAAAACCAATGCATTACAGTAAATTTCCAAACTGAAAATTAAATATTGTATTAAATAAGTGTAGTTACAATATCTCTGTATTTATATCAAGTCGAACATGAACCTACCAAATATAAAACAAAATCAAAGCAGTTTCTTTATATCTAATATATTGGAAATGTTGAAATAATTTCAAATAAATATTGAACAATGTTTAAATTAATGTTGATCTACAACAACAGAAATGTTGATCCTGAATATAATAAATGGTGATATAGTATGTATAAAATGTTGAATTAAGGTTACACAAATATTGAACTATATTGAAGTAATGTTAAGCTACAACTATAGTAATGTTCACCAAGAATAAAAGAACTGGTTATCTAATTTATAGAAATTGTTGAAATAAATTTGTATGAATGTTGAAGAATATTTAAAGTAATGTTGCTCCCCAACAACCTTGAACCCTAACCGATATAGCCGAAACCGAAGCAATTTAGCCTTCTATGGCAGGGGGTACATGGCCGCCCCAAACCCCGAACATGCTTCTGAACCCGATAGGACGGAGTCGCCCCCCAACAACCCTGAACCCTAACCGGTATAGCCGAAGCCGAAGCAATTTGGCCTTCTATGGCAGGGGGTACATGGCCGCCCCAAACCCCGAACATGCTTCTGAACCCGATAGGACGGAGTCGCCCCCAACAACCCTGAACCCTAACCGGTATACCCGAAGCCGAAGCAATTTGGCCTTCTATGGCAGGTGTTGATGGTCCTTAGACGCGCCAATTATGAACCGCAAGCGCACGGATCGTTGGTAGTCTTTCCCTTAGAGTATTCTCCCAATGTTTATCAATCCGTAGATCGACAAAGAACTACCTAGGGTTTTCTATCTAGCCAAGGATCTAATCCAATCATGAAGCATAGATTGCATACGAGGTTAAACATGTGTGTGAAGTTGATGAATGTAATGAATGGATCACAACACCACGACACGAGGTAACATGACCAAAGGTAGCACAAGCCTACCGTCTTCTAGTTGCAACTCCGGCCAAAGCGATAATCAATCTAATCTCGTACAAAGATAAAGAGTCATCTCTAAAAACTTTCCCATGGGCGCCCTTGTGAGGTGCGCGTCAACGCCTAAGGTTTCCCAAAGCTTTACCTCAAATGCCCACCAAGTGCTCTTTACTCGAAGCTCCTCCTCCTTGGTGGCCGCGCAACAACTCCCATGGTACTCGCCATCGATCTTACTCAACATTACGCAATCGTTCAACCTTTTCCCTCCCGCATGCTGTCACCACACGAGGATAATCATGCCGACTTTCTACGCACTACTAAGATGTATCCGCAGGGCATAAACTAATCATCACGATTAGATCTATTTCTACTAAGAATATATGCTAGCTAGACATATGAGAGAGAGAGAGAGCATGTATCTTAGAAGATCAAAGTAAACACGACAAGTAGAATGATATCACCATCGAATGTACATATGCCTTGATGAGTTCAAGGCATGGCTCCGGAATTCTGCCATGGCTTCACCACGCAGGGCCAACCATGGCGGCTAGGGCATGGCCTAAGCCATCTCTTAGGCAACCTCGAGGACTTGCGGTGGCCGTCGGCTTCCTTCGGTGTGTGTTCCTCTTCGCGTCGACTTGTGGTGGATAGATCTGAATTTCCTTCTCTTGAGGGCACCTAGGCGGTTGTATTTATACCCTAGGGGAGCCTTGGGGCGTGCTCCATCTTTCTTTCCACGAGATCCTTGCTTGGGAGTTAAGCAAACTTGGTTTCCATAAGATTTGACTCACCCAGATTTTCCTAATTCGCAGCCCTGCTTTCCCGACATCATATCTTCCTCGTCCAGACTCCAAATAGGGCAAACTCAGATTCTAAATTATGTAGCACGAAATTATCTCCAACTTTGGTATTCATAAGTTTTCTTGGAAATAAAGTTAATATCCCAAAACAGCGCCGGAAGATAATCTGCCTGATTCTAGACTTCTCTGCGCAGCATGCATTTCGGGGGCCATGTCTCCTAGCTCCATATTCCAAATTATGCTTTCCATATATCCAAATTGAAGATCTCGACAATGGCTACAACTTTGGTATTCAACATTTTGTCATTAGAGGTCATTTAGATCTCTGAATCTGCACCAAAAGATCATGCTGTCCTGGGCTGCGCGAATATCTCTGAGGTTGCCTTGATCTCGTGGATAACTTTTCAAATCTTCAATTCCTTCATGCTTAAGTCTCTCATATCTAAGGTTCATTGAATGTGGACACCTAGGACCATGAGTTGGGCTATGAAAGCCGATATGGTCCATTGGTTGGGCTTCCTCCGCTAGGCTCGATTCCTTTGGGCTCGTAGTTAGTTTTGTGCCTTGAATATATAAATGCCCCAAATTGGGCCATTTTCCTGCAAAAACACAATATACTCCAAAACACAACACATAAACGAAAACGGGGTTATTTCAAGTGCCAAGTGGTGGGTTAGTATATGAATTAGTCCAAAACCACCACCTAAATAGTACTAAAAATGTACGTATGACGAGCGTCAACAGCAGGGGAGCCGAAGCCGAAGCAATTCGGCCTTCTATGGCAGGGGGTACATGGCCGCCCCAAACCCCGAACATGTTTCTGAACCCGATAGGACGGAGTCGCCCCCCAACAACCCTGAACCCTAACCGATATAGCCAAGCCAAAGCAATTTGGCCTTCTATGGCAGGAGAGCCGAAGCAGAAGCAATTTGGCCTTCTATGGCAGGGGATACATGGCCGCCCCAAACCCCGAACATGCTTCATACTTCTGAACCCGATAGGATGGAGTCGCCCCCCAACAACCCTGAATCCTAACCGGTATAACCGAAGTCGAAACAATTTGGCCTTCTATGGCAGGGGGTACATGGCCGCCCCAAATCTCAAACACCCTTCTGAACTCGATAGGACAGAGTGGCCCCCCAACAACCTTGAACCCTAACCAGTATGGCCTTCCATGGCAGGGGGCACAAAACAGAAGCATTTTACCCCTTCTGAACCCGATAGGACGGAGTCGCCCCCCAACAACCCCGAACCCTAACCAGTATGGCCTTCTATGGCAGAGAGACGGAAGTCTAAGAAGTTAGCCTCCTATGGCAGGGGGTACGTGGTCGCCTCCAACCCCACCAACACCTTCTAAACCCATTAAGATGGAGTCGCCCCCAACAATCCACAACCCTAACCAGTACAGCCTTATATGGCAAGGGATGTTGAGAAAATAAGTTTTGAAATGTTTAAGTAACAGTATAAGAATGTTGATAAAATGTTGAAAGAAACATATGAAAATATTGATAAATCAATATTGAAATGTTAAAACAACAATATGTGAGTGTTTAGATAGCAATTTGAAATGTACAAAGATCATTATTGGAATGTTGATGGAATGTTTATATAATCATATGATAATGTTGATAAGAAAATTTAAAAATGTTAAACTAAAAGTATGGGATTCCTGGTCAAAATTGCGAAAACATATGAAAAAATTTAGAAAGCAATTTTGAAAAGCTGAAGTAGTACAAGTATGTTGATGAAATGTTGAATAAAACATATTGGAATGTTGAGATAGGAATTTGGACATGTTTTAAAAGATGGGAGTATTGATAAAATGCTTGAAAAAACATATGAAAATGTTGAGAAAATACTTTGGAAATGTTGTTGAACTGATGAAAAAACCATATGGCAATGTAGAGAAATCAAATTTTAAATTTTTAAGGAACAATACAAGCATGTCCAACGTCAGGGCTACGGAACGGAAGAAAAAAAATGTCAGACGGCCACGGAACGGAAGAAAAAAATGGAAGAGAAAAAAAAAGTCTGATCCGTCCGTCGTCGTTGCGGGCAGAGCAGGGCCACGGAACGGAAGAAAAAAAAGTCAGACGGCCACAGTATATAGCCACGGAACGGAAGAGAAAAAAAAAGAAAGAGAAAAAAAAGTCTGATCCGTCCATCGCCGTTGCGGGCGGAGCAGGGCCACGGAACAGAAGAAAAAAAAGTTAGACGACCACAGTATATAGCTAATCCAACGTCCAATATAGTTCGCACGAATTTTATACACTGGAAGCCGGGTAAAAAAAAAGTCACCGGAAGCGGATTCCCGGTCGAGCCTACTACAGGCTACGGCCGCACGGGGTCAACAGCCTCTCCGCTGGCCGCACGACACACGTGAGGAAGGAGCCCAGCAGGGCCCATGACGGCCCAGTGGGGCCCTGCCACAATGAGCAGGCCTGCATGTCAGTGCACAGGCCAAGGGGCCCAGCGGCTGGAGGGCAGAACCAGGCCGGGAGTGGGGGATGGCCAGGGGCGACGTGGCCCGTGGATCACCCAGACGCTTGCGCCACATGCGCAGCAGGGCAGCAGGCCACGTGGCACTACACCATTCGCCAGGAGCTCCTTCACATGGATCGAGGAGGCCACGACGGCCGTGATCTATAGTTATTAGCACCGGACCGGTAATCGAACGGCTCGTGTGCTCCGTTCACTGGTCCATTGGTTCAACCGGTTGAACCGCCGGTCTAACACGGTTCAAATATCTTTAAGTTTTTCCATATAACACAAGTCGTAGCGTAGCCTGGTGGTTAGTTCCCACGCTGGGAAGCCAACGAGCAGGGTTTGAACCCCATTATTGTGCACCGGTTCAAACTGTTTTACCCGGTCCATCGTAGCACCGACGTTCCTTTGTCGGTTCGCAGAGGCAGGTGTCACAAGGAGAGAGTCAGGAGGAAAATATTCTCTGGGACTTAGGGAGGATCTCCACTCACACAAACAAGGCACTTCCTACACTATAAACAGAGCCCCTTCCTTCACTTTCAACACACACAAGTTTGGAAGCTATTCTCCAAGGCGAAGCTCTACATCAACTCCTACTTAGAGAATAGGGACAGAGTGAGGGGTAGTCTGGAGAAAGTGCCGGGACTATCGGCACTCTTCCCCGATCTTGTACCTCGACGGATGCTTTCTTCTCTTATTAAGTGTCCGTGATCTCTTACGCTATTAAGTTCTCTTGATTAAGTAAGTTCCCTTTTATAGTTGCTTGCAGGTTCATCGTTCATTAATCATTGTGAATGCTTAGTGAATAGTTTGGTCTAGGGACAAGACTAAAGTAGTAATTGATAACATAGACGTGGCGTCTGGGCTTAAAGTTACCTTTATTTGCCTCGTAACCCCACGGATTAGTAGAGGTAGGCGACAGGTGGTGACAGCCCTGTCCGTTCTTTGTAATCCTCCACGTTTGGGTACGGCGTAGAGGTGTAGGCCGGCAATTTTCTAGAGGCCTAGGATACCCTGGTGCCCAAAGTAAATAAACTATAGAAGCTGAGCTTATCCTTCATCAAGGTCCTTATCCATAGGAATCCTCTCTACCCTCACTATCCTTTCTCTTGTTGTCCTTGGACGCCTTGTTAGAAGATTAGTACACATGTTTCCTGTGGATTCGATACCCTGAATACTTCCGGGTGAAAACTACAACGGTATCCGTGCGCTTGCGGATTTATCTGCGACCGTAAGAAATACCAACAGCCCTCAACCCACCTCATCCACCAGGCCAACCACCGCCCATATAGCCATCCCTTTCACCCCGTCGGCCATGGAATCTCTCCCCAACCTAGAAACCCAAACCCTAAGAAACATGTCTAGAACTAGGTCCTAAGCAATAGAATATAGATAATATAGAGAGGAGAGAGAGAGAGGGGGGGTGTGGGTCCAATTTCTAGATTCAACCCCAAGTTCTGTACATTAGAGCCAAAATAACATATAGCATCAAATCATTGCAGAACCATCTAAAGAAAGAGGGAGCGATTCTATACGTTGGAGATGTCCAAACTAGAAAACATCAACAAAAGAGGAGAGATGGTTATAGAAATGCTGCACTTAAGGAGCTAAGGGATCCTATATTTATAGCCTCCAGGAGTCGTGCCATTGAGACCAAGACAAAATCACACAAAAGCGGCAAAGAGTCGATTGGATTGGATCAATCATCCCAAAATTCCTTTGGACATGTGGGACTTGGATGTCAAAATATCTCAAAAACGTGGCGGGACATGTGTAGGATCTAGGATACCGACTAGAGGGTGGGGTGAATAGGCGGTTTTAAACTTCAATCACAAAACTCAACAAGTTTTATTAGTAACGCAAGGTGAAATCTATTTCTACCAAGTATATGCCTATGTCAAGGTTTGCAACCTAGGGTGACAAGATATAATTCAATCTCTAGGAAAGTAAATTGCTCAAGGTAAATGCGATTATCAAGTAGAGCAAGGAAATAACCGAACAAGAGAGACGAATTTATCCCGTGGTGTCGATGACTTGCCGGTCACCCCTAATCCACGTTGAGGTGGATCCAAAGCTTCAACCGCTCCTCTATCAAGACCTCGCTTGATGTATGAGCCGGCTTGAATCAATGAACCTCTCCAAACCTCGATTCCACTAGTGTTGCTCTTCCCACTCTGGTGAGGTGAGCACAAACCTCTCACAATCAAGGCGGGAGCAACTTCACAATCTTCTTTGAAGTGCTTCAACCGACCACAACCACCAAGCCGTCTAGGAGGCGGCAACCTCCAAGAGTAACAAGTCGATGATGCTTGCTTGATGAACTTCTAGTGCCCCAAAGCTCAAACTCTTGATGCAATGCACTAGAATTCTCTCACACTCACAAGAATGCAACTCCAAGCAATAGGAGTGAATGAGAGGTGGAAGAAGGCTCAAATATTGCAAATATACTTCAGAAGTGCCAAGAGGACCTATCCTTCCCCGTGGGTGGAGTATTTATACTCCCACACCTCCAAACTAGCCGTTACAGCCAAATCCGGTGAAAACAGAGGACTGGCGGACCGTCCGCAACCCACTTGGCGGACCGTCCGCCTAAGCCCCAACGGCTACATTCCAAAAGTCAAACGTGTCAAAGATTACCGTTACGCGGTAGGCGGACCGTCCGCCCCCTCAGGCCGGACCGTCCGCCTCAGAGTTAGATGCACAGCTCTTCACGCGACTAAGGACACATCAAAGAAACTGCGGACCGTCCGCAATATAAAAGAGGCCTGGAACCCCCAGAACACGTTCCTGCGTAAACGGTCCGCCACCACGGTCCGCTTCACAGAAAATGACAGGCGGACCGTCCGCCATTCCCAGCGGACCGCCCGCCTTCAAAGTCTCAGCAGACCCTTCCAACACTTAGTCAATTTCTCAGAAAGTTAGTTAGGATGCGGACTGTCCGCTTGCTACTGGCCGGACTGTCCGCCACCCGCGGACTGTCCGCCTGTAGCCTGCGGACCGTCCGCAGTACCACAATCAGCACACGATCTTTTCTCTTTTACTTTCCCACTTTCTCAACGGTGTTAGCTCTCATGCATGCAATGCAACCATTTGAGCAAAGTGGCACTAGAAACTCGTCATGCAAATGAAATTGACCCCTCTTGATAGTACGGCTATCTAGCCTACCAATCTGGTCAAAAATCTTCTCTAAGCACCTCATGACCGGTAAAAGAAAATATCCTATCTTTTACCTTTGTCTTGAGCTTCCTTGGTTCCAACATACATATCCATCGTTAATTAACCGTTGAAGCTCAATCATCTCACGGGACTAACCTATTCTCATATCCTCAATGAAATAGTTAGTCCAATATGGTTATCATTAATTACCAAAACACAATTAGAGGGCCTAGATGCTTTCAATCTCCCCCTTTTTGGTAATTGATGACAACCATTGAAAGGAGTGATAAGAGAAGGTTTTTGAACTTTGAGAACGCTTACCCATTGCAATGAAACCAATATATATTAATGGATAAAGGAACTCAAAATTCATTTTGTAGAGAAGAACTCCCCCTACATATGTGCATATAATTTTGCATTTTGAATGTCCTCATATGTAATAGATAGAAAATTTTCTGGAGTTTCCCCTACAAAAAGGCAATCGAGGCTACACAAGATATATATGATATTCAAAGAACATAAGCGATAAAGGGTTAGCCTCGAAAAACCACAAGAACTAGAACAAGCCACATTAAGCTAAAGAAATGAAATTACATCCAACAAGGTTCAAGCACAAGTTCTAGTTCCACACAACAAATAACTAGAGAGTATAAGACATTACAAGCCACACAAATAGTTCATGCAATGCGAAAAATAAACATGCACATGCAATGTCTCCATGATCCCAAGCCAAAACTCCCCCTATCTCCATGAATCCTCCATGAATCTTCAAGGAATCACTCCAAATTCTTCTCTCCCTTTGTCATCAAGGACCAAAAGAGGGTCCTAATCATCCTGAGGCGGCGGTGGAGGAGGATAAAATGGCTGGTGAGGGTGGAACTGTGGAGGAGGCACTGGAGCCGGATAGATTGAATAAAAGTGATCAGTGAAGCTTGAGAAGGTAGTGTGAAAATTGTCAAAGCGAGTCTCAAGCTGCTGCTGTCTATCCATAAGCTGCTAATGCTGACTATCCAGGCGAGTCTGCATATTTTCAAGATTTGCATTCATTTGCTGCCCATATGCCTCAAAGTGGTTGTTGAAACCCATCTGCATTTGCTCAAACTGAGTAATCATGGACTGCTGCATAGAGGCAAAGTAGGGATCAAAATAACCAGCTGGAGGAGCCAACTGTGGCTGCTGTGGCTGCTGTGGAGGAGGTGGAGGTGGCATAGCCTGTGCATCGGCATCTTGAGCATCATGTGCTCCCCCTTGCTCATCGGGTACATATTCCTCCCAAGCCTCATTGGCATCCACATCTAGATACTCAGTCACATCCCTCTCAAGAAATGCTCTGTCATTCTTGAATGGCCTGAATGGGAGATGCCTCACATTGCAAGGTCCTCTGAACCTTGTCTTGGCAAGAATGAGTGACATGATGTAAGGAGCATGGTAAAGGTTGATCTCAAAGTTAGTTTTCTTTTCATTGATTTGATACATGATGAGCTTCACCACATCCATCCTCTCATTTGACATGACATGCTTCACAAAGTTTGGTGCCCATCCAATAAAAGCATCCTTATAGCCACTCTTAGGAAGAACAGTGACCCTAGCAATCTTGTTGAGTACAGCTGGATGGTGCCTCAACTCTGTAGTCTTGCAATACACTCTAGGGATATGGGTTCTAGCAGGCTCATAAAATGGAGTGATGCTATGAAGGTCCAAGTGCAACTCATCAGATATATCAAAGCTCTCATTTGCACTCAGGAAGTCATAGTTAAGCTCATTTGCCGATGCAAACTCAGCAAAGGTAGCAGAGTACCTGTTTGTGCCTGTCATCCATTCAAGCTTCTTTTCCTCCATGTTCACCTCAGCAGTAGCATAGAACTGACGAATGACAGCCTCATTCCATTCACACCTGTGCTCCATAAACTGCCTCAAGCCAAGATGTTCAAGTTTTGGGACAAGAGCACTCATCGCAGGTTGGTTGATCATGTAGAAGAAATCAATGGTTTGATGCTTGTACACATTCTTGTGAACCATGTGACCATAGAAAGCATCTTCTTGCACCCGAGTATGAAAGAACAAGTTTGAGGTATCACGGGGCAAGTCATACTGATAAGGAGCCCTAGCATCTCTGTATGAATTCTGGCTCCACTGTCTCCCTGCAAGATTTACAGTCTCATCAATCAGTTCATCTTCAGCCTCCTCAGCCTCCACCTCTACATCGGTCTGCGCATGCACTGACTCACTAGGCAAATAATCATCCCCTGAATCTGAGTCATCTACTCTAGGCCTTTTAGATGAACTCCCCTTCTTCTTCTTTGACACAACCTTTTTGGAACGACCACCAATACTGCCATAAATACATTTCAATTATAAGTGACAACATTTAGAAATAAAATCCAATAGTCATATAGGCTGCTGTCTTGGTCGTTGTCACAGATGACAGGCGAACGGTCCGCCAGGGGGTGGCGGACGGTCCGCAGGTCATCTGGCGGCTGCGACCAGCACAACTAATTTCCCAAATCCATGGTTGAAATTGAAATCCCCATATCAAACCCTAGCCAAGAATATGAATGAAATCCATGAGAATCACTTAGGGTTTTGACTAAATACCGAGAAGACATGATCCTTGAGGCTCGGAAGGTCCGGTGGATGAGCTCCGGTTGGTCCGGGGAAGCGCCAAAATCTCTCCCTAAAGGTGTGCTTGGCTTTGCTTTGGAGGAGAAAAGGAATAAGAGAGAGAGACGGGCTGTACTGAATAGATAAGGTCCCCCTCCGGTAAGGGCGCAGACGGTCCACCTCTGTCCTTATATTCTGATTTTTCAGATCCAAAATAATATTCTGACAAATATTCCTCAACACCTGCAGAAGGTTCGCCCTGTCCTCGCGGACGGTCCGCGACTTGCGGACGGTCCGGTCCATGTGTGGCGGACGGTCCGCAATACCAGAAAAACCAGCCCGAGAACTGCTGTCTTTTGTCACTTGTTGAATTTCTTTCTTGAATTTCTTTTCAACTCTTTTCACAATTATTCCACAGATATATATATGTAACGACCCAGAAAATCAAATCCTAAAATCACGAGTTTTAAAAATCTTTATCGATGAGTTTCTCTGTTCCTAAATCCAAATCCAAAACCCTCCTGATCCTTCCTTGATCCAAATCGTTCAAATCATCTAATCTCCAGAAAATCCCAATCGTCCGAAAACCCTAACCGCCGTTTCCTTCTTTTCTCGATCTGCGCGTCGTGCCGACCGGCCGACCGCCGCGCGTGCGTCCTCGACGCCGCGAATCCCGGCCTGTCTCCCCTCTTTTCCCTTTTCTCTTTTCTAAATCTTTTCCTCCCTTTTCCTTAATTTTTCCTTTCCTTTTTCCTTCCCTTTTTCTTTCTTTCTTTTTCCTTTTCCTTTTTTTCTTTTCTCCTTTTCCCTTTTCTCCCTTCTCCTTCCTTCCCTCCCTTTCTCCTCTG
>CM014274.1:87105857-87130047 GCA_004135705.1 Alloteropsis semialata
GGCCGCCTCTCTGCCCGCCGACGGAGGCCAGCGCGCGTCGGCCTCCCTGCCCGCCGGCGGAGGGAGAGGGAGCCAGGGGTGCGGCGGAGGGAGAGGGAGCCAGGGAGGGGGCGGCGGCTTCTGGGTGGGAGTGAGAGGAATGGAGTTGGAGAGCTAGGGTTAGGGTGGGAAGGGTTGAGTTTATATATGATATGCTAAATGGGCTCTTAGCAGGCCGAATTCGTCGGGCCTTATCGTGCCTGTTCAATTTTCGGGCCGTGCCCGTGCCGGGCCACCGTGCCGAGGATGCGGCCCAGGCCCGGTCCGACCATCGGGCCGGGCCAGCCCGAGGCACTATCCCCTTCGTGCCGTGTCGTGCTAGGGCCGGGCTTTTTAGGGCCGTGCCCGTGCCGGCCCATCGGGCCTGGCCCATCTGGCCATCTATATATTCTGCGTCCGTTTTAACGTCCACTTATTCATTCGCCAACAATTCTGGCGATGACTCCGTTGTAGTGTGCGGTAGCCGCTTGCATCCGCCGCTGGTCTTGTGAGTGACCAACAATTTTGCGACCTGTGTGTCAAATTCACGGGTATGGAAGATCATCGCAGATCTTTTTTTTTTGAGTGGAGGTCTCTGCGTTTTCTGATCCGAAGCAATCTGTCAGAATTAGGGGCAAAGGGCAGCCGCAGTGTTGTACTATATCTTTATCGATCATGGCTGTCGTTTTCTAGTTGGCCGTCTCCTGCAGTCGTGCTCCGGCGGTCCTCACCGGAGCCGCCATGACCCACCCGTAGAATGCGGCATGCTAAGTTCAGGGTAGGGTGCAGTTTTATATATATATACAAATATATAATTCGGGTGCATGCAGTTAATAAAACCTCTTGCATGATGGATTTTCATTTAATTGGTGTGACAAGCAGCATGAACATCAACGGGTGGGAGGGGATGCTGTTCATAGGCCTCAGCGCGGCCATCAGTGTCCGCGTGTCCAACGAGCTGGGCTCCGGGCGGCCCCGGGCCACCATGTACGCCGTGGTGGTGGTGCTGGCGCAGTCGCTGGCCTTCGGGCTGGTGGCCATGGTGCTCATCCTGGCGACGCGGGGGCGGTTCCCGGCGATCTTCACCGGCGACCGGCACCTGCAGAAGGCCGTCTCCGGCATCGCCCACCTGCTGGCCGTCACCATGGTGCTCAACAGCGTCCAGCCGGTGATCTCGGGCGTCGCGGTGGGCGGCGGGTGGCAGGCCTCGGTGGCTTACATCAACCTCGGCTGCTACTACGCCTTCGGCCTCCCGCTCGGCTTCATCTTCGGCTACCTCCTGAGGTTCGGCGTGCAGGGCATCTGGGCGGGCATGCTGTGCGGCACGGCGCTGCAGACGGCCATCCTCACCTACATGGTCTGGAGAACCGACTGGAAACAAGAGGTAAATTATATTGCAAGGATATAATAAAAATGCCACAAATAATATATAGTATATAATAATGGTGGTTTCTTCAGGCGTCGCTGGCGTTGGAGCGAGTCAGGATGTGGGGCGGGCAGCACGAAAAGCTTCCTGCCTCGGAGAAGGACGTGGTTATCTAGTCTAGCAAGTAGACGAGTTCAATCGGCAGAGACCATATGCATGCATATTGCTGCTAGCTTGTAAATTAATTCGCTCTTCCATCTCTTGTATAATGAACTTAGACTGAAAAATTAGAATAGTCTCGAGTCTCGGCCAGCTCTTTGCAACGGTGTAGTCCATCTTGGCATATGAGATATTTTGTGATAATGGTATTTTTAGATCTTATCTCAAGCCCAGTGTCATTTCCTGCATAACAAAGTAGAATACCAACACTTGTGGAATTTATTAGTGGCAAACCCTATCACAATGTTTTATGTTCATTATGTTATTGATTACTGGTATAGTTGACAATCGGATTGATATTTTAAGGAACGTCAATAGAAACTACACATCTCTTGTCTTTTATCTTGATACCATTTTATTTCATAACTTTTTTTCTTCTAAAAGTGTACGTGACAAAGAACCTAGAAACAACTTATGTAGGAACTATGTACTCGACAAACTCCACGGCCTTTTGCTAGTACCCTGTTACGAATGATGAGTTGCCAGCATGTTTCTCATTTTATCATTTCTAATTATCATTATTTCAAATTGTTACCACCATCAATTTAATATTATTTTTATAACAAAATTTTCTGCATCATGCGCTAAAGCAAGAACTTATCGCGATGGAATCATTAAGAGCGATTCAAGTACAACTTTGTGGATTTATTTTAAAGCAGGTCATAGATCCTAAGGGTAAATTCTACTATGACGGCTCAAATCTACTTGTATGTCACGAATCGGACTCAGAGTGATATGTAATATTGGAGATGTGTATACAATATGTAATATTAAAAATGTATATTATTTGTAGCAATTTATATATTAGATTAACTAATGCGATTATGAAATGTACATATTTACATATAGTGGTGAGGTACTCTGCGGCGTATAGACGTATGTAAAAATAAAAAATACGAGATAAAACAAAAGTAAAGCAAAAGAAAAGAGAAAACAAAAAAGGTAGGGGCCTGCAGGACATGGACAACCACACCCTTTAGTACCGGCTACCCTTTCCTTTAGTACCGGAAATCCGAACATGCCCCCGGTACTAAAGGGGATTGTGGCCGATACTGAAGACTACTTTCTCCGGTAGTGACCGTTACCCAACGTACGGCGCAAACTTACATAACACACATACGGCTTCATCAGCGAAGCAAAGTAAATCATCGTCGTAACCAACCAGCATATGTATGAATTAAGAACACACAACTACTACCTTTCAGTCGCTACTCTGCAGTGTGATAGATGGAGAAGAGCTCCTGTGGAGGCCCTGCTATGGGACGGTGGGGCAAACTGCTGCCTCCGTTTTCTGATGAAGATGCCTGTCCCCCTGAAGTCATCTCAATCCCAATTGTCAGACTGCTGCCCAAACTACTTAGTTCTGTGCTCTCAGTGCTTAAGGAAAGCTCTTCTTCTAGTGGCGTTACAAACCTTGGCTTCTCAAGAGGCACGACCGGTGGCGGTTCCGATTTGGTTATGATCTGCATTGCCTCCACCATAGTTGGCCGGTCTGATGGGTTTGGGTGGCTGCATGCCAAACCGAGAAGAAGCAGACGCTTGGCATCGCTGGCGTCAACCTCGGTAGTCAGCGTAGGGTCAATAGCATCAAGTAACCTACCCTCCTTGTGAAGATGCCAGACCCGATCCGTAATATGACGATATTGCGCATCAACCGCCACCTTCCCCGTTACAATCTCAAGGATAAGGACCCCAAATGCGAAGATGTCTGACTTGGTTGTAGCCTTTCCGTTCTGAACATACTCAGGTGCCCTGAAGCCAAGGGTTCCAGGGGCGCCTATGTCAGTGTAGGAGTCCTTCCCCTCGGCCACAACACAGGCAAGTCCAAAATCCCCCAGGCGTCCTTGGAAGGTGGAATCGATCATGATGTTGTTTGCCTTGATGTCGCGGTGGAGCACCCGGGGCTCGTACTCATGATGGACATAGTGCAGTCCAGTAGCAATATCCTTCACCATGTTATAGCGAGTGCCCCACATGCTAAACTGAGTTGGTTGCTGATGTTTGCCACCACTCCTGCCGAAGAGATGTTGGTCCAAGCTACCATTAGGCATGTACTCGTATATGAGTAAAGGCTGTCCTTTGTTGTAAGACCACCCTGAAAGTTCATGCACAAACACTTACTGAGTAACATTCAAAAGCAGGAACATAACAAAGTCAGATAGTATTTTTCTAGATTAGTTTCATGGGAGAACAATCGATTATCCCCCGCCACTGATACTGAGGCTAGTATGGCAGTACTATGGTTTCAACTGTGTAGTGAACTAGTGATAGTTGATAGCGGCAAACAATTTTTCCCTCTATACATTTTTCTTTTTTTTTACAGTGAGGAGCGCCTTAATTAGTAAATTAAATTAAAGTGTCATATAACGTACTTATTGCCATGCTCTTTCACCTATATATCATGGACCACTGCCGTTTCACTACAATTAAGTTCATAATAAGTACTATCTCCGTTCCGTTTTATTTGACGATGCAGACAGGAACTTTAGCATGCAGCTAGTTCATGTCGCTTGTCTGAAACGACAAATAGAGTGATTTGGAGGTAAGTACATCATTTAATTGTTTTTTATTCTTTTGTTATATTTTTGAAATCAAAGTCGCACATCTATCTGGAGAATATTTTTTGTTACGCTTCAATCGAAGTACCGTTCAACTACCATTTCACTTTAATTGATGGTAGATACAATTAATAAAATAGAAGCATGGAAAATATAAGCAAAATAAAAATTTTAAAAATTATATAAACTATAATAAGTGCAGCTGCGAAATTTACAGGGGACACCTTGCTAGTTGACTTCAGCAAATTAAAGAAGAAAAAACTATTGTCCCAGTGCAAACGATTAGCCTTTAAAAATAATACACAGGCACGAAATGCATATGAGAACAACTATGACAGTATGACGTACTCACGCACATGATTTCAAAGATTTTCTGGTTGTTCTTTTCAAATGTCTCAGTGTTGATGTTGTCATAATAATCTATCTATCTATTATCTTAGTATTTGGCCAACAAACGGAGTCTCTACGTTTGCTCTCAAGGCCTAGAAATTCCCACGTTAATTAGAGAAGAAAAGAAAAAACTAAAATTACCCACCACTGCCATTACGTAAAATTTAGCCAAAAATACCCCTTAACTATTTAAAAATTACCACCACTACCATTACATAAAAAATAGCCTAAAATATAAATATATATTTTTAAAAATTATCCACCAATGTCATTAGAAAAGTAACGTTCACTCCTAAGACATAAAAATTCCCACGTTAATCGGAGAAAAAAATTACAACTGCCGTTACTTAAAAATTAGCCTAAAATACCCATGTAACTATTTAAAAATTATCTACAATTGTCATTATATAAAATTAGCCTAAAACATCCCTATATCTTTATCCTTTTGAAAATCATCCAATAATGTCATTACATAAAAATAACAAACGGAGACTCCACGTTCGCTCTCAAGGCCTAGAAATTTTCACGTAAATCAAAACAAAATTAAAATTACCCACTACTGCCATTATGTAAAATTTAGACGAAAGTACCCCCTTAACTATTTAAAAATTACTATCACTATCATTATATAAAAAATAGCCTAAAATGTCCATATATATTATTAAAAATCATCCACCAATTTCACTAGAAAAGTACCATTCACTCATAAGACAGAGAAATTCTGAAGTTAATCTAAGAAAAAAATAACAACTACCGTTATGTAAAAATTAGCCTAAAATACTCATGTAACTATTTCAAAATTATCCACAATTGTCATTACATAAAAATTAGCGCAAAACATCCCTATATCTTTATCTTTTGAAAATCATCCGACAATATCATTACATAAAAATTAACCTAAAATACCTCAATACTATTTAAAATAAAAAATAAAATAAAATATTAGCTTACGTAAAGAAAGAATTAACCAAAATACACATGCTTTATCTAAAAAGCATATACCTTTTTCTTTACTATGAAATTAGTTCAGTCATTAATTATACCGTCATTGTCACTATACAAAAATAAATATGAAATTCTTTTTAGCTGATAAAACTACCAATTACTAACTAAAAATAACTCCAATCAAAATTATTTAGTCAAAATAAAACAAAGATGTACATATAGAGTATACCTATAAGAGATTGAGAAACAAAGATAATAGTAGTCTTTACAAAGAAAAATATTATGACAATGTCTGAATTATTTTGTCAATAATTTGACTTAATGTGTAATAAGAGGACACCAACAAGAAAAAGATAAATTTAGGAAAAACAAAAAGAATAGAAAAATAGATATATATAGATATTCAAATTATATATACTAGTCGCGCAAATGTGCGGGTCATCTCTCTAGTTATCTTAGTTTTTGGCCAACAAATGGAGCCTCCACGTTCGCTCTCAAGGCCTAGAAATTCCCACGTTAATCAGAGAAAAACAATAAAAAACTAAAATTACCCACCACTACTATTAGGTAAAATTTAGCCAAAAATACCCCTTAACTATTTAAAAATTACCACCACTGCCATTACATAAAAAATAGCCAAAAATATCCATATATATTTTTAAAATCATCCACCAATGTCATTAGAAAAGTAACGTTCACTCCTAAGACATAGAAATTCCCATGTTAATCGGAGGAAAAAATTACAACTGTCGTTACGTAAAAATTAGCCTAAAATGCCCATGTAACTATTTAAAAATTATCTACATTTGTCATTACATAAACATTAGCCTAAAACATCCCTATATCTTTATCCTTTTGAAAATCATCCAACAATGTCATTACATAAAAATAACAAATGGAGCCTCCACGTTCACTCTCAAGGCCTAGAAATTATCACTTAAATCAGAGAAATAAAGAAAAAAATTAAAATTACCCACCACTGCCATTACGTAAAATTTAGATGAAAATACCCCTTAACTAATTAAAAATTATCACCACTATCATTATATAAAAAATAGCCTAAAATGTCCATATATATTTTTAAAAATCATCCACCAATTTCGTTAGAAAAGTAATATTCACTCTTAAGACATAGAAATTCCCAAGTTAATCGAAGGAAAAAAAATTACAACTGCCGTTATGTAAAAATTAGCCTAAAATACTCATGTAACTATTTCAAAATTATCCACAATTGTCACTACATAAAAATTAGCCTAAAACATCCCTATATCTTTATTTTTGAAAATCACCCAACAATGTCACAGCTCCAAGTAGCCTGAATCTGTATAAATCTTGCGTCTCATGTGTTACCTCGAGCTCGATAGCTCTGCGATCGCTTTTACCTACAAATCAACCACTTGGGTACTCCCTTTTAGACTATCGGTCAATAGATCCGACAGAAATATTACACAGGCACGGAATGCATATGAGAACGACTATGACAGTATGACGTACTCACACACATGATTTCAAAGATTTTCTGGTTGTTCTTTTCAAATGTCCTAGTGTTGATGTTGTCATAATAATTTAACAATATTTATCAAGTGGCCGAGGGTTTTTTTAGTCTAACTTAGAAATTTTCCGAGAGGAAACAAATTAGCAACAAAAAATTCCGCACTAATAGCACCCAAACAAACAAAAATACTTTGGGCTATTTTAGAAATCTAGAAAATAGAAAAATATTGTCCACAAGAAAAAAAAGCACTGAGAAATCATAGAAGCCTTATTTTCCATGCAGGAAATAATAGAACATGAAATTTGGTTAAGGGAAAAGCGCAGGCCACAAAAAATAAAGTATAGGATAGGAACCATGCATTACCGACGAGAGGGACGATATTCTTGTGGCGCAGACGATTTATGACGCTGACCTCTGCTAGGAAATCCTCGTAGCGCCGGTTGTCATCCCGGCTGAACATCTTGACGGCGACCTCCAACTTCTGGCGCCTTTTGGGGGTAGAGAGCTTGCATCGATACACAGTGCCGAACCCGCCTCGCCCCAGCCTCGTCGTCTCGTGGAAGTTGTTGGTAGCTCTCCGAATGTCGCTGAAGCTGAATTGAGTGGGCACCCCTGGAAGCAGCTGCATGGTCTTGGCCAGCTGATCCAGCTCCTTCTTCCACCATCTGTACTTGGAGTTGAAATAGAAATACACAACCGCAGCTGTGGCCACGGTGACAGCTGCTGATCCCAGAACTGAGGGCAATATAATGGCAGTCGCCCCTTTCTTCTTGGCTGAGTTTTCCAAGTGGTTGAGCCGCTCGACTGTGGAGTTCCAGGTGTGGAGTTGAAAAAGTTGCCCCATGGTGGAGTAGAAGCTGAATTTGCCGGACGACGAAGAGATGTTGCTGAAGTTGATGCGCTGCTTGTTGCCACGGCTTTGTTGTCCTTGATCTTCTCCGGTGAGGACGCTGACCTGGACCGTCATGTTATGGCCAGGAGCGTTGTACTGAATCGAAATACTGTAATTTGTCATACTCAGATCGCCTAACGGCTCTATGTCAGTTTGCACACACAAACCAGTATCATCGAGTGTCATTGCGTTCAAAAAAACAAATTCACCAGTCCAGATGGTGAATTTGTTGCCCGCCATGGTGGCGTTGTTCACGATAGGCTCAGTAGTGTCCCGGAAGCAATACAGTTGTGTACCCAGGGACTCATTGATGATGATGCTATACGGGAAGTCTTCACGGATTATGGCGAAGATCAGACGATTATTTTGCTTCTCCGGTTGGTAGATGCTCATGGTGAATACGACGTTGAAGGATGCCTCGTGGACCGTCCCATCGGCGCTTGTTTCCCACAAGTTGATCCATGGATCATCAATGACGAACAGCCCTGATTCAGATAAACTCAGCTTCGAAGCAAGATAATGTTTCTTGTAAAATCCGAGATAATTTGATAGAAACGTAGAGCTTGAGTTTGAGCTTGAGTTTGCAGGAAACAGCAGTAAGCCATCAAGTTGGTCGAAGGTACTCAAGGTGTGCATGTTGGTGGGATCCTCATCGGAGGTGGTGGGGCATTTGCGTGATTTTGCCTGCGAGGAGTAGGGGAGAAGCGAGCATAGGAGGAGTAGGATGATGGCGCGCCGATAATATGGGACGGGCGGGACTTGCGGAAGCTTAAGAGCATGATGAAAGCCCATCGTATCAATGGCGCTAGGCTCTGGTGGACCTGGGCCTCGCATATTGGCATGCTGTTCGCTTTATAGTATGGTGGAGATCGAGTGGAGACGGGAACGAACCAATAGAACGCGTGGCTGGCTTCTCTAGACCCGCTCCTAGTTGCCGTGGCATGGCAGCCTTCTGGACCGATGCTCGCGACGTGGACCGTGGACGTCCAGGTAAGCGGAAAAAATCTGCGTGGACTGACGATTTACTCGGCTAGGCAGCCCTGTCACTTGCTCGGCGGCGATCCAAGGTCCATGGTCATGGACGTCACTCGAGAGCGTCAAATCGACAAAACAGTGCGAAATTACCGGCGCGCCCCAGTGACCCTTGCCCTGTCCATAAGTTTTCACTAGTCACCCGTCACATCAAAATGTTAGGACACTAATTAAGGATATTAAATATGGATTAATGACGGATTAATTAGGTTTAATAGATTCGTCTCGTGATTTCCTGTCCATCCGTGTATTTAGTTTTATAATTAGATCATGTTTAGTCCTTCTAATCTTCGATTTAGTTTTGCTACAGTAAGTTAACTAATATTTTCTTGTGGAACTAAACAGCGCCTGTATCCAAGCCTAACCAGGTCAACGGGTCCACGGCCGCCTGTTTCCTATCAAGCTCTCAATCACATCACTTCCACATCAACAGCCTAGGCATGATTTTACCGTTTCACACCACATGCACGGCCAGCAATACTTTTCTCTCACAACAAATCAGCATCAGCCACTAGCCACCAGCCAGCCAGCAGTACTTTTCTCTCACAACAAATCAATACCAGCCACCAGTCAACCGAACACGCTCTTACAATTTCTAATATCGTCTCTCTCTCACGAATTCTCAGAGTGCGGTACGAGTTGAAGGCTTGATTGAAGGATACCAACGACCGTACCGTATACCGAAGCTTCATCCGACCGTCGAGTACCTGTGCCCGGGTAGCTGACGTTCTCCGGTTCTCGACGACATGGCAGGAAGCTTTGTTTCGACTACGACTATAGAGGTTTCTTCGTGATGAGGAATCCTTTGCGATTTGACCAGACAAACCTAAGCACCGGCCCAGGCCGGATCAACCCTTGACAAAAAACCGTAGGAAACTTCCGACGATTGTACGTAGGATCGGAGTCCCTGCTTCACGCCCGGCGAAACAAGTTGTTTTCTACTTGTTTATTAATATATACTTGACTTGACGGATACATTAGCAATTCTCTTTTAGTTTAATCCAAAAATTTGCAAAGTAAATCGTGGCAATTATCAAGGGATATGTTTAGTTCCAAAGTTGTAAATTTGTAAATTAGTTTTCAAAGTTTCACGAACTAAACATGGCCGAAAATTGTCTCACCACTGGAATTTCAAGTTCAAAATTCATATGACAACCAAGCATTTTCGTACGCGTCCTCTCGGGCCCGTAGGTACGAGTGACAATTCTCTCTTCTTTTTCAGTCAACAAATCCCATCTGTTGGCTCTGATCGGGTATTGTACATTTTTTTTACTGGACGCAGGGGTGTAGTTAGGGTTTTTTTTTTCTTTCTTTGACAGTGACTACGTTAACCCTGTGTCCATTGGTTGGTTTCATGTGGAAATGTTCAGCATTCTGGATCATGGCTGGTAGCCTAATCAATCATACTGATAATTCAGTATTCTAATCACCGGCCGGCACCGCACTACTAGCACACACCTCCCCCCTTGTCTTTTTAGAAGTATCCAAGCCTATATTATCAATTCATTATTATAAAAACCAGGTTGGCTTTTTTGCTAGCGTCCAACAAAGGCAGACATCACCCCGTGGATTGGTTCCTCTAGTAGTCACATGGAAACAATTTCAAGCCTCCACTGATGTGGTACAAATCTCAGCATCCAAACACGCATGCCAACTCACGCACTGGGAGCCAGGCTTCGAATCCTTTGCGATTTGACCAGACAAACCTAAGCACCGGCCCAGGCCGGATCAACCCTTGACAAAAAGCCGTAGGAAACTTCCGACGATTGTACGTAGGATCGGAGTCCCTGCTTCACGCCCGGCGAAACAAGTTGTTTTCTACTTGTTTATTAATATATACTTGACTTGACGGATACATTAGCAATTCTCTTTTAGTTTAATCCAAAAATTTGCAAAGTAAATCGTGGCAATTATCAACCAAGTGTCATGATATAAGTTGATGACAGTGCAGATCAGGGGATATAACATGGTATACTCGAGCGGGACCAATGTTGGCATTGCTATCATTGTTTTTCGTGTCTGAAGCCATCTGATCCAAAATTTGTTTGCACTAGTCCATCAACTCGTACTCCCGCACGAGCTAATATTTTTAAAAGCTATTATTTTTAAAATTATTTAAAAATTAAACTTCTACCTAATAATCAAAAATTAAACTCGGAGTTTTTCTATTTTCTTACACCCCGTTTGGAAGTTGATATTGAGAGCTGGAATTAGGAATTGGCATTGAGTACCCCTAATTCAGCTGTTTGGACGGCTTCGGTATTGAGCCGTGGAATCACGCTCCAATGCCGTGGGGCATTGAGCCACCTTTCGCGAGCCCGCGCCCAATTCGGAGGCCTCCCGCTCCGTATTGGCTGGCATTCGGTCCTCCCTTACTACGCCGGCGAGGCGAGGGAGATGGCGAGCTCCGCCGTGGCCGGGGCGCCCTCCTCCCGTCCTCCGTCTTCCTCCCCGGCGGCTCGCTTTGCTGACGGGCCGGAGCGGGAGGAGAAGAAGGCCGCGGGGCGAGCGAGGAGCCGCGCCGCCCCTCCCCTGCGTGGATCCTAGGCGAGCTCGTGCCCCCTCCTCCTCTGCTGATGGGCCGGAGCGGGAGGAGAAGAAGGCCGCGGGGCGAGCAAGGAGCCGCGCCGCCCCTCCCCTGCGTGGATCCTAGGCGAGCTCGTGCCCCCTCCTCCTCTGCTGACGGGCCGGAGCGGGAGGAGAAGAAGGCCGCGGGGCGAGCATGGAGCCGCGCCGCCCCTCCCCTGCATGGATCCTAGGCAAGCTCGTGCCCCTCCTCTTCTTCCTCAACGCCGGCACCCCCTTCCTCTTCTTCGTCAATGCCGCGAGCATCTAGCTGTTCTTCACCAGCGGCGGCAGCTCGGCTTGACCGGCGATGGGAGAGGAGGGGCAGGGAGGTGGGCGACCAAAGGTTTGGGCGGAGGTGGGCAGCGGCCGGAGGACGGGCTGATGTGGCGGTGGCCGGAGGGATGGGCGGCGTGCGGCCGGACAGGAGGAGCTAGGCTCTGGCAAATGCCAACTCGATTTTCATCCTTTTGTACATCCAAACAGAAATTGAATTGAATTGCTTTCTAGGATTCCAAAAGGCAATGCAATGGACATCCAAACAACAGAATTCAAATTATGACCATTTCAATGCCATGGCTGATTTGGTATTGAAATCAATTCAATGCCATGGCCTCCAATATCTACATCCAAACGGAGCCTATAGATTTCTAAAATAGCCCAGGGTTTTTTTTGTTTGGTACTGTTAGTGCGGAATTTTTTATTGCTAATTTGTTTCCTCTTTCGGAAAATTTCTAAGTTAGACTAGAAAACCCTCGGCCACTTGATAAATATTGTTAAATTATTATGACAACATCAACACTGGGACATTTGAAAAGAACAACCAGAAAATCTTTGAAATCATGTGCGTGAGTACGTCATACAGTCATAGTCGTTCTCATATGCATTCCGTGCCTGTGTTATATTTCTAAAGGCTAATCGTTTGCACTGGGACAATAGTTTTTTCTTCTTTAAATTGCTGAAGTCAACTAGCAAGGTGTCCCCTGTAAATTTCGCAGCTGCACTTATTATGGTTTATACAATTCTTAAAACTAGTTCATCAATCCGTGCTCCCGCACGGGCTAATATTTTTAAAAGCTATTGTGTTTAAAATTATTCAAAAATTAAACTCCTGCCTAATAATCAAAATTGTTTACATACTACTCTTTCATTTTTGTCAATACTTCAACATAATGCTCATAAAGATGAGTACTTATTATTTTCTATTTGAAATTGATTTTTAATTACTAATTACTCTATACACTTTTTCATCTATATTCACAATTCTTACGCTTTGTATCGCGGCTCTATACATTATATTTAACATAAAAATCAATATTTTTCATTACTTCCTTGTGGGATATGGGTACCCCTGGGCCCACTACCGACCTGGTAGCCGGTCGGCCTGGGCCCACATCTGACAGCGATGTGGGCCGACCCAGGCCGGCCCACGAGGATCTCCGAACTTGATGGACAAGACTGTTGATGACTTAGCTTGCAAGGCACGCCGATTCAGATTAGTTTCCTTGTTGTAGCCGAACAGAAATAGAAAACCAACTTGTAAACCCTAGGTCGTCGGCCTATATAAGGCGGCCTAGGTCTACCCCCTTAGACATCTAAATCGAATCCTACCTCCATCTTCTTCATCTCATTCTTTCGCCCATTGTAACCAGAAACTCGCCGTTATTCTCCGGAATTATGCCGAGCAAAGCAATACAACACCACCGAGCACAGGACGTAGGTATTATACCTCCGGGTAGCCCGAACCTGTATAATCCCTGTGTCCCTGTGTTACCTCGAGCTCCCTAGCTCTGCGATTGCCCTTTGCCTACAAATCTATCATCTGGGTACCCCCAGGTGGACTGCCGGACGATAACTCCGACAGTTGGAGCGCCAGGTAAGGGTAATCGCGAGGCATTACAGCTAGCTCGATGGCATATTCATCATCAGCTTCGATCAATTTGGCGTGGCCTAGCGGTTGTTGGCGGCGCTGCAACAATCATCGAGTCATAAACGCCAGATCCCTTCTGCAAGCTGTTTTGTCAACGCCGACCTTGTAGCCGCGGTCCTGTGCTAGTGCGCATGCATCAAGGCCGGCTCGATTCCGCCGCCTGCTGTGTTTGGGTCGGATCAGGGCACGCGTCACCAAGATCAAGGAAAGACAGGTTATCTCCTCTCTCTCGACACCACTCGGCAACGGTGGTTACGTACGTGAGGCATCAGCCGCCGTAATCCTATGCGTGAGTCACCGCGGCGGCGCACAGGGAAGATTTTCTGTTATTTTATTCTCATCTACATTACCAATCCGATCTCTGACTCATGTATTTTACTGGTAGCTGACAAAGACTATTCTAACCTATGTTTATTCTAATCATGCATGGACTGATGGCCTGCTTGATGCATGGACGGACGGCCAGCTCGTGCATCTAAGGTCACGTATTGAGTGCGGACTTCGCTCCGACCACCCATCACAGACCTGCCGCCGGTCCCCGCAACTCTATCAAACGCAACGGCCTCGACAGCTCGGCAGCAGGCGTCACGAGACGATCGAGCCTATTCAGTTGGCTGGTGCTGATGGCTGGTGCTGATTTGTTGTGAGAGAAAAGTACTGCTGGCTGGCTGGTGGCTGGTGCTGATTTGTTGTGAGACTGAAGTACTGCTGGCTGGTGGCTGATAAGCCAAACGAACAGGCGGGATGACACACATGAACGATACGATCACTACACCACAGCCTGAGAACAGCGATGGATGGTCAGTCGGTATAAGCGGCTTTAGCAACGGTGCATCAGTTGGTATAAGTATATACCGACAGATACTTGCAGTCGGCGTAAGACCTGTCGGTGAAAAGTTATACCGACGGACTACACCTATACCGACGGATAGTCCGACAGACCAACATATACCGACAGATAATCTGTAACCACTTTTACCTACGCACAGTTTGAAGCTTCAGATAGCTTTTACCGACGGATGGTTCAACGGGATCACCCAAAATGAAGAAAAAAATAAAAATTGAATTAGCTGCAATTTAGTACGACTTTAGAGACCACATTAGCCATACAAACATTGATTCATCCATAAGCAAGTCTAACAATTACATCACAATGGTCATACAAACATTAATTCATCTCATAATGTCACTTGTCTCATCATACTTCTAGCAGTATATATCCATCCTATCTGAACATAGCTTAAAATGTCCACAAAAGGCATCCAATAGAGATAAAAGCCCGCACCCAAAAGGGATCAAAATATAGATAAAAGCTTGCAATTTTGGAGATTTGGATTTCAAGATCTTCTGCTTGCTCCTGTAAACCTGTACCAAGCAAGTCATACTATAGTAAATAGATGCTCAAAAAAATCATAATTAGTACTCAAACCAATACTTGTTCTACTGAAGCCAATGCACTACTCATGTCTCAAGCAAATTTGACTACAACAAGAAAGGAACATCATAATCTTGTGCCTACACATGCGACAATGTATTATTCAAATCAATTGGCGGGGTCTCAATTCGGCCACATCACCAAGTTATAAGACGTAGAACGCTATGCTATTCATCAGAAGCAGCAGGATGGCATAAGTTCATATAGATTGTGTTCATCCTCCAAAGTTTGTGAAGCTAATGTCTACAGAGAAGTAAACTGTACGTGCAGTATAGACATGTGAAAAAAAGCATGGGCAATACACAATGCTTATCTAGTAGACCAGTACAACTGAAGTTAACTTCTAACTAACCTCATCCCCAAACTTCTGAAAACTCCTTAGGAACATAGCCACTCTTCCTGAGAAATCAGTTCTGTAGAGCTCTGGTAAGTGGTAACCACAACCATGAAAGATATCCTGCAAATGTAGAGACCCATGTTAGATTTGGACAAACCAATCGTTCTGCTATTCCAGCTTCTTGAGAAATCGTTCAAAGCCAAAATAAACACTTTTGAAGATTCAGACTCAAATTCTAAAAATTCAGATTGCAGACTCAAATTAAACACCCACTGACCACAGTAGTACATCTAATGGGCAGGTAAGGACACAACTAGACTACAAACCTACAGAAAAGGGATGTGCTGGTAATGCAAACCACAATGCATAGGTTCATCCTAGCAAGTTTGTGAAGCTAAGGTCTGCAGAGAAGTAAATTGTACGTGCAGTACAGACAAGTGAAAAAAAAAGCATGGGCAATACACAATGCTTAGTAGACCAGTACAACTGAAGTTAACTTCTAACTGACCTCATCTCCAAACTTCTGAAGACCCCTTAGGAACATAGCCACCCATCCTGAGAAATCAGTTCTATAGAGCTCTGTAACCACAACCATGAAAGCAATCCTGCAAATGTAGAGAACCATGTCAGATTTGGACAAACAGCTAGTTCTGCTATTCTAGCTTCTTAAGATCCTTGAGGCCATATTACCAATTGCACAAATTAGACTAATTTGCTTTTGTCAAAGCCAACATAAACAGTTTTGAAGATTCAGACTAAAGGACACATTCTAAAAGTTCAGATTCGAGACTGAAATTAAACACCCACAGAGCAAAATATTACATCTAATAGGCAGGTCATGCACAACTAGACTAGAAACCTACAGAAATGGGATGTGCTGGTAACACAAATAAGAATCCATTACTCTATATTCCAAAATAATGATGTCAAAGTTACCATTCTAGGAAATTACACTACAACCATCAAATCAGTATGAGATATGCCTGGGTGTATTCCATCCTTTCTAAAACTCTCTGCATACAGACCACAGCAGCAAGCCAGCGATATAATGCCGACTTAAAATCCCAGCTACATCAGTTAAATAGAACTTTTCCAGAAAAAATAACAGGCACAGCAAGACTTTTTTTGCTGATCTCAATACTGAACACAGTGCATTGAGTCCCTCATCAGTAATGGTTTCAGCTTTTGCTTTATCTATCTTTTCCTTGCAGGAGAGTATTTTTTCCTGATACTCTGTTATGCAAACAGAACAAGGCATTAACAGAACAAGGCAAACAGAACAAGGTATTTTGTCTATCTTTTACACTGAAGTCTTACTTCTGTTTTTGTTAGATAGCACTCATTATAACAAACATGTGCGTCTATCATGAGCTTCCATAGAAGAAATATTTAGGTCTGTGTAATAATGAATGAAAAATATAGCTAGGAGATATTCACAAGGGCCTAGCAGGTTGTTCGGAAGGGAAACTCTACTAAATTCCAATAGATTGGTAGTAGAAAAATATCCGGTGAAAAAGAAATCCGTTTTTTTATGCTAGTCTCAACCTAAAATGCTCAAATTACTAGTGAAATCGGCAAAATTCCTCTAGAATCGTTCACACCAAGTCTCGCTAGAGCACACGCACATGTGAAACCACAGGAGAAACGCAGAGTGGCACCATACAGAACAAAATAATCCCCAGCAGGGGAAGAGAGAACCGGACCTCTCATCTCCAGCTCGAGGTTGTCGGAGTCGGATCGACAGGCGGCGAGCAGCATCCGCGCGCCGGCGACGGTCTGCGAGTTGACATCACTTGTTGATACGCCGGGTGTGGACGGGATCCGCCGTCGCCACGGGAGGTGGACCTGTCGCCGACGCCAGATGGGGAGGGGAGAGCCACCATCGGCGCTGGAATGGGAGGGATCGGAGCCACCGCTGGGTTAGGGGTCTCCCCACCGTCGGCGCTGGATCTGGAGGCTCGCCCGCCACTGGGTTACGGGCGCAAGGGGCGAGGGCAGTCTAGGGTTTCGGTGGGCGTTCATAAATGAGAGGGTGCGGCGCGGCCACGGGAACGTGGGCCGTGGCCATGGGCCGTGGGCTTCAAGCAGCAGGTCTGATGTGGAAGCCTGCTATACACTTTGCCGACTGATTGTTCGAGGAAATATTAGTATTTGCTGACTGATCCTCCAATGGCATATAAAAATTCTTTTACCCACGGACCAATAGTTGGAGAAAGTAGAATCGCCGACTGATGATTCGTTGTAACTCTTTACCCACTGACTGTTACTCGGTGATTAGCTACTTTTACCAACTGATATCTGACGGTATTTTGGTGTTGTGGTGTAGTGGATGATTCTTCGACTCAGATTATGAATCAAGCTAAGTATTACTTTCAATTAAATATTTTACGGCTTCCATATATTTTCGTATGTCTCGGCTCTTCTATGTCCCTACGACTTTTGCCGAGCACCTGCGTCGCACTCCGACTGCTTATACAGCCTGGTCCGTCCAGACTGCACCTCACGGTGCGCTGCTCTAGCGCTCGGAAAAGTCCCTGCCGACTTTGACATCTGGGTCCCTGCCTGACCCTATGTCTCTCTAGGTAAATCCCAAGTTAACCTGTGCGGTTCAAGTCCCCAATCGTGAAACCTTGAGTTCCGTACTCATCCCGCGTGCCACCTACATCTAAGCCTCACCTGCCGAGCGTTGTAGCCTGTAGTAAGCCGTCCTCTCTGTGAGCAGTGGTCAGCGGGAAAAGGTACTTAGCGACACAAGGCAAGGGACGCACGGCGTCCTACTCGGTATTTTTGCTAGAGGGAAGGGGTTTTACACATATGCACAATGCATTCACAGACCTGTTTCTGTTACGACCTTACAACAAACATTGTTTATCATTCAGATTATTGAATATTATGCTACATAATATTTGCACTGTCTTCATACAGCTCAGGCGTTATTTGATGCACTTCGATCGACTCGGCCAGCTCCCAGGTTCGGGGCTGGCGCGGGCCGACCACTCGGCGCGTCTCGTACCACTCCGCCGACCTCCCAGCTCGGGGACTAGGCGCGGGAGGTGACTCGGCGACTTGCTCGGCTCCTAAGCTCGGGGGCTGGGCGCCCCAGACGACGACTCGGCCTGCTTCCCGTCGTCCAGCCGACCTTTCTGGCTCAGCGTGGGAGGCAACTCAGTGACTTACTCGGCTCCTAGGCTTGGGGGCTGGGCGCTACAGACGACGACTCGGCGTGCTTCCCGTCGTCCAGCTGACCTCTCTGGCTCGGGGCGGGAGGCAAGTTGGCGGCTCGGCCAGCCCCCACGCTCGGGGACTCGGCGCTACACGATTTTGGGACAAGCTCCTCTCTTCGGGGCACTAGACCACCCTATCTTCTAAGCGACATGTCTGCCCTGAAGCTCGGATGATCTCTTTGACCATTGGCCCGATTCTACTAATCGACCCAATGCTCGGGGACTACTCCATATGCCCCATCAGGATATGTCACTTTTCTCAAAGTGGCACAGTTCCTCGCGGCGTCCGACTCGGCCACAGCTCGGCACCACGCCACTCGGGGTTTCACCCTCGGGTCTGACCAGGGTCATCCTCAATGATTCCTTGAGCACCGCCCACCCTTGTGTCGGCCTGCCGACCAAGACGCTTCAGCCGACCATGGCGGCCTCACCTCTTCATCAGCAATCCGACACGCGTCTGCACATTGCTCGGGGACTTGTGGGATATGGGTACCCCTTGGCCCACTACCGACCTGGTAGCCGGTCGGCCTGGGCCCACATCTGACAGCGATGTGGGCCGGGAGGATCTCCGAACTTGATGGACAAGACTGTTGATGACTTAGCTTGCAAGGCACGCCGATTCAGATTAGTTTCCTTGTTGTAGCCGAACAGAAATAGGAAACCGACTTGTAAACCCTAGGTCGTCGGCCTATATAAGGCGGCCTAGGTCGACCCCCTTAGACATCTAAATCGAATCCTACCTCCATCTTCTTCATCTCATTCTTTCACCCATTGTAACCAGGAACTCGCCGTTATTCTTCGGAATTACGCCGAGCAAAGCAATATAACATCACCGTATTATACCTTCGGGTAGCCCGAGCCTGTATAATCCCTGTGTCCCTGTGTTACCTCGAGCTCCCTAGCTCTACGATTGCCCTTTGCCTACAAATCTACCATCTGGATACCCCCGGGTGGACTGTCGGACGATAACTCCGACATTCCTCACATATCTTTACCTATTTCTAAAGAGATGATTGTTTCTTCCTTTTTTTTTGTCCATACTGACAGGTGGGTCCCACCTATTGCGACGAACTATAACCACGGTTCTAACTATCGGCCTCAGTTTTCTAATTGGATTAGAGTCCTAACTGAACACATCAATATTTATCTTCTACCTCTCTCTCTCTATATATATATGTATATATATATATATGTATATATATGTGTGTATATATATATGTATATATGTATATATATAGCACCCCACTATTGGGAGCCCAAGGCTTCCAATAGCTATTGGAAGCCTAGACACAAACCTGCAAGTGGGCCACCGGAGAAGATGCTCGCGTGGACCTGCTAACACGCTGGTACGTGGGCCTGCTGACGCTGGTCAGGTGCTGACGGAAGCCGCAGTGTGTCAGGTACAGACGGGAAACCACAACGAAAAAGGCAGCAAGCGGAGAATGCTCGCGAAGGAAGCGTAGATTTGAGCAAAAACTCCAGCGACACTGCGGATGTCATAGAATCTTCATTGCGCAGGCATAAAATTCTTCGTTGTGATTACTTTGCGGTTGTAGATAGCCACGCCTCGAAGCATAAAAACCTCTCTTGACGGAACGAAAAAACCAATCAGACCTACCACCTGACACATGCATCATTTACCTGACGCATATAGTACCTGCCACCTGACGCGTCTGACGCATGCATGCATACAAGCAAACCACCCTATTTCATTCTATTTTTTTGCGATAATTTTTCAATGGAACATCAAACTGAAAAACGGTTTTCACCACTAGATTCCTGACATTTTTGTGCACGATCTGAGATCCATTGTGAATATTTTTTTTGAATTTTTAAAAATTCATAAATGTACAGTTTTTGGACGATTTTTCTATTCTTCACTAGGAAGATTCTCCATGCATAGAAACATAAGAACGCGAGCGTAAAAAAGTTGATAAGCTCTCGAACCTCTCTCAAATTTGAAATTTAAACATAGTTTTGAGTGACAGATTTATTATGCATATACACAGATGAATGCGAGCATAAAAAGCCAATGCTTGTTCTTTCCAAATTCAAACCCAACTATGTGTGATCAAGTTTGGTGGTGTGTGCCAATGCAAGTGTTTGAATCGCAATACGCTCATAAAAATGTTAAGTTAATTTCTTGACATTTGAACACAAGTGCCACCCTAATGAACACAAGTGCGATTTTTTTTGCAACTGTCAAGTCATAGAAAAAGCAATGGTGACAATCATTGAACAAGTTTGATCAAGTTTGTGTTGACACCAGGTTTTCGCACCAGATATGCTGAGTCAGATATGACGTGGTGAGGCTGGAATTACGCAGTGGGCCCGTTTACTGGTCAAACAAATAGTGCCAGAAAAGGAAACCGAAGATGACAGAGAGGAAAGCCGACGTGAAGAAGAGGTCCGATAAGGCAAAGGAATCCGATCTAGTGACGAACGAAGGAAGATGCGTCGGCTCAGAAGGAAGCGTATCAGATACAGGGGCTATTTCCTTTTTGAAGGCATATTGAGAGTCCCATTCTATATTAGATTTAGTTTACTTTATCTGCAAGTTAGTCTGGTCCGATCAGGACTCATCATGACCAGGGTATAAATATAAACCCTCGTCCATTGTAAAGAATTATTCTCACAATCAATACAACCCGGCTTCACGCCAAAAAACCCTAGTAGTAGTTACCGACGAAGCTCATTGGTGGACGGGCTGCATCAGTTCTGATCTCCGGCTTACCAGTAAGTTAGTCAATTTATCGAACTAGTATAGGCTTTGAATTGAGGCGCATCGCCCTTTCTCGTTTATACTGTTCAACCGATTTATCTCTAGATAATCAAGATTGATATAGATTCCCTACGTCTGAGCTAGATCAATATTGATTATTCAACAGATTATCGTTTATCGGACTGTACTTTATGTCTAGATTCCCTACGTCGGAACTAGATCATCAAGATTAGTCTAGATTCCCTACGTCGGAGCTAGAGTAATCTTGGTTATTTAAAGGCAGTCTTTGTGGTTGTTTGAAGTCGCTAGATTGGTTTAGATCTACGCCATGTGAATTAATCTACTTCTTCAACGGCTTTGAGCATTGGTCTTGGTCCGATTTAAGCAATATTTATCTTACAGTATCGTTCTAGGTTCGATCCATGCTTTGTGGTTTAATCTGGTTGTTCTTTGAGTATTGTGTTTGTTTAGATTCCCTACGTCGGAGCTAGATGTTCATAATATGATAAGATTGATCTTTGATTGTCATGCTTGGTTTAGATTCTCTACGTCAGAGCTAGATTCATCTTGATTAGTCAAAGGAAGCCTTGGTTATACCTGATTGTTATTCGAGTGTTAAGTGTGATTTAGATTCCCTATGTCGGAGCTAGGTCTTGCTTGATTATTTGATAGCATACTTTAGAATCAGAACGATCCTGTTAATGTTTTATCTGCTTATTTGCTTAATCTGATTAACACTTGTGCGAGCATCTTGTTTAGTTGACAGGTTGGTGAGTTGAGTTTGATTGTTTAGCTATCTGATCTGATCATAGCTGGAGAAATCTAGATTCCCTACGTCGGAGCTAGATTTCTCTGAAAAGGTTCTGGTCTGATTGGCTGGTTAGATGGTCCGATAAGATAAATCAAACTGGCAACTAGGCAAGATGGACGATGTATCGGCTTACACTTTAATTATTTAATATCTTGTCCAGAGGCACAGCTGATCCATTATTTACATATCGGTCATATTTTATGCTTTATTTTATTTAAAGGCTGATCTGTTACAAGGTCCGATCCTGATTGGTCCGATTCTGAGGTCCGATTGATGACTGATTGAGGTCCGATTATTATTGGTCCGATTGTCTATGAAGTCCGATTTTGAGGTCCGATTGGTATCGGCCGACGCAAGTCTGATTGGGTCTTGGCTAAAATCCGACGTGCCTTCGCCGTTTGGAATAGAGCCGGCACAATCAAAGAGTAATTTAACTGTTTTATCCCCTTGTCAATTTCAGGTCAAATTGACTGGCACGCCGCGAACCTGAACGGAGTGTAGGCTGGCACTGGAGTGAAGCAGATCTCCCTGGTCTTCTTGTGCTGCACGTGGAGGATACGACCGCCGATTTTCCGCGTCAACACATTTTTGGCACGCCCAGTGGGACACGAGAAGCAAATTCCAAGATGTCGTCGTCTGATGCTGAAAAAGAAACCGCAGCAAAGCTTGCCGCTGAGAAAGAAACTGCAGCAAAACTTGCTGTTGAAAAAGAAGCTGCTGAGAAGGCTAAGAATGACAAGAACAAGACGCCTGAGACGGCCATTCCAATTACAAAGGCCGATCTGTCTAAAGCTCAATTAGATGCAGTTCAGGCCCAGATTGATGCATTTGAGAAGCTCTGCCTTGGCCAATTTGGACGTAATCGTTCAGGACCTATACTCAAAGGTGCTCTCCCAGATCCAGAATTGATCAAGAAAACGACTGATGCTCGGGAGTACCATGTCAACATGACAGAGATGATTCACCAGGCTGTTCATCATGCATTGATCAACCAGTCAGGCACTTTGGTGAATTCATTAGATAATCTCATCAAGAAGGCGGTGGATGATGCTATTTGCTTGAAAGGTCCAGTGTTTATACCAGATTCTGCGGGAACATCAGGGTCAGGAAAAGGCAAAGAAACTGAAGATAATGCAATGACTGTTGTTCCACAGATTCCGATTGCTCCACCACCTCCTATTGAACTGGCCAACGGTTTCCTGTTGATGGCCGATGGAACGATTGTCGGCCCGCATGGTGAAAAATATACTAGGACTCTGAACGAAGAAGAGAAACAACCTGCAGCTGCAAAACTACGCACAGAGATCCCTACACATCGGCGTATGATCGGTGATTACAATAATTATATGATGGATATAGCTGATGGGATGCCACCTGGAAGTCAACAGTCCGATTGGTCACAGAAAATAGCCGAGGTGATTCAGAATCAGTTCGGTTTGAAGCCTAAAGATGAAGCGAGGTTGTATCGGCACCCGTACCCATCTTACTTTGATGCAGTGCCACTTCCTCCGCGTTACAGAGTGCCGGATTTCTCCAAATTCTCCGGGCAGGATGATATGACCACCATTGAGCATGTCAGCCGATTCCTGGCTCAATGTGGTGAAGCTGCTTCTGAGGAGGGACTCAGGCTCAGATTTTTCCCTCTGTCACTGTCAGGGCCGGCATTTACTTGGTTCACGTCGCTGCCAGCAGGATCGGTCACAGGATGGTCCGATATGGAGAAGCAGTTCCATAAATACTTCTTTTCTGGTCTCAACGAGATGAAGATTTCTGATTTGATTGCTGTCAGACAGAGAAACGATGAAACCGTCAAGGAGTATATCCAATGGTTCCGTGATACCAGGAATCGATGCTATAGTTTGAAGCTATCTGATATGCAGTTGGCCGAGCTTGCATTCCAGGGTTTGCTCGCGCCGATCAAAGAAAAGTTTTCTGCTCAGGAGTTTGAGACATTGGGACAACTGGTGCAGAAGGTGTCAGCCCATGAGGTCCGATATCAAGAGATGAAGCGTACAAAGTTTTCCAAGCAAGTATCTTATCTCTCTGATTCTGAAGAAGAGGCTGATGTCAACATAGCTGAATGGACCAAATCCAAGAAGCCGGTATCGCTCCCATGGATCAAGCAGAACCCTAAGAAGTTTGGATTTGATATAACGAAGGCCGATAAGATTTTTGATTTACTGCTCAGTGAGAAGCTTATCCAGCTTTCTCCAAATCATTCTATTCCATCGGCCGATGAGTTGAAGAAATG
>CM014274.1:87157820-87216341 GCA_004135705.1 Alloteropsis semialata
GCGCGCGCGCCGCCAGTTCGGGCGTGGCGAAGGTGCCGAGCCAGAGCCTGGAGCCGCGCCGGCCCGGGACGCGCAGCTCGCACACCCACCGGCACCGCCCCGCCTGGCCGCGTCGCCGCACGCCGCGGAACACCGGGTGCTCGCGCCCGCCGTCGCAGCCCGCCCGCGGGGGATCTCGTGCCGGCCGACCGCGTCCAGGCGTGGGGGCGGCCAGGGGAGGTCGGAGGCCAGCGCCCCTTCCGCACCGTGCCCAGGAAGCTCGTCCTCCCCGTCCGGGCGTCCTCCGCCGCGCCCGCAGCCGCCATGCCCCTTCCTCCCCTCCTCTCCAGCGCCGGCCACTGCAGGATGCGGTGGCTCGCCCCTTCTCCCCTCCTCTCCCATCCCCGGTCCCTCTCTCTCTCCCCCCAGGCTCGCCCGCCCCTCTTCCCTTCCTCCCTCCCAGAGGCGCCGCCGGCCGCCCGCCCATGCTCTGCTCCCTCTCCAGGCGCGAAGGCGCGGCGGTTGGGCCGGACGCGCGGGCCCCGCGCCACGTGAGCGCGTAGCGGACGCCCGCCATCGCGCTCGGAATAGCGGACGACGCCCCCGTCCGCTTGTTTAGCGGAAGCCGTAGCGTACCCGCTGCGGGAGTTTTTCATCCGACGTGGTACTGCAGTAGGCGGTGGCGTATGCTTTACAGGAGCCACTGCGGGCAGCCTAAGACCCAAATCTCAAAGTTGACGTCCGGTATACTCTTCCCGGTCCCCCAATCCTTAGAGATGAGCGTTCAAAAAAAAAATCCTTAGCGATGCGTCGGTAGATCGGGCATATCAACTGCCTGACGGTTGGCACAACGAACCTCGACCCTCAGTCATCTTGATATCGAAGGGGTTTCGTGGCACGAAAGGAGACAGTGTAGGATCCCTACGGTGTGCTGCTGCTCAACCCGGCTGTATTGTCCATGCCATGTCCCTACGCACAAAACACACGACACGTATACATGCTAGAATTTCCAGGGCCATGTTTAGTTCTTCCCCAAATTTCAAACTTCACTATTCATCAAAGAGAATCTTACATGTATGGAATAGTAAACATGTGTTAATGACAAAACCCATTCCATAACCCCTGGGTAACTTCGCGAGACGAATCTAATGAGCCTAATTAGGCCATGATTAGACAACGTTGTGCTACAGTAAACAATCTCTAATGATGAATTAATTAGGTCGCGATTTTCCGTCCATCCGTGTAATTAGTTTTATAATTAGATCATATTTAGTTCTCCTAATCTTGGGTTTAAAATTACGGATTCAAAAAAGTTTGAATAGTTCTGGAAACTAAACATGGCCTAACACGCATAAGCATAATACAAGTTATCAGCCATGAAGGGACCGTGACACCTTAAAATGGAGGGTGAATTTGATGTTCTAAAAACTAAGACTCTAAGCACATATAAAACCTATTTCAAAATCTATCTAGATGTGCACTAAGTTTTTCTATGTGTTGCTATCTCTACCTAAAAGAGTTTTGCACACTAGGTTCCAGTTCTATCAACTATACAAGGCAACTCTAGGAGAGGTAAATGCGAAATATAAAGGGCACAATGTAAATGCGAAAGTATAAATGGTAAAGAATGCAAACTCTCGACACGGCGATTTTTTCCGATGTATAGGGGAGTTAGCTAACCCCTCTAGTCCTCTTTGGAGCCCCTTCTTGGGAAATGTCCCTTCCTTAGGGCAAAGCTCCGGTGGCAGGCAAACTCCGTGATAGCCAACGGGACTACCCATAACACGAGTGTGTCTCCGCTTGGCCTCTCGCCGGTGACCTCCACCGTCTTCACTACGGTCGAGCTTTGGCAAACCGCCAAGGGCCTCTCCTCCCTTGCACAATCACCAACGGCCTCTCCACAAAACTTTGTTGGAGGGTCTCGTTAGATTACAACATCCCAGATTTACAACACTTGGTGCGTGCAAGCACGGATAGTAAGGAGGTATGCAAACCTCACTAAACTCTAGACTAAAGCCTAAAGCGAAGCGCTAAGCGGCCTAAACTAGCATTAACAAAGTCTAAACCTTGTTGCTAATTGCCTAATCTTCTCTTAAACACTTTGGTGGATAGAGCGCATGAATTGGTGAACTTCAACACCCAATAGTTTCCTCAAGCTCTAACACCCTTCATATGGCCAGGTAGAGGGATATTTATAGCCCCAACATGAAGAAGTGACCGTTATGTAGCCGTTGGACCTTTTCTGCAAAGGACCGACTGTTGCGGTGCCCATTGTGTGTTGCACCGCAACTTCCTGATCTCCACCGTACACATAGCCGTTGTAAGTCTAACAGTGGGTCCACTGTGACCATCGACTGTTGTGGTCCTTGATCCAAAGTATCGACCGCAATAGTCCGTCAAACCAGAGCCGAATTGCACTTCTGTTCACCACCACCGACTGTTGCGGTGGGTCTTTGAGCTAGCACCGCAATAGTCAGTGCTGATGCTGCTGCCTGCCTGCCCAAGTCTTGCACTGCTACGTCGACCGACTATTGCAGTGCTTCACCTCCACTTACACCGCAAGTGTCGGTGGCCTTCTCATTTTCCCGCTGAGCCTCTGTTTTGACCGACTGTTGCGGTGTTCAAGCACCAATTGTTGCGGTCCTCTTCTTTCTGAGTTGTTTGCTTCATTTTTTCGCGGGTTCTTCTTTGGGCTTCTCAATACCAAGTCTGTTTTTCAGCTGTCACTTAGATACCATGACTTAGATACCATGATTTGAATACTGTGGTTTGAATTTCATCCTTAGAACCTAAAATACCTTCAAATGTACACTTGACAAACTTTATTAGTCCTAATGGTTATATTGTCATACAATCACCAAAATCACAAATGGCCTAGCACTAGGTCCATTTTCCTTACAAGCCATTTGCTCTGTATTTACATGGTCAAAATTTATTGTCTTTCTTGTGTCGCCAAGGATTTAACGATTACCTCATCTGCAATAAGCCAATAAGTGCACCGTGTCACTGCCACCGTTGGATGCCGCACTGCACATGCCAATCCTCTCGGCATGCCCAAGTTGGAAGCTTTGTACGCGTTGTTCCACAAACATTGGCCACAAAATATGAACTAAACTTACTCAGGAGGGGAGGCCACTTGGTGCATGGTCGTCGGGGCTTCCACGTACTAATATTGCCAGTCGCAAGAATATGCGAACCACTAGGCTGTACGAACAACCAACCATCAAGGGAACACAAAAATTTTAATTTGTTTGTTGACGCCAGAAAAATCGGGTGTTGACTTTCTGGAAACAACATTATGGTCTGGAAGATTTGCTTCAACTTCAGTGCAGGTACAAAATCTTGAGGTTCGTGGCTTGCCAGTCAATTTGACCTGAAATTGACAAGGTAGAGTTTAATCAGTAAGTTCATTGGAACTCATCGGTCAAAGCCCCGATTTGTTCCCGCAATCAGATCAACGTGTGAAGGAGTCCGATGCAAGCATGAACCATCAGCCTTGAATCCGAATCGTGAGGATGTAACGTGAAGTAAAATAAGCCATCGACTATAAGAGCCGATGTGGTAATAAATCAAATTTAATCATGTTCTTTATTACACAAATTCCTAAAGATTCGTATAAACTAATATCAATGTCACTAATAATCGGATTGGACCTAACCGAGACAGGGTTTGCTAGCATGGCACCGACTTAGCCTATTCGCACCAATAGATCTATATGTAAAAGAACTTGCTTAAACTCAACTTATTTACGACTTGATAATTAAATCTAAATCAGCTGTATAAACAAGAAAGATGAATAGATCTATTGCAAAGCATATGATAAAATATAAAACAAACAGAGCAAGATAGATCTTAAACAAGTGTAAGCCAATAAGATAGAACAACAAGCCACGATAAAAGGTGAGCGACCTAAACGAAGAAGAGCGATATGCTTCAATCTAAATCTTAGAACAACTCGATAAATTGGTGAATTAAATAGACGAAGAAGGGTGATGCGCCTCAATCTAAAGCCTAAAATAATTCGATAGATGTCGTGCTTATAGGCAAACCGGAGAGCAAGATGATGCAACACTGCTTGCTGAAGAACTCGACAAAAAGGGTTTGTTTAGCACGGGGCCGAAAAGTGACTTGTATTGATTTGTTGTGTGAATGTTCTTTATAATGGCGCCCAATATCTCTAATTTATTTAAAGCAAATCCAAACCTAAACTACCAAAATAATTACAATTGCCATAAAAAGTAGGCCCTGAAGAAGCTTTCAGACGCACGTCCTCCTCCTCGTCGTACTCGCTCCGGCCTCATGTCACCGTGTCCAATTAGAAATCATCATCGCCTTCGAACATCTTCAATCGGACCATCCTGACTTGGAATCAGACCCCTTCAAATCGGAATCGGACTCAGCACGTCAATCAGAATCGGCTTCGGCTTTGACCGCTAAATCGGATCGGCTACTCTTCATCTGCCATCATCAGCTCTACTAAAATCAGTATTTTACTCCGTCAGTCGAGTCAAAATCTGGTGTCAATATTGTCTCAACCTCATATAGACATAAAAAACAGTGCAAGTGGCCTCCACCGTAATAAAATGCACTCGGTAGTGTACATGTGACCGTATAAAGTGATACGACCATACAGGTTGTTGTATGGTGGATACAATTTACTCAAATAAAATTCAGTGATGTGTTAGCGTTTTGCCATCAAGTACGTATAGCAGTTAGATACCAGCCATCTGTGTAATTCACATAAACAAAATGAGCTAAAATAACTATGATTAAATTAGAAAAAAGTGTGTTGATGTCTGCTATCTCATCAATTAGTTTGGTCTATGCTCCCAGACAAAAGAACACCAACCAGAGGACGTATTAAAAAACACACACACAACAAAATAGACAATCTATTATAAAGTTGTCTACTTAGTTGTCTCTACGTGTCAAACTAACAGGACATGTCTAAACTGTTGTACATGCCCTGATGCAACTATAAGTCATCACATTGCACACTCATTATTGTCATTGAAGCAATTTTTTCTCTTTGTATAACATAATTTCTGCTACCATACTGGAACATTTTCTACTGAAGCACAAGGGCACGTACAACAATTAGACATGACGGGATCCACACAGCCTGCAAAAGTAAATATGATGAATCAAGCACCTTAAGGACAATCAATCTATAGACTATGCATGGTTTCCACTAAAGATCACTTATTCAGCTGTATTCTGGTGGTTAGTTCATTCTTTATTTTTTGTTTTTTTTTGGTTTTTGTCAACGAGTCTATCTGTCTTTGTGGCTCTTGACCTGTACATGCGGATTTGTCACTTTGATCGTCACAGAGGATGGAGACCGAACACCCCCACCCCTCCTCACCACCGCCACCCCCACGGCCGTCGGGCGCATCGCTGGCGGCCACACCCAGCCCAAAACTGACATCCCCACCACAGCCACCCCCTCAGCCGTCGGGCGCCTCGCCGGTGGTCACACCCAGTCCACAGCCGACACCCCCAACCTCCCCATCTCCTGACGCAGATGCCCTCGATCTGCGCTACTGTTCGAGTCCGGATTCCTTCGCTAGCCCCACGGAGCGCGATGTCCAATCGCAAGTACCGCAAGATAGAGACAAGACCAGCACAGCCGCGTCGATTCCAGGGGGAAATGATAAAGGCAAGGCGACGGCGGAGCATCCTCTCCGCTCGGTCGTGGTAAAGCCCCCGCACCACCGTGTCTCCTACAAGGAAGCCTGACAAGACCCAAGACTTTCAAGCCAAAGGTAAAGCCAGGAATCCAGGGGCTCCAATGGCAACAGGCGCATGAGAGGGGGCGAGGCAACAACACGCCCTCTGTGTGGTCACGTCTGGGCGCCCGCGTGAGCATTCATGAGCGGCTCGGACCCTGACCCGCCTTCAATGCTGGTGAGCGCCCTCAACCACCACCACAGAGCAATCACTTCCTTGCCCTTCTGAAGGCCAGAGCGGAGGGGCGGTGCTACAATTGCTTTGCTTCCGACCACCGGATCGCGCAGTGCCGAGACCCACCGAGGTGCATCCTTTGCTCTCGCTCTGGTCACAAGGCTCGCACCTGCCACTCCCCGCCCAGAGCTCCTGCTGCGCCTGCCACGAGGAAGACCCGGCGACCGCTGCCCCGGCGCCCGCCGCGGCGGAGACGAAGACCATGGAGAGGATGAACTTTGAGGACTTCATCCCGGGTGAGCCGGACCACCGCCCCGAGCGGGTGGTTGCTTGCGCGATGCGCACCCCCACCATGCGCGATGAGGAGCGCGAGAGGGAGCTCCACGCCCTGGTGGCGGTGCAGCTTGATGCGCGGATGCCGCTCACCGCCGGCGTTGTGCACCGGGAGGCTCTACGTCAGCTACGCCTCCCAAAGTACGACTTGTGGGTCCAGCACTTGGGCGACGCCACTTTTCTACTCCGGTTCGGGCGGTCGGACATGCGCAACAGTGCGCTTGCGAAGGGCGGCATCCGAGTCTGCAACACGGGGCTCCACCTCATGCCCTGGTCAAGGCAGGTCTCGGCAGCTGCTGCCATCGGTGAACTCAGGTACCGTGCTCGTGTCTGCCTTGAGGGGGTCCCAAGCCATGCATGGCAAGTCAATGCTGTGTCTCAGCTCTTCAGCCCCCCCATCTTTCGTTGACATGGTGGATAGTGAGATTGAGAAGGAAGAGGAGAGAGATCCTGTTTCAACCTTTGGATCTGGACGGCCAATCCGAGCAACATTGCGAAGGTTGCAACGCTGAAGATCCTGCAACCCATTCCCCTCCCTGAGAACTACTTTGAGCGGCTTGGCAACATGGAGTTACCTGAGCTGCGCAACGAGTCGGCGAACACATTGGACTATGAGATCAAGATCCACCTCGACCGTGTCTATGACTACTCGCCGCTCCCAGAGCTATGAGAGCGACATCAGCGGCATCCCTGATGATGAGTTGGAGGTCGAGTGGCCAGTCCGGCATCGGTTCGTTTGGCACTATGGCTATGTTGATGGAGACCTTCCTCCTCGCCTGCAGTCAGTCCACGAGCGCCTGGGTGAGAGGCGGGGCCGCTCGCCGCCGCGAGGAGGAGGAGGTGCTGGCCCTAGAAGGTTCTGGCAGGCTCCACTGCCAAACTGGAGTGACGTCGCACGCGCTGCGGGCAGCTTCCATGGTGGGGGGAACCTGGGATTTGGGGGCCGGCAGTCTGGGGGCTACGGCGGCGGTGGTCGCCGGAGCTCCGGCGAGGCCTCAGCACAGGAAGGCAGGCAAGGCGGTATCAGCACCACGGAAGGTCACGAGAGCTGCATTGGCTTGTCGTGTCCTGTCCAGAAGGAGAAGGGGGCAACTGTTGGGATTGGTGATGCAGAGTTCAGTTTCCTTCCTTGTGAAAGTTGGTCTTTGGATGCACCCCAAGCTGACCCAATGGTGGATGAGGCCGCTCTGGCCCCTCCTGCAAGGCCCTGCACACCGCTTCTGAATCCTACTGCTCGTAGGCACGGACCAGCAAGCGTGCCTGTCCTTGTCAGCCGATGCAGCGCAACAGGGTGATGCGGGCAAGAGCACTACTGGGCCTGAGTTGGAGGCTACAGTCGACACTGAACTCTCGGTTCTGATGGAGGGCTTGGGCCGAGACGGGCCGTCGCTCGGCTCCGCTGATGCAGTGCAGCAGAGTGCCGAGAGCAAGTGCGCTTCTGGGCCTGCGAGCAAGAACACTACTGGGCTTGAGAACGCGCTGGAGCCTACAGTCGTCATCGAGAGTAGCTCGGCTCAGATGGAGGGCCTGGGCCGTGATAGGCCGCCACTCGGCCCACTGCTTTTGAATGACCAAGTTCCCGCCACGCATCAAGCTTGTGCTGAAGCTGTGGATGTCGCTGTTCCTAAGTACCTCAAACTGCTACCTGCACCTCTGATAGCTACACCGCTGAAGAAAATTGGAGTGGATGTTGCAGGCACAAAGAAAAAGGGTGTCACTCAGTCTGCCAGCTCCAGGAAAAGTGTGCGGATTGCAAATAAACCCAAGAGCGACATGACAGCGGAGGAGCAAGCAACGGCATTGCTGATGAAGAAATGCGGCATTGCAGTGAGCAAGGAAAAACCTGAGCAGCAGGATCAGAATGACTTTCATGGAAAGTTTGTTCAACCAATGAACCTGGAGATGGTTGGAGCATACAGGGAGACCTTTGGCATTGAGCATGGCAAGGGCGTTGACATCCTGGGCGCCGTTGCGTTGGAGGCGTCTGATGATTGATGCAGCCTCCTCGACTGCATCTATGTGTGTGTGTGTGCGCGCGTGTGTGTCTATGTGTCTGTGTGTGTGTGTGTGCGTGTGTGTGGATGTACTCTCTCTCCCCCCCCCCAAATACCCCCATCACCTTTTCTTTTCTTTTCTTGTGTTTTGTCCTCGGTGGAGGCGTGCAGTGTTTCTGGTCAGTTTCCCCCATGAGTGATCAGAAATGTGTACTTCTTAACTGGACCGTGAGAGGCCTCAATAGTGTGGCCTGGCGAAAGGTGGTCAGAGACTTGGTGCAAGACACCAGATGCACCATGATTTGTCTTCAAGAAACTAAGATGGCGATCCTTGACAGTAGAGTCATAGCTGAATCACTGGGGCAGCAGTTCACAAACAGCTTTGCTTATCTGCCGGCTGTGGGGGCCAGCGGGGGCGCTCTGCTGGCTGTTGATGCAGACTACTACACTATTGTTCAGTCCATCACCACTACAAACACAGTGTCGGCACGCTTGCAAGCTACCACTGGCCCGTGTAACTGGTGGCTTACAGTGGTCTATGGACCTCAATCAGACAATGACAAGTTGCTTTTTCTACAAGAAGTGAGACAGCTCAGGGAAGTGACTGGCGGCAGATGGCTGATCGTGGGGGATTTTAACATGATTTTGCATGCGCAAGACAAAAGCAATGACAATTTGAACAGGAGGATTATGGGTGCCTTCAGGAGTGCGGTGAATGACCTTGATCTGAGAGAGCTGAGCTTGAAAGCAAGGAAATTTACATGGTCCAATGATCACGTGCAAACAAGGATCGACAGAGCTTTCTGCACTGCTGACTGGGAGCTGATGCTGCCGAATTGCCAACTTCAAGTCCTCTCATCCCTGGTGTCTGACCATTGCCCCTTCCTCCTGAATGGCCATGCTGTTGGTGGCCAATACAGGGGTTTCCGTTTTGAGGTGTTTTGACCAAGGATAGCTGGCTATAATGAGATTGTATCAACAGCCTGGAATAAGCCCCTAAGTGTGCAGAATCCTTTTCTGCGTCTGCACACCAAGATGCAGAGAACAGGCAGTGGACTGCGAGCATGGGCGAGATCCAAAGTAGGAAATGTTAAGGTACTGCTATGTGCTGCAAAGCAATTAATCGGAATCCTAGATGTGGTCCAGGACTACAGAATGCTCAGTGTGGATGAAGTCAGCCTGAAAAGAGACCTCAAGGCAAGATATATGGGTCTGTCAGCTATTCAGAAAATTAGAGCCAAGCAAAAGGCCAGAACAAACAGCGTCAGAGCTGCTGATGCCCAGTCCAAGCTGTTCTATCTACAAGCTAATGGCAGGAGGAGGAAAAAGTTTATCCAGAGTCTGAACTCACCAACGGGTGCATTTTACACACACGAGGACAAAGCTTGGCACATTTTCAACCACTTTAGTACCCATTTTGGTGAGCAACCCCCACGGGCCTTCACACTGAATTGGAAGCAACTGGGTTTACACCACCACAGCCTGGAATCACTTGAGGAAGAATTTGGTGAGGATGAAGTCCATTCAGTCATTAAGGAAATAGCAGCAGATAAAGCACTGGCCCGGATGGTTACATTGGGGCATTTTTCAAGAACAGTTGGGCAGTAATAAAGGATGATCTAATGCAAGCAGTGAACTTCTTCTACAACCTACATGCCGAGCACTTCCACTGCCTGAATACAGCACATCTGGTTCTCATCCCGAAGAAGAAGGACGCCAAGGAAATTGGAGACTACAGGCCGATCAGTTTATCCCACAGCATTGCCAAGCTGATATCCAAGCTGCTGGCCAACAGGCTAGCACCACTGCTCAACCAGCTTGTCTCAAGATCACAGAGTGCCTTTATAAAAGGAAGGTGCATCCAAGACAATTTTCTCTACACACAGAATCTGATCAAGGAACTGTATCGAGCCAAAGTCCCAGCACTGTTCCTCAAGCTCGATATTGCAAAGGCGTTTGACACTGTACGATGGGATTACATGCTTGAATTAATGGAGCACATGGGTTTTGGGGCCAAGTGGCGGGGCTGGGTGACAACTCTTCTCTCCACAGCATCCACTTCAGTATTCCTGAATGGAGAACGGGGCCGATGGTTTAAGCATTATACTGGACTAAGGCAGGGGGATCCTTTATCGCCTTTTCTGTTCATTCTTGCAATGGAACCACTACAGAGGTTGCTGGACAGGGCAACAGAAGATGGGGCAATTGCAGCTATAAATCACAGGGCAGCTCGCTTGCGTATAAGCATGTTTGCTGATGATGCTGCAATCTTCCTAAACCCTGCAAAAGAAGAAATACAGGCTGTGCATGAAATTTTATCAAGCTTTGCAATGGCCTCTAGGCTAGTCACAAACAGGGCTAAATGTGTTGTATATCCTATCAGATGTGAAGGGCTCAACATTGACGACATCATGGAGTGGTTCCCATGCCAGGCAAAAGACTTCCCGTGCACATACTTGGGGCTTCCATTGCACACAAGGCAGCTAAGAAGGGTGGACATTCAGCCCCTCATCGACAAAGTTGCAGCACGGCTACCAGCTTGGAGTGGCCGTTTCATTAACAGAGCTGGAAGATTGCAGCTGGTCAATTCAGTTCTAACTTCAATTCCAACCTACTTTCTAACAGTGTTTGTCATCAAAAAATGAGCACTGAAACAGATAGACAAAGTTAGAAGAAATTTCCTTTGGAAGGGATCTGAGACCGCAAATGGTGGGCATTGCTTAGTGCAGTGGGCAAGGGTCAGGCGCCCGAAATCACTGGGAGGCTTAGGGGTTCTTGATCTGGACCTTTTCAGCAGGGCACTTCGCCTTAGATGGATGTGGTTTTCATGGCAGGAGCCAGAACGGCTGTGGGTTGGAGGAAAAATGCCACTGACTGAAATAGACAAAAGTTTTTTCAGATGCAGCACAGTAGTCAGTATTGGGGACGGGAGAAAGGCTTCCTTCTGGGATTCCAGTTGGTTGCAAGGGAAGGCGCCAAGGGACCTTGCCCCAGATCTTTACAAGCTGGCCTGGAGGAAAACAAGGACTGTACGGGAAGAGCTGGAAAACCATAACTGGACAAGGGGATTGTGGCGTATGACAACACTAGATGAAATGGTTCAGTTTGTAAAACTATGGCCGATGGTGCAGGGAATTCAGTTCACAGATGAGGAGGACTCCATGGTTTGGAAATGGAGTGCTGATGGGGTATATTCGGCAAGATCAGCGTATCAGGCTCAGTTCGTTGGATCATACTGCAACTTTAAAGGAAAGTTGGTATGGCGAGCGGAAGCAGAAGGGAAGCACAAATTCTTTGCATGGTTGCTCATCCAGAAGAAGCTACTGACGGCTGATAAGCTCTTAGAAAGGAATTGGCCCTGCAATCTGGTTTGCTCTCTCTGCAGTTCGGACCTGGAGGACGCGGCGCACCTTTGTCTCCACTGCAGCTATGCTACTAGTGTCTGGGCGTTAGTGGAAGCCTGGAAAGACAAGCTCATCACCATACCTACACGGAATTCAAATTGAAGACTGGTGGAATTCGTCGCTGCAGGGGCTTGGCAAGCGCCAGCAACGGACGAAGGCAGCGCTGATGATGTACACTGCATGGAATTTGTGGAAAGAGCGAAATAGGCGAATCTTTGAAGGGAAGACGGCGGACCCTCGGCAGGTTTTCCACCTGATCAAGGAGGAGATTGACATTCGAGTAAGGGCTTGTGGAACGCCCATTGTATCTTAATTATGTTAGTTTCCCTAAGAGTAGAGTTTTTCGGTTATTTATGTAATAACAACTCTGTACTGAACCGCTTGCTTATCCTCCTTAAGTGACACTGTACATGCGACATCTGAGAGAGATGCTCGAAGACTCAAGACCACCACTGGATTAAATTGTGTTTTTAACTTATAAACACTATTCTGTTGCTTGCGTGCAGCACAGAAGATTAAAATATCCGAATAATTGATCTTAGTCAAACTAAACCCTTCCTTTATATCATTCTTTGCATATCGTGACTCTCGCTCTGACTGTGATGCGTCATAAGTTACAGTTTGAAAATTAAGTGTGGCTCATGCGTAAATATCTTATCAGATATAAGAATTCAGCTGAACAGCTGTGACCTTGCTGAGATTCAGAATAAGGGCCATCCTATTTGACCCTCTGTTTGGACAGAGGAGTAAAGAACACGAGAGAGAAAGGTTGCAAGGGTTGGCAAAACACAGGGAAGTGACGTGGAGAGGCGTTCTCCATAAAAACGCGGCAATGAAAAAATGGCACTTGCTTCAAATTAAATATATTCAAGCTAGGATAGGGTATTTTATTTACTACACCTCTCTGGCCTGGTTTGGTTTTCCAGCACTAGATACTGTTCACAACTTTGACCACTAATTAAAGGTATTAAATAAAGGTATTTTACAAAACTAACTCCAGAACCACTGCACTAGGAACCCTGAAGAATCTAATGAGGCATTTGACCGCATGATTAGAGGATGATTAGAGAATGGTTACTGTAGCATCACTATAGCCAATCATCGATTAATTAGGCTCATTAGATTCATCTCGAAAAGTTACGCTTATCCGTGAAGAGGTTTTGCAAATAGACTTCATTTAGTACTCCATGCAAGAAAAATTCCCTCCTAGCAATGCTATATGCTAGAAAACCAAACAAGGCCTCTTACACATGGGATGGGACCCCTCCATGCATGCATGAACCAGTCTAGCCCAGTTCAGATCGTGATGTCACTTTGCTGAATCAATTATGAGGCGTGGGCATGGCCGCGTGGGGACGAGATGTGCACCGCTGAACTGCAGTGCTTTGGACAATGCAGTTATGGTGATATGGGAGCTTTGCTGATGTCGGGGCCTCGCAAGTTGCAGCTCTGTTTCTATTCTAGAGGCATTTTAGAGACTACGGAGTAGAGCAGTAGAGTGCCATCCTCATGTCATTGACCAAAGATCATAAATTCATTTTGTCACTGAATGTATTGAAGGCAGAGTGCCACTGAAATTCAGACAAACTTTATTCTAACAAAATTCAGACCGAATTGCACTTGATTCCTACAAGATCTGGACTGTGGAGTAGTCCAGACAAGGGGCGCCAGTGCTCTCTCTACGACTCTACCTTTACCACGTGTTTATTGAAGCTACATTGCCAAATTGTCGTCTTCAACGAAATTTATTCTTTCCTCATTTTCTGAAACCGCTCGAAACAATGGAGTGTGACGCTGGGCAGCGTCGATTATTGCACATGCGAAATAGGTTCGCCTCAAAGTGCGGCACCAAATGTTTTACAATACGGCGGCTTGGCGCAATGGCGCAGCCTGTTCTTCTCCATCAAGCGACATAGCACATTCTAAAACGTCTGAATGCTCTCCACAGCCTTGGGCATGGGCTCATCTCGCAGGAAGTGCTCAAAGAGCTTCAGGCCTTGCCGTGGGCGATGGAGGGGAACCTCGTGCCCCGCTCCTCGGATTGTCACCAGTGTCAAACCCTTGTACACTTGGCACCATCCACCAACCTAAGCAAGATCCATGACATTACAACGTGATAAATAAAGGTATCTTTGGAACAAAATTATGCAGTTAATCTGCCATTGTTGCTGTAGCAGTGACACTGACTAACCTCTCCATCGTCGTACCAAGGATACCAGTTAGTAATAGTTGGTAGATATAGCGCGTCGATGGAGTATCTTGTCCCAGTGATGGGGACAACTGCATCAGCATCACCACTGCCAAATTACCCAATGTAAGAGATTAAAATCCACACCGAGTTAATTACCAAGTGAAATTTACTGGACCACACACATCGCATGATTGTGAATTTGTCATGAACTGTTATGCCAGACATCAGCAACGTTGCCAGTTTCAAAGATTTAGGATTCAGTGAAAACCATGTTCACAACAGAAATCCAACGTACCTGAAGACCCATATCCTTTTGCCTGCTGCAATAAGTTCACGATAAATAGGAAGCATGGACCTCGGTGAATCTTTCCAATTTTCGAAAATTGGGTCGCTGCAGATAACCAGTAGTGTTTGTGCAAAATATTAAGAATGGGCAGCTTTGCTAGCAATCAAATGATCTAAATAGTTGTGATCGAAACAAGATGAAACCAGCAGAACAGACCTGCAGCCTACCCAGCCATATGGTATTCCAGTGACATTGGCATGGAAAGCTTTCTGCACCTCAGGTAAGTTGTAGTACTCTGTGGCGTAGTCTGCGGTGCAGGGATCATATCCTCTGGTCCTTGGAAACCAGGGCTACATTTGAACAAATGTGTTGTTAGGATATACATGAACTCTTATGCTTCATAAAGATATTACAATTTCAGAAGTGTGAATATAACAGCAAGTAGTTGCACAGTTGTTAAAAGAACCTTTGGGACAGTTCAATTATGAATAAAGTACTGCCATCAGCTTTCAGCAAAATGTCATGTTCTGGTAGCAAAGCAAACATACCGTTCTTCCTCTTATTAGCCTGTGTGCTTGCGCAATGAATTCTTCTTACAAGTAGGAGAGTAGATGCTGTATGAATCAATATTTCCTTGCTCCGCCGCAGCAACTCCTAACATCTCCTCACAAGCCTTCGACGGGTGCTGAGCCGCATCGAACTGACAGGCCATCCGCAACTTCTCATAGGTTGCATCTGAGATAAGCCCATGCGTCCACAGGTACTCGAATGTGCCAATGTAGTCATTGTAGTCGTCAATTACCGCATTTCCTACCTAGAGCATGGACAGAACGCTTGATCATTTTTGATCAGAAATGGGTGAACTAATCAAGACATCAAGAGAGAATTAAAAAAAATGAGCTTAGATCTGACCATGAAGCCTTTGAAATTTAGGATTGGCCTTTTAATTCCTTTGCTGTTCCGGTATACTACCTGAGACAGCTGAGGCACATAGTGACCTGAAAAAGCAAGCCATTTCAAAAATAAAAAATAAAATAAAATAAAAGGTTCCAGGAAAGTACTAAATGTGACCACTGCGTAATGCTAACTGCATAATCTTTATCCTATATCTGACCAATTGTGACAGCAATTCACCTGCGTAGCTCTCTCCTGCTATGTAGAAATCGCGATGTTTGTACTGCGGAAACCGCTTCAACCAGTTCACCAAGAAAGTGTACGAGTCATGGGCTGCAGAGCATCATTGGCAGGAAACACCGATAAGAGCTAGAATAACACCAGAAGAGTGAACGAATATAATACCAGAACTAGACAACTAGCTAAATCACTCCCCCAATAACCTGTCTTGTTGTCACCGGCATTAAGCAGATCTGAAGTGGTGTTGGAGTAGGAGTAGCCGACGCCGGCCGGCGAGTCCAGGAACAGGATGTTCGCCACTGCAACCCAACCACCAATCATCACCATGAGGCCATGACAAACAAGCTACACATCAAAGTGAGCGACTGCGCATAGAAGGCAAACAAAAAAGTTGGACCTTTGTTCCAGGGGTAGGCGTTCAAGGAGAGTGTCCTGCCGCCGGCGTTGATCCGGAAGGCGCCGAGCTCCTCCGACGCGCCGTAGCCGACAGAGGAGCACCCGGGCCCGCCGTTGAGCCAGAGCACGAGCGGCGCGGACGCTGGGGGCACGCCGGACGCCTCGATGAGCCAGTAGAAGAGCGCGCGCCCCGCGGCCGCGTCGACGGTGACGTAGCCGGAGTGCATGGAGAAGTTGACCGGCGGCTGGCCCGGCAGCCTGCGGATGCGGTCCGCCTCCGCCGCTGCCGTCGCGGCCGTGGCGGACGCGACGCAGCAGGACACCGCCAGTGCCGCGGCCAGGACCGCGGCGGCCGCCATTGGCGCTCGCGGTGGGTCAGCTGGGGGGCACTGACGGGAGAAGAGCAGCAGAGCAGAGCACACTGGATGGGTGACGAGGAGGAGTGGAGGCGGGATGGACTATATGGAGTGAGAGAGTGAGAGCCGAAGCCAATGGAGCCAACGGAACGGAGAATGGTGGCAGGTGAGGATTTTTGTCGATTTGGGGAAGCGTGGAGCGCATGGAATGTTTGTTTTTGTTTTCCTCGCGGTGATTGGTTGCCTCGACTGCTTTTCCCGACATCCGCATGCTCGGCTGACTCGGAATCACGCACGCATCATGATTGGTCCACTTGTTTCCCCACGTGAACTTGCCATATCCGGTGGCTCCAGGAACCCGCACACCAGAAATCCGAAAATGAGAGATCCATTCCGACCACTTCAAAACCATGTTTGGATCCACCGTGGTTTTCCTTGCTGAGCCTGGCTCGTATATGTGAGCCATGTCGTGAACGCAATAGCAATTTGTTTGATTGAGTGTTTTTATCCAGCTTTAAAGCTGTTTGGTTATTTGGAGGACAATATATGGCATACGATAGAATACTTGAACTAAAATATCATTGGAATATTTATCTTGTACTATAAGGTCATCCTCAACCCAAGACACTACCATATAGTTTCCATAGTTGCCATGTCACATAGACACTACTATAGAAACTACTCTCCCAATGCATAGTTTCTTCAAAATAAATTATTGTCCAATCTCCTCTCTCTCTCCTTTCTCACCATATCCCCTTCCTTTATTTCTTGGTTCTTGTGCAGACATGGTTTCTTGCGTAAGAAATAATTTCTTTCCACTTTGTCGGCATTAAAAAAACAACTCGTAAATCAATCATATGGTCATGTGTGGGGACATATCTGTATGTGTGAACCCATGACTATGTAGCCATTTTTTTAAAAGAGAAAACAGGGGGACAGAGAGGTGGGCCGAAAAAGAAAAAAACACCCGCGACTGGACCGGGGGAGGGGGCGACCCGCTCGGACGGATCGCCTGCAAGTTTCCGAACTCGCGGGCGGCAGTAAAGTTAACATCGTGTATGGAAACCATCCTACTAGGAGGGTTGGGGATAGCCTAAGCATATTTTAGTAGCTCTTAGTTTACCTCTCTAAGCCTTAGGGCTCCTTTGGTTAGGCTTTTCAACCTGCTTTTGCTTTTCAAAAAGTCAAAAGCCAACCAACGGAGTAACAAATCCATAGATGCTTTGGGCTAAAGCTACTTTTTCCTAGTACAAAACTCACAGCACGTCAGCACCTTCCCCTTGCTTTTGCCTGCTGTAAAGGTAGGCAACTTCAAAAAAAAAAAAAAACCACCTGCCACTGGTCAAGAGAACGATTCGTATTTTTTTCTGTTCCCGTCCGTGAGCTCCATACCCACACGTGAGCTCCTCCCCCCTCCCACCACCGAGCGAGAGGATCCTCAGGCGGCCGGGCGGCGCGCCGATGCCGAGGGCCGTCACGAAACTGTCCAGGTCCGCGGACACCGAGGCGGAGAGGAATAAGTCGTCATCGGCTGCCGCCGCGAAGCCGCCGCCGCCGTAGTAGGAGGGAGGCATGGGCGCCGGTGCATGTGCGTGCAGCAGCAGCGGGCGCACGGACCTCTCGATGGCGGCTAGCCGCCGTCGCAACAGCCGTCGAGCGCCTCGCTTGTTCAGCAGACCCACTCGACGAGTGCCACATCGTCACCGGCCAGCGAACCGCAACCCCCGTCGTCGGCCGCCGCAATCCTGCTTGCTGAGCGTCGCAGTCCCGCTCGTTCCAATGCTGTGCCCCCATGGCTGCTTGCCTGCTGATCTAGGAGGCAAATACAAGAGTGGAGATCGAGACCTGAGTTCGGAGAGAGAGACAGGGGCAAGAGAACGCAACGGGATTAGAATAAACACGAGTGGAGCAGTGGAGATGGGAGGAAGAAGGGGCTGATGTGTTGGGTCCGCTCGTCAATGAGAGATGGGAAGGGAACTATGAATGACATGTGGGGACCGTTAGCTACTTTTTCAAAGCCATAGATATTCCACCAAACGGCTTTTGAACAGCCTATAGCCCACAGCTCATAACTGCTTTTCTACAGCCTACAGCTCGCAGCTACTTTTTCAAAAGCTACAGCTCAACCAAACACACCCTTAATCACCTTCAAAAAGTACTAACATCAATTAATACACACTAATCATCTATTAATACCATCATTAGTTGAAGCACACCTCGCAGGCAGCGTGTCTGGCCGGCCAGAAACAGAAATGAAGCCCCGTTTAGATCCCATGGGCTAAAATTTAGTAACTAAAGATCCAAATAGGGAGCTAAACTTGAAGGATGGGGTGGAGGCTAAAGTTTAGCTCACACACAAAAAAAAACTTTAGTCTAGCCCACACACGAAAAACTTTAGTGCTTGAATAAAGTTTTGTGGTGGGCTAAACTTAAGCCCCATAGATCCAAATGGGGCTGAAATCTATCTCCATGGAGACAGGTTAGCGCCTTCGCATGCTGGTGGCTTGGGTCATCTAGCCAGACAGCCAACCAACTATAATGAGTCAGGCTGAGGTAAGTACAACCAACCAAACACCCGTAAGCTACCATAGATCCAAACAGGACAACTCATCGAACAGCTAAAAACTTTCTAGCTAATAGAAACTAATTAATCTATTAGCTAGTTGAACCGGTACGGACTTTTAAAGGCCAAAGTATTCCTCCACTCCCTTGATAAGTTCCACCGTAATAAAACACAACGCACTAAAAGTTTTTAACGACTAGTAATTTGATAGACAATTCAAACATCCTAGCTAATTTTTAGTTTTACTAAGGGTCCGTTTGGTACAGCTTATGAACTAAAAGCTGAGCAAAGCTAGTTTTTTCAGCTTCATCAAAATAGCTTCATTGGGGTGAAATGTTTTGAAGAAGCCCTACCAAACGGGGCCTAATTAGCTAACTAAAATTTAGTTAGAATAGATCTAAACATGGCTTTATTCTATCCTAATTTATTGATTTATGGCTGAGGCGAAATACACTCATTCACCGGCAAATGTGGCCGTAAATGTTTTACAACAAGATGGCTTGGCATAGCCTGATCTTATTCATCGAAGGAGATAGCACATTCTAAAACGTTTGGATGCTATCTACAGGCTTGGGCATGGGCTCATCGCGCAGGAAGTGCTCGAAGAGCTTCAGCCCTTGCCGTGGGCGGTGGAGGGGAACCTCGTGCCCTGCACCACGGACTGTCACCAGTGTCAGGCCCTTGTACACTTGGCACCATCCACCAACCTAAGCAAGGTTCACGCCATTAGAGCATGGTAAAATTAGCAGCTTTAAACATAACGAAACTAGTTAATTTGTCATTGTTGTTGTAGTAGTGCTACTGACTAACCTCTCCATCGTCATACCAAGGATACCAGTTTGTGACGGTTGGAAGAGAGAGCGCATCAATGGAGTATCTTGTCGCGGTGAGTGGGACAACAGAATCAGCATCACCACTGCCAAATTGTTCAATGCAAGAGATTAAATCCACAGTGATTTACATACCGCACACATTGTATGATTATTCATCATGGTTTGTTATGTCAATCATCAGTAATGTTGCCACTTTCATTGCTTTAGGATTCAGTGCAAAACATGTTCGCAACACAATTCAATGTACCTGAAGACCCATATTCTTATGCCTGCGGCGATAAGTTCACGATAAATAGGAAGCATGGACTTCGGTGAATCTTTCCAATATTCATAAATTGGGTCACTGCAAATAACCAGTTGTGTTAGTGCAAAAGTATTAGGAACATGCATCTTTACTGGCGTCGAAGGAATTAGTTGTGGCTAAAACCAGCGAAACAAGCAGAACAGACCTGCAGGTTACCCAGGCATATGGTATTCCAGTGACATTGGCATGTAAAGCTTTCTGCACCTCAGGTAAGTTGTAGTACTTTGTAGAGTACTTCTCAGTGCAGGGATCATATCCTCTGGGCAACCAGGGCTACATTTGAAAAATACATGTTTTTAGGAGATGGATGACTGTCATGCTTCACTAGAACTTTGAGAAGTGTGTGAATAATACAGTAAAAAGTGGCATGTTGGTCAAAAGAACCTAGGGAAAATCCACATTCCAACGTACAGTACTACCATGACCTATCAGGAAATGTCAAGTTGTTATAGGAAGCAAACATATATACCATTCTTCCCCTTATTTGCCTGCGCTTATGAAGTGAACTCTTCTTACAAGTAGGCGTGTAGATGCTGTATGCATCAATATTCCCTTGCTCAACCTCAGCAATATCATAGATCTTGTCGCATTCCTTAGAGGGGTGCTCCGCTGAATCAAACTCGCAGTTCAACTGCAACTTCTCATAGGTTTCATCGGAGATAAGCCCATGTGTCCACCAGTACTCAAATGTGCCAACGTAGTCATTGTAATCATCAATTACCGCATTTCCGACCTAGAGCATTGACATAACACTTGATCATTTCGGACCAGAAATAGTCAAACCAATTAAGAGAGCGTAGGAAAATATGAGCTCAAGGAGTTCTGACCATGAATCCTTTGAAGTTCAGGATTGGCTTTTCTTTTCCTTTATTGTTCTGGTATACAACTTGAGACAGCTGAGGCACATAGTGACCTGAAAAAGCAAGCCATTTCAACAAACTGAGCTCGAGGAATGTAAATGTGACTGCTGGGTAATGCTAATTGCATAATCTCCATCCCATATTTGACCAATTAGGACATCAATTCACCTGCGTAGCTCTCTCCTGTGATGTAGAAATCGCGATGCTTGTACTGCGGAAACCGCTCCAACCAATTCACCAAGAAATTGTACGAGTCATGAGCTACAGAACAGCATTTAGCAGCAAACACCCGTAAGAGGAAGAACGACATCGATGCTAGCCATTGACAAACGGCAAAATTACTCCCGCAATTCACCTGTCTTGTTGTCCCCGGCGGTGTACAGATCGGCGGTGGTGTTGGAGTAGGAGTAGCCGACGCCGGCCGGCGAGTCCAGGAACAGCACGTTCGCCACTGCAACCCAACCAAACCAGCCAATCCCCCCAAACTCCCATGAACAAACAGTCTCCATGTTCCCCAATCATGGGAGGCGAGCGTGATAGTTAACAAGGAAATCAGCACCGGACCTTTGTTCCAGGGGTAGGGGTTCCTGGAGAGCGTCCTGCCGTCGGGGTTGATCCGGAAGGCGCCGAGCTCCTCCGACGCGCCGTAGCCGACGGAGGAGCACCCGGGCCCGCCGTTGAGCCAGAGCACGAGCGGCGCGGACCCCGCGGGCGCGCCCGACGCCTCGATCAGCCAGTAGAAGAGCGCCCGCCCCGCGGCCGCGTCCACGGTGACGTAGCCGGAGTACATGGAGAAGTTGACCGGCGGCTGCCCCGGCAGGCTGTCGATGCGGTCCGCCTCCGCCCCCGCCGTCACCGCCGTCGCGGACCCCGCGCAGCAGGACAGCGCCAGCACGGCGGCCAGGGCCGTGGCGGCCGCCATTGGCGCTCGCGGCGGATCACTCGGTGCTGATTGGAGCAGAGCTAGCAGAGCAGAGCACGCAGCGTGATGGGGAGTGGGGGAAGACTGGACCGAGCGAAGGAGCCAAGTAGCCAATGGATGGAACGGAATCGCAGTTGACCAGCTGAGAATTGGGGAAGCGTGGAGGGCGTGGAGTGGTTCGTTGCTTTTCTCCCGCTGGTTGGTTGGATCGTGTGTGCATTTCGTCAGCGGAATGATTGGCATGATATTTTTTTTTCATTTCCTGCGCTCGACAGCAGCACGATATGTCCCTGACGGGCTGGCCCCACTCTCAGTGGCTATACGCCCATGCCGAATCATTTCGCGCGAATACTGAGGGGGTGTTCAATTGAGCGAAAAAATTTTGGTGAAAAATTTTGCAAGAAAAACTTACCGTTTAGGAGTACTAAATATAGACTAATAATAAAACTAATTATAGATCTTGTCTGGAAATCGCGAGACGAATCTAATGATGGTAATTAATCTATGATTAGTGGATGTTTAGCGGATGGTTACTGTAGCATCACTGTTGCAAATCATGGCCTAATTAGGCTCATTAGATTCGTCTCGAAAAGTTACCTGGGGTTATGGAATAGGTTTTGTCATTAACACACGTTTACTACTTCATGCATGTAAGATTCTCTTGAAAAATATTTTGATGAAAAATTTTTGGGAATTGAACACCCACTGAGGAGGATCGAACGGCTCCCAGCCCGTCGTCAAAATCACATCAGAAACCCAACCTCCACCTTCTCCAATTTCCCCCTCCCCTTCCTTCTTCCTTGCTTCCACTCCCATGGCGTCCCTCCTCTTCGTCCCGCGCCCCACGCCGAGCCCGCGCCCGGCGCCGGGACCCGGGGCGCGGCGGCTGAGGACGGGTTCAATCACTTGCGGCCCGCGCGACAACCGGGGCCCGCTCCAGCGCGGGCGGTCCCTCTCCACGGAGGCCATCCTCGCCATCCAGTCCCTGAAGCGCCTCACCGCCGCGGACCGCTCCCCTGCCGCGGCCTCGGCCGCCGCCGCGTCCGCGCTCGGCCGCCTCCTCAAGGCCGACCTCGTGGCCGCCATGGCCGAGCTCCAGCGCCAGGGCCACTGGTCCCTGGCCCTCGCCGCGCTCCACGTCGCGCGCGCCGAGCCCTGGTACCGCCCCGACCCGGCGCTCTACGCCACATTCGTCTCCTCCGCGCCGGCCTCCGACGACTCCACCACAGAAGCCGCCGTCGACGCGCTCGTGGAGGCGTTCCTGGAGGAGAAGGCGCTCGGCGGCGGGTTCGTGGACGGGGAGGAGGACGTGTACAAGCTCACCAGGCTGCTGCGCGCGCTGCTGGCCAAGGACCGGGGACGCGCGGCGTGGTGGGTGTACGAGGCGGCGGTGAGGAATGGAGGCCTCGCCGTGGACGAGTACGTGTTCAGGGTGATGGCGAGGGGGATGAGGCGGCTGGGGCTCGACGAGGAGGCCGCGGCGGTGGAGGCGGACCTCACCGACTGGGAGGCCACGATCTCGCCGCCCGCCAAGGACGTGCTCGACGAAATGCGCGCGCGAGAGAAGAGCAAGGCGAAAGCCTCTGCCTCTTAGATTTTGATTGACTTTGTTTAGTTCAGCTGTAGACTGAAGATAGCTAGGCATTCTGCTACTGTAACTATGTGGTGATACATATGATTGTCAGAGATCATACCGCCACTTACAACAAACAAGGCATACGTACACACCTAAAAACAGGGCATTGCAATTTGTTCGGCAAATGGCAGACAAGGTAAACAGCAAGTCTATTTTATTTCAGCACTTCTATATCGTACAACATGCCAAAGCTTGCACTATCCATAGTTCATTGTCAGTTCACGCTCCACACACCCACATTTTCCAAGTACAGCATCCGGTGCATTGGTATTACATGGCAACCATTCCATATCCTTCTATTCAAGGACTACGAAAATGCATTTCACAATTCACATTTTCAACCCATCAAGAGCTTAAGTATACCCAGACGTATGAGTGGCACCAGGAAATCACTCTAGGCCATAGTCTTCGCCGAAGTACTTGTCGACCAGTCCGTTGGCCATATTCCTCATCAGCTCGTTGTCATGGAACTGAAACCTCTCCATAGCCCGATGCCGCCTCCCCCCCCCCCCCCCCCCCCCCCCCCCCCCCCCCCCCCCCCCCCCCCCCCCCCCCCCCCCCCCCCCCCCCCCGCCCCCCCCCCCCCCCCCCCCCCCCCCCCCCCCCCCCCCCCCCCCCCCCCCCCCCCCCCCCCCCCCCCCCCCCCCCCCCCCCCCCCCCCCCCCCCCCCCCCCCCCCCCCCCCCCCCCCCCCCCCCCCCCCCCCCCCCCCCCCCCCCCCTCCACGAGCTTTGGACCTTGCCCATTGGGGTATCCCCTCATCACCTGTGATATTATCCAGTTTCAGTTAAATCTGCACGCAACTTGATGAAAGAAGATTTAGTCTAAGATTCAATTACCAGTTCCAGGAACTGAAGCCCAAGCCTCGCGCTCTCTATGTCAGCAGATCTCACCAAATTGACAAATCCAGGAAGGGCTCCACCATCTACAATAGCGACCAAATGATCCACAATTATGTTTGGGGGCTCAGGACTTCCTGCTGGGACAACACACAGATTGCCCAGGGTGTATGCTGCCTCCCTACGGATGTCGAATTGTGCAGTCGTGAGGAGGTGCATCAGCAAAGGCATCGCCTCACTATAAAAAATCAATTTTTTGTGCTCGAAGCTGCCTGCTGCAATATTTGACATGGCCCATGATGCCTCCTACATAAACAGTCCACGAAATTGATAAGATACATCAAAGAATAGTATATGTTCTCAAGTCCTAGCAAACAAAAGCATACCTTTTTGAGAACCCTACTGTCACTCTTCAAACACTTTATAAGACTTGATAAGGCTTCATCTGAGAACATGTAGTTAGTATTTGGAAATCTATAGCATACTCTGGAAGGACAAAGCTACTAACTGATGAAAAACCACATTGCAAATATAATAGGGTGACTATACACAATTAGCTGGAAGGACTATGAGCTAACCTGTGATACTGTTTCCAACAGTTAGGACTGAATCAACCATGTATCCATCACCGGCTACAAGATTCCCTAAACTGCGAAGTACCTAATTTGAAATAGAAGAGTCAATCTGTATATACTGTAAAATCACATACACTTGTTAGATATTTAGTTGCGTAATTCTACTGTTACGTGGAAGAACATGCCCCTAGATACACAATCTAGATACACAATATAGATTAACTGCAGCTCTGTAAGTCTGCAAGTCATTATCAACATCTTTATTCACCACATCATGACAAAGAGATGCCATTGTTTAATTTCAGGTTAATGCCAGAACTGTGAATAAGCAAAAGAAACAATATGTGGAGAAAAGCCAACGGTACCGGGATGAGCAACTGCAAGTTCTCAGATGCTAGGAGGCGTCCAATCAGCAATTGGGGCACAGAACTTCTTACTATTAGGCTGACAGCTTTTTCTGAAAGTGCTGAAAGATAGACCACTACCCATGCCACCTCAGTTGCCAGCTCTTCATCCCTGAAGGATCCAAAACCAACTCATCAGTAGCAGCAATGAGGCGTTTTCGAGAAAAAAAAAGTAGCAGCAATGAGCAAGCAATGCAATAGCAAAGCAGTTTCATATATTTTGATTATTTGTTGTTTCACTATGCCATTTCTACATTTCACAAAGCTCAAACACAATACAAGTACCAGGACTAAAGTGCACAGAGAACATTGTGCCTTGCGGGAATTACAAACAAAAAGATCAACAAATTAAAAGAAAATACCATAGCTACAAGATGACGAAGTGGAAGGCATATACAGATCACGAGCAAGTGAATCAATATGAATAACACCCTAACAGCGCTATAAATGTTCTGTACATAGATCAGGAACACATGACTGATCCATTTCATTGTGGTTAAACTAACATAAGAACAACCATATCTCAACTTTTAGAAATTCATGTAACTGAAAGAGAGTAATAAATAAGCACAGAATAAAAAGATGTCCATAATGTGATACATACGCCTTCTCCAAGTTCCGTATGATTGCATTCAGCACACCATCAATGCTAATAAGCTCATTTGCAGCCTTGGGATCAGGCCCCTGGGTTATAAGAGAAACAAATGTTTTAGTAAAATGATGCTTAGCCAGAGGCTACATTTGTATATGCCAAGCCAATCTATTTGGCAGGGATGCGTTTTTCATATTCTAACACACCCCAGAACACAAACAGATGTCACGGCCAGCTGGTAATGCAGTGTTTTCCACAAGTCATTTTTTTTTATTTTCCTCTTTCTCTGAATTTCTCAACTTGTGATTATCACCTAACCTTCAAACAGCATCAGTTCTTGAAAAATTGGAAAAATAACATCTAAAATCAACAAAACCAACCAGTATTACAAACCCATAGGAATTTTTATTACGCTGCAGTGCAGTTACTGCCAAGATTTAAAAACCTACAGTGTGGAGCGATTTGGCTAGTACAAACCACATAAGCTAGTCATGTTTTGGAAGAGACTAAAGCTCCTCAATACAAATATAGATTGAGCTTCTGTTAGAGGGGAATACAGCACAAACTTTAGGAACTATACTACAATAAAACTCTTCTTGAAAGGGCTAAAGCTCGTCTCAAGTTAAAGCCTTGTTAATTCCTAAATGTGATTTTGGTAAACTGGTGTATGTGACGAAAAAGGTTAATACATACAATAAGAGCAAGGGAGTTCATCAATACAACCTTGATAAGATTTGACAATGCCCAAGCAGCTGTCCTTGCTGTAGAACCCTTGTTTGACAGCATTAAACGGGCAAGTGGCCACAAAGCACCTTGAGCGAGTAATTTGCTTCTCAGATCTGAACCTTCACCAGCAACATTACCAATGGCCCATGCACATTGTTCGGCAACAAGTGTGGAGCTCTTCTCTAACCAACATACAAAATTACAATTTTTAATAAGTATATAACAAACTGAGGAAAAGCCAACATAGTTGCCATTCTTTTAGAAAAATATGTTATAGATCACTAGAGAAAACTAACCACCAAGGTGAGCAATGAGCAATGGTAAAGCAGGCAGTAAGGACTTTGTTTCTTCTGGTTCCCCCGCTGCTATGTTTGTAAGGCACCAAGCTGCCTCTAGCAACTGCATAGAAAACACACATGTTTTTTTTTTGATAAGATAAAGAATCAAATGGATATTTTCATTACCTTAGCAAGTAAACATCCAAGTTTGTAACATGAAACCGACAATAAGGTTTTTGGAAGCTAATTTGAAAGATCTACTCAGGTTTGCAGTAATATAATAACTATGGAACAATAAGCGCAGCAAGCTCAACCTGTTCATCTGATGATCCAAATGAAAGATACTGCACTAGAAGAGGGATCACTCCAGCTTTAATTGCTGCTTCAACAGGAGGTACTTCAGACTGTGACAACAAACGCCTTAAAGCACGAAGCACCTCTATCTTCTTCTTCTGAGCCCCTTTTCCCCTAAGAGCAGCCAAAACAAAATAGACTTCAGATTCTGATACGTGCTTTCATATTTGTCAGAGTGAGAAGTTAGAAGCACCCAGAACAAGCCTTTTAGTGCTTATAAGATAAAAAAATCTATATTCCAAGTTGAATATTACTAATCATTAATCAAGTCTTTTGTTTTATTTATAAAAAAGGATGTCTGACAAACTAAGGTGCAATTTGATTCATATCTGTGGGTCATAACAATGGCTGCATACAGTTACGTATGTTTAAGAGCATACACAAATTATTCTTCCCATGCACCAAAAGCAAGCATTATATGATGAATTTTGATCACATGTAAATGGAATATCCAGCCTATCAAAATAATGTACCCAGAACAAGATTTATGTTAACGTGCAAGGAAATTTCAACAGTACACAAATACTGTGGTTCATAAAGAAGATTTCATCTCTACAATATCAGACTATCAAATAATGTACCCAGAATAAGGTTATATTAAGTTACTAACACAAGGAAATTTCAATTGTGGACACATACTGGGTTGATAAAGCAGATTTCAATTCTTCCACAGCTTGAGCCGTCCGCACCTCAAGATCTGATTTCTCCTCATCAATAACCATATCACCCTCTTCCACTGCAGTATCATCACTGCCTGAAAGAGGAACTCGACATACACGCTTTGCACGCATCAAGGCTTCCCTTCTTTCCTTCCCAATTGCAATAGCATTTTCCCTCCTCCGACTAGATGCTGAATTGTGCACTGCAAACAGAAACCGAATCAATGAAAGGTTAAAGGCTATAGTGACTGCAGCATGCTCCAAAATAAGTATGATGCACCAAAATACATGTATTTTCCACATACGTTGTGACAGGATCCTTCTCACAGATGATTCGTTTGTGATAGCACATAGCTAACCAGTTAACCTAGCATATAAACTTGCTATATCACGAAACACACTGCTATGGTAGTTTGGATAATCATTTGTGAATTTCAGCTTTAGAATGTAAACTTTAACAAAAATTTAAGAGCCCTGGGCAATGTCAGGTGGCAGCATACATGACATTAAAACGGAACTGATGTAACAGCTTGCCCTAATAACTAGAAATATAGGATCATAACCCTTAGCCGAGGCAATAAGCACAAACGAATTTCAAGTTGTACTAGTAGGTAGTAGCTAGCTACTCCCTAATTTTCAGGCACACATGTCAAATTGTTGTTGTTCATGCCAATTCGTCAGGTTTCAGCCACTGCAGAAAAAACACTCAATTGCTTCCGAACCTTGATTGTCAGCTAAAGTCGCTAAACCACTCCCTCCGTTACCATTCAACTCTCTAATCAGCTCTACCTAGCAGTCCCCGGCCTTGGTCGGGAGATGGTTCCTCTAGTAGAAGCCCAAGCGAGGAGGATTTTCTCGTTGGACCTCAAAACTTGTGCATATAAACTGCCAGACGCGCTTAAGGGGGCCGCGGCTAGGGCTCGGGCCACGGCCGTGGGCGGCAGGTGCCCGACGGAATGACAAAGCCACGCAAGCGAGAGGATAGTCGAGGGGAGCGAGCAGGAAGCCAAACCTGAGGACTTGATGGCATCGCGGTGGTGCTGGTGCGGGGAAGCGGAGGACGGCGAGGCGGAGGCGCTTCTGTCGGCCATCCCTTAGTTCCGGCGGCGGAGCTCGACGGCTGCGTCTTCGAGTTTTTCTTCCCCTTTCGTTCCCCCCTGCGTCGGCTTGGCGAGCGGTGATGGAATGAAACGGGCCGAGAGTAAACGGGCCCAGAGTAAACGGGAAGCAGAAATGAGAGAGACGCGATCCAGTTCGGCCCATAGAATAGAAGTTCAGGTTCCCTCACGCCGCGAGGCAGTATAAATACTGCCAACATATGTTGATATGCATCGGTCAAGCAACCCTCAAGATAGAATGAAAACAAATCAGGTGACTAATCATATCTTACCATGATTGTTGGATCCTATGGGATCTCTACCTTATGTAATCTAACATCCCATGGTTCAGCGAGTCTTCTCAATGATAATGTCCCTTTTGTGCGGTGGAGTACGTACTGTGGAAATCGTTGTGAAGGGAAATCGTGGATCAGCTAGATCGTTGAATCTAGAAAACATAGATGGTGAATTCTGAAAAGAAAAGAAAAAGCTGCATTTTGTTTCAGCTTCTTCGTAAAAGCCACAATCTAGCTTCTAGCGGCATTTTGTTTCCTGCCTTCTAGCTTTCTCCTCTCAGATCAACTGCCGACCATCCTGACAAGGTCCCAATCGACACATGGGTTCATCGGTGATGGGCATCCCCGGCTTCTACCCGAATGTGGCCATTTCTGCTAGTAACGTATGCAGGATTCCAGTCCAGAACTTCATACGAACCTTTCCAACTGATTCTCAGCAAGTTTAGAGTCACAGATATCGTGCAGGAGGTGTGGTGTTTGTATCATCTTATCAAATGTTTTGCAATGGCGTAATAAACAGAGCCAAGGATAAACTTTAAAGTCTGATATTTCAAACTTCACAAGTAGATGGGGGACCCCGAACCACAAACAAACACACAGGTGACACACTGTAATTCAGAATCCATACAGCAACATTCGATACTGGGGGCACATACCCCATCCAACACGATCTCACATCACAAAATCTATTTACGAACGAACAGACAAGACAACAATGGACAGCGGTAGCAGATCACTAGGGTACGTCGAGAGCTAGAATAGCTCACATGCCACGGCCCATAGTTTGCTCCATGGGCGGCATCATGACGAAGACGGAGCGCCCGTTGTTGAAGCCAGGGTGGGGGACCCTGCGACGCAGCTCACGACCCTCCTGGCAGAGGGCACAAGGGTGGCACAAGTAGTGGGTTGCAAGGTCGCAGGCTACCTCTAGGTGCTCGCGCCTCTCCTCATCCTCAACCAGGCCACCACAGCACCCACATTGCCTGGTGAATGCCTCAAAGCTACCCTGAATAGACAAGCATTCAAAGAACAGCATAAGCATACTTACTTGAGACAGCATTTTTTAAAAAAGCTAAGTCATAAACATCATTAAGTTTGTTTTAAAAAGAAGTAAACATAGATAAAGCACTGAAATGTCATACAGAACAAAGACCAACACAACCCATTGTAAAATAAGCAAGTTTCAGTTCAGAACACTGCTTCCTGACTTTCCTGAGTTGTTACATGTGGATACTTACACTAAATTTCTAATGAATGAGAAACTCATACAAAGCATAAACATTGGCAACCGGAAAGAACTTGCCTCAAGATTGTAACGCCGGCGTATAGCTGTCCGAGTGGGATGAGAGAACCATGGGGCAAGGCAGTTCCACCCAAAGAGAGAGTTCCCAAGCATATAGAGGCCAGTGTAAGGCAAGCAACTATTTGCAAAAGTGCCTTGTCCAGACGCAAGCCTCTCAACATTACTGCCATACAGCACACATGGTGCTACGCTTCCAAGAAGACCTGATAACATCATCCAAAAAATAAGTTAGTTGTTGGCCAAAATTCCAAATCAATTAANAAAAAATCCTCCAGGAAAAATGTTTTAGTGCAAGGAAGCCACATAATTCCCACACAGTATTTCACAGGCTGTCATTTTGTGAAACGTGTATAGTGTGAGCACTTTAACTGTTTAATTGATAACTTCACTGAACAAATTCAGAAGTCATCAATTCAATGCAGCACAGCAGGCCACATCGTAACGTAGGTTTAGGAAGTCAGTTCTGAGTGCTATGTGATTTTTGTACATGTAAAAGTACAGTTGTGATTCAATACAACGTGCTTTGGATCTCACACTGATTTATGCATCAAAGAACAACCTTTGGTAAGGCATGACAGCTTAATCTGAATTTGAAAAGATTTACTGAGAAGTCTACATACAAATATGCACAGAAAGAATTCAGCCACAGAGCGTCAAACAAAGCTTGAGATACCAACTAAGTGGTTGGTAGTTGAAGGGGTGTAAATTTTCGCGGCTACATGACACTGATGAAACAAGGCAGTCACAGTCAAGAAACTACTATATGAGCAAATCTGCTGTCATGGGCTGGTTAAGATGGCACTTTCAAGAGACAATCTAGCTAGTATCTCAATTGCACATAGTCAATTAGGGCTAGATAGAAAATTTAGTTGTCTAAATTGTACATGTCAATTACAACAGCACTGTAGAAAATTCAGTTCATCCCTTAATTGTAAAAAGACTACAAGTCAATAACTAGATCAAGTGTGAAATTATCTAGCACCAATTGGAATTGGCATCATGGATATCAAAACTGAGGTATCGTACAGCTGTTTGCAAGTTCTTATACAATGCACAGGGCGCTTCCTAGTTGGGGAAGTTAGTTTAATCCTGAAATACATCATACAAAGCATAGTACTCATGGCATCTTTGCAAGAACAATTCCAGCTAAAAAGGACCATTTCAACAAAATAAAGAGGCAACATATTGCTAAGATCTGTCTGAAATCAAGAAACAGATATGTAAGCAATTCATAATTATCATCAGGCCTTGTTTGTACCATGATTCCATACTTGATATATAATCCTAATTGACAGAAATCCACAGCAATCAAAAGTAAATGTATAGGTGATCCTAATTTTGTTCAGATACAAAATTTCGCCGAATGATAAGCCAAAGTGGATAGAGTTGAAACAATAATCAATTGCACGTCAAAGCCTACACCTACTGGGCCTCTCATCGCCAAAGTCACCGAAAAAATCCCAATCAACCTACTAATTTCAGCTAAAATCGAGCTCGATCTAGGTAATACAACCACATATTCTCCCCAAGATACCCAAACGCGAAGCCACTAGCCACGCACATCTCTCACAAATTAAGCAGACTCGGTCAAAGAGGATCCAGTTCTGAGGTCAAGGGGCACGTACAAACTTCGAGGTCGCTGCTGCAGAACTCGTCGTTGCGGCCAAGGCAGGAGAGGATCCCGGAGTTCCAGCTCTCCCGCGGGATGGCGTGGGCCGCGATCGGCTCGCCCATCACGACGGGAACCCCATCGGCGTAGGGCTTGGCGGCCTCCGGGGCCGGATCCTTCGGGGGCTTCTCGTCCGCGGGCGCGGGGACGGCGGCGCCGACCGCGGCTGGGAGGAGGGGGCTCGACTCCTCCTCGTGGTTGTTGGTGGCGGCGCCCATGGCTGCAGGCGCAGGGAGATTCCGGATGGAAAGTAAAGCTACCTAACGCGAGACGGGGCGAGCGAGGGGGAAGGGGACTTGGCGAGGAGGAGGGGGCGCGGCGTGGAAGCTAAAATAAGGCGGACTAGCGGAGGAAGCGCGTGGAGACTGGAGATGTGATGGCGTCTTCTTCTTGCTTCGCTGTTAAGACAGCGGCGAGAGGACGACGACGATGGGGAAGGCCGAAGGCGTGTTCTGACTTCTGAACCCGTCTTCTTCAAAGGAAAGCAGATTTTAGGATGTACGTTTTCTTTTTGTGGATGTGCGTTTTGGCGCTTCGTCTTTCTGGTCCGGTCGCGGAGCTGACAACTGGGCCCGTGCGTGCCATTTGCCCTTTCAGTTGTCATGTTAGAGGGGCCGGATTTGAAAGGAGGCCCAAGCCCAACTAGGGTTCTCTCCCATTCCAGGTCCTTCCCCAGCTTTCCTACTCCCTTCCCCGACGCGACGCCGTCACGCCGCCTCCCCGGTGATCACCGGAACCCTAGCTCCGGCGCCTCTACCTGGTTCTCTTCCAATCGCTGTGTGTCACCTCTGGAATTTCGGCGCCGGATAGATCGCTTGTTGAGATGGTAAGATCTAGCCTCGCCTCCCTCGTTGCCCTCGTTTAGTTCTTTCGTCCTCGTCCCATCTGTCGACGACCTTGCCCGCATATTTCTCCCCCTGTCGCCATGGGTGCAGCGCAGCGGTGGAACCACCACCCTGGCAAGGAGCTGCCCCGGGGTACCCTCTATTCAGGGACGCTATGCCTCCGGCAGCTCTGTCCCTGCCCTGCGCTGCAGCTGCTGCCTGCTGCACCCATTGCACCCATTGCTGGCGCCGCCAGGAATTGGCATCCGCGTGGCCTTCTATCCTCTTGCAAACCCCAATCGAAATAAGGCCTCGGTTAAATCGATTTGTTTCGGAGGCTGCCGAATCCTAGTAGCTGTAGGCCATCATTCATACCTGTAATGCCGTTCTAACGGAATCAGGCTTCGCGGCATTTCATTACATTAGGCTAAATCAAGCTGTTTCCCCATCATTCATACCTGTGATGCTGTTCTAACGGATTCAGGCTAATAAAACTCCTGTCATTTCATTACATTAGGCTAAAGCAAACTGTTTCACCTGCTTTTCTTTCTGGTGTGTGATATGATGCTTCAGCACATTGTCTGAGTAATTGTAGCTAGAGTAATGCTAGAATGAATCCAAATTGAAACAGATGCATCCTTTCTTTCCTATCTTACGAAGCATTACCTAAGAACTCTCTAGTAATGATATGATAAATGTGATGTTTGGTTACTGCGTGAAGTACAAACTAATTCTTGTTGCTGTTTCTTGCCTCCTACCGATGTATGTTTATTTATTTTTATAGCTTCTCGTTATTTGATGATCTGATTCGATGGTTCTATTTTCATTTTGATGCATGAATATAGTGAGTATCCCCAGAAAAGAAAGAGCTTAAAAGCTAGATATGCAAGAATACAAAGTTGTAGTTATTTCTATTTACTTTTATTTAATTTTCGCAGGCAACACCACTTATAGCAGGACTTGCAGTTGCAGCAACTGCTCTTGCCGGTAGATATGGCATCCAAGCTTGGCAAGCTTATAAGGCAAGGCCTGTAGTTCCAAGGATGCGCAAATTCTATGAAGGTGGCTTCCAACCTACGATGAACCGAAGGGAAGCTGCGTTAATCCTTGGTGTCAGGTGCATATTCCATAAAGCTTCCATACTAGCTGAACCACACTTGGTTGTTGCTTATGTTTCTCTTGCGTACGAATATTCAATTATCTAGTAAGTTGTAAATTTGGCTAGCTGTAGCTTATCATTTGGTTTTAGAAATGGCAAGGGATGAGTGAAGAAACATACAAGAAACTTTCCCAGAGTCTAGCTCCTTGCTATCTGTCATTTCTCATGCAGAAATTTCATCCATGTAATGCTCACATGCCCAAATCCCTTGGAAAATGCATGTTCATTGACATAAGCATTGTGATAATACAGCACATAATAAATGTGTAAAATGAAACAGTCCATGGTATACAGTAAACCACAGTACACAGATAGGATTGGTAGCTGCAAGTTACCATGGTACACATGTCATAATTTTTTTTTTGTGTTTTAGGGTGGATAGATTGCAAATAAGGCAAAAGGGACTTTACTCCTCCCAACTAATGAATAATTCTGATAGGAAAGTTTTATTAGAACAATCCCAAGAGCTACCCATGGGCAATATAAATTCAGATGCAAGAGTGAACCATTTGGAATACGTAGTGGAGTTGAGGGCTCTATCAGCCACTGCTGTGTTAACAACTGGTGTATGAGGAGAGGAGCAAGAGAGATTAAAGTGGCTGGTGGAGTAAAGCCCACAGAGTGAGATAAGATCTGCAGCACCTCAGTGGTATGTTGGTTGAGGATATTTCTAGGCTTAAAGTTCTTATTCTTAAATTGTAACTGCCTATGTGAGAAAACAGAAAAGGTGCTGTCCCACATTTTAGACACAAGTCGTGTAATATATTATGGTATTGCTATGTATACCTGCAGTGGACCTGTTAGAGCATTAAACTCCAGGAAACTCCCGTCCCAACCTGAGTTCGAAGCCTTAGGGAGTCTCCCCCCATGATCAAGTCTTTTTTTTAATAAAATAGCATCCCTATATCACCTCTGCTGCCACTGCCAAATGTTGGTTTAGTTTGTCACTAGTGGCCCTTTGGATATAATGTTTAGAGTTTAAACATCCACAATTCAACATTCCTATTGGGTAATTGTCTGAGGATCGAAAGTAGAGCTGCCCTTTCATCGGCTGTAATGTAAAGAAGCGTGTAGTGTTGGGAACACTGCTTAAAATAGATTTACTGGTATATTTTTATCAGCTCTCATTCTCAGTCTAATTAAATGTAGCTCAGAGTCACATTCCCTGGAAAATTCAGTCTGTCTTGCTACAATTGCTTTGTTTGTTTTCCCCTTTATCAAAATAAATAATGTGTTTTTATATGTCAAGTCTATGAGAGGTTTTGAGTGTTCAGTTAGCTGTACTTGTACATGCCAACATACTGAATTTATCTTTTGTTAACTCTTCAAAATTTTAACTGAATTTGCATCTGTACATGTCTGATCAGTAATTTTTTGAATTTTTAGAAGTCACAACACTGTTTGTGAACAATTTTTATTCTTATCTTCTAATTTAGGACATAGAAATGTTCTGTCTTTATTAAGTGCTCATCTGTTTTCGTTGATGTTTCCAGGGAAACTGCCAACGCAGAGAAGGTCAAAGAGGCGCACAAGAGGGTCATGGTTGCCAACCATCCAGATGCTGGTGGAAGCCATTATCTTGCTTCAAAGATTAATGAGGCGAAGGATGTGTTGACGGGGAAAACTAAAGGAGGCGGGTCAGCCTTTTGATTTTGCGCATTGAAAATATGTCCTTTCTTCCTCTGGAAGGATTTTTGTACCTCCAGACTTAGCATTAGAAGATAGACAGGAATCTTGGTGGTATGGAATTTGTGGACAAAGAATATTGGATCTTTCTGGAGTAGGTTATTAACTGCTTAATAAAACTCAAGGCTCAATTGTGCCCGCATATGTGAAGTAACTGCTATACATGATGAAGGTGTCGTTTGCCAATTCTAGTTTGATAATTACATCGCAGCGTGCTTCTTCCACAACTAATACTCATGTTGTGGGTTTATCATCATCTCTCGCCATTAGACTTGGCTGCTGTTGAGCTTCCTGTTCTTCAGGTATTAGAGTAAATCTTGGCATGTCTAGGTGCCACAACATTATCTGGGACTCAGAGCAGTCAGAAGTGATGCCTTTAAACTTGTTTTCATCTCCCATCGCCATTTGCTGTACAATCTGGATGAAATCCTGGCATCACCAGAAACAACCATCAGGGGAATTTGTCAGTGGTACCTTTATTGAGTCATAACTCATAAGTGGTGTAATTCCATCATCATTATGGGGCTCAAATTACAAACCTGATTAGCACCTTCTGACGAGTTCCTCCTGATCAGTGATCTGTCTGAATCCCACAGCATTGAGCTCCTGAACCCAATTCCGGTGATGTTAATTTCTGGAGTTGCAGAGCTGGAGTTTCTGTTGCTTGTACTGGTATCTACTGGACCCATGGAGGCGGAGAATCTTTGTGTTCCATTGGTGTTCGAATCCTTTGAGTACCAGCCAGTGATCTGTGACAAATTGCAGGTTGGCCCATCTACTGTTATCCTCTGCTCTGATGATGAGATTGTTGCTATCGGCCATGCTGCAAAACCTCTGGAACAAGAATCGGACAACAGATGCTAATGTTTATAACTATTCTATGTTGGAAAAGAATCTAGCGAAAAAAAATCACAAAAGAAAGTTGCAGGTCATAGATGCTGGAGGTCGAGAACATACCGAGTTTGCCTGAGCTCTTGAAAGAAGCGGAGGTCATAGATGCTGGAAGCGGCGGCAAAGTGGACGACTCCGTTGAGCCGGTGCCGCTCGATGTGGCTCAGCGCCACGTTCCTCTGGTGGTCCACCCCGTCGCCGGCGTGAGCGCCGGTGAAGTTGCTGGCATCGTAGGTGAGGTGCCGGAACATGACTCCGGTGCCACGCAGCACCTGGACCGCGCTCGCCGTCGCCGTCCTGTTCTCGGCGCCCACCACGATCCAGAGCAGCGGCGGCGCGACGTGCCGCAGCGTGTGCGCGAGCCGCGCCAGCGACGCGTCCTGCGCCATCCCGCCGTCAGGCCGCGTGACCGTGACGATCAGCAGGAGGCCGAGGTCGGGAACAGGCGGTGGAGTCGGCGCCGTTGCTGCTCGCTGAGCATTGTTGAACGGGCCAAGAAACGAGGCGCGGATGTTAGCCACCGACGGTGCGCCGGTGGCGGCCAGCGGCGCGAACGCGGCGAGGGCGCCTATGGCGAAGCAAAGGGAGAAGTGCGAGGCGGCTTGGATCCATGGTTGCGACCTCTTCTTGGACCTCTGGGCCGGCTCCATCTCCGGCTGCTAGCTAGCTAGTTTCTCTGCTCTGAAACTCTCCTGTCGGTGCAGTGGGATGATGTGTTTGTTGTTTAGTTTATATAGTCAAGGGCGGGGAGTGGAGAGATTCGGTACTGAAACGGTTGACTACCGAGGAGTTCGTGGCTGCCACGACTGCTTTTGACAAGCTGCAGAATGTCAACTCTCAATAGTCAACAAAACGTCGGTGCACAACATACTGCATTTTGGAAGAAAGGCCAGAAGGGAACTATACAATCTTTCAGTTGGAGGACATTTTGTGACAGTCCAACCAATGGACTGAACGGTTTGTCAAGCTTGTCTGAACATTTTGTGACAGTATGATCAATGCACAACATATTGCATTTTGGAAGAAGAGAACTATTGCTTTCGTTTGCTTTGGTAATTGGTAGTACATTAGAAGAAAGACCCAGAAGGCAATCAATTGGATCATCTGAACATTCCCTAACATACAGTTGCAGACATGCAGCTGTTGGATCATCTGTACAGTAAGTAGATTGAAAGGGAGGTATAGCCTACTGTGCCAAGCAAATGATTCATGAATCATAGTCTGGACAAGAAGATTAACTAAAATACAGATACCAATAGGTAAAAAGATTATCAAAGTAACTGTCAGAAAATGCAGAGTATATGAAAAAAACACCAGGCAGTATATTGGAACCGGACAGATGGGTTCTTATCACATTACTGTCACAACATAGCTAACTGAAACACCTCATCTCAAAAGCTTACTGACAAATGTTGTTCACTCCATTGTTTTGGAAGAAGAGAACTACTACTTTCAGTTAGTTTGGTAGCCACATTAGAGCAAAAGACCCAGAAGGCAATCAATTGCATCATCTGGACATTCCCAAATATACAATTGCAGAAATGCAGCTGATTAACTATCTGTGTCCTACATGGAGCTGATTGACAAGGAGACAAGCCTACTTTTCCAAGCAAAATTAGTTCATGAATCATAATCTGGAATTCTGGATAAGGCAATTGAGTAAAATACAGGTACCAAGAGGCACAAAAAATATAAAACGAATTGTCAGGAAATGCAGTGCAGAGGATAGATGAGAAACATCAGGCATTGTATTGGAACCACAGATGGGTTCTGATCATAGACTGTCACAATGTAGCTAACTGAAATATCTCATCTCAAAAAGGCTATGACAAATTGTGATCAGTGATCACTCCATTTCCACCTTGGCTGATCAATGAATCACATGCTCATGTTCACACGCAGAATCGAATCTGAAATTCTCCGGCAGCAACAAGCACAAGCAGGAATCTAACAAAGGCGCCCTGCAGTTACGCGCGTTTCAGAATCATCCACCAGGTCTCGAAGAACTCACACAGCACGGCGTCGCGCATCAGGCGCACCGCCTCCTTGGCCTCCCCGACGCTGCGCCTGGCGTCCTCCACGAGCTGCCTCGCCGCCAACTGCCACCCTACCCGGCGCGGGGACTCGGCGGAGCGCCACCGGAGGAAGTCCTCGGCCGCAGCGGCGGCCGATGCGGCGGAGCTCAGCCTGAGCAGCGCGTCATGGGCGTGGCGGACGGCGGCCTCCCGGAGGTCCATCCACCGCTTCCACGGCGCGCCGTGGTCGGGTGGGAGGCAGATAGGCGCCTCTTCGTCGGCGTCGGGTTGGACGCCGAGGCGCGCGTCGTCGTCGTCCTGTTGGAGGCCGAGGCGCGCGGCGCAGGCGACGAAGACGTGGCCGGCCTCGGCGTGGAGCGCGACGAGGCGCGTGATCTCGCGGTAGGCGACGAGGAGGTGGCCCTCAGCGGCCAGCGCGCTGGCGAGGAGGTCGGCCCCGTTGTCGAGGCCGGTGGGCGTGGCATCCTTGATGCCTGGGGTGCCTTCGCCGCCCCCGTTGTTCACGGGGACCCCACAGTGGAGGCTGGCCGGGCTCCTGCAAGTGGCCTTCAAGGGTAAGCCACCGATGCTGTGATCGCCGCCTCCGGTAGTCTCCACGTGGACGCCGACGGCGACGCTGTGATCGCCGCCTCCGGTGGTCGCCACGGGGTCGCTGGCGCCGGCGTCTCCGCCTCGGACGGTGTTCGAAGGCGGAGAATCGGGGTCGTTGGAGTCGTCGAATCCCCACTTGTTCCCGGCGAGCAGCTCGCGGGCGCCCTTCATGCTCGTGATGACCTTCTCCGAGGTGCCGACGAGCAGGAGGGTCGCCGGCACCATCCGCGCCAGATCCATCAACCGGCGCTCCTCCATCGCCATGGATGGAGTTGCGTGCTCTCTTTGTCTCCCTCTGCTGTGTGCAATGGCGGTGGACGGGCGGGGTGAACATAAAAGTAGGCGGTGGACGGTGCACGCGCGGCTTCTTTTTAGNTGTACGAGGGCGGGCAGCGAGCCGTGGGCAGCAGCGATCTTCTGGTGGTTCTCTCGCATTTGCTTCACAGAGACAGCTGAGATGATGACAAAGGAGTTCATACTTCAGAGGAATGGTGGAGGAACTAAGCGACTTTTGTGTGTATGGAGGCCGGGAACCGAGCAGCAGAGTGAGCCATTCTCTGCTACAGCTGAACAAGAGGATATTGTCAATGGATATGTCAGGAGAATACAATTATGCAATATGGTCGCCAGGGTTCAATGGCTCAGGTTTTAAGGGTTCTATTTTCAAAAGACACAGATCGAGTCTTTTATGATGGATGAAATTAACTAAAAAACACCTATATATTGGAATGCCAGTGCTACAAAAAGTGCAACGAACAGGAGTGCAGATAAACAACTTCCATATTTTGTCAGGGATTTGTCAACAAGTAGGTGGCTTCACAGAAAAGTAGGCGGCGGCGGCGGTTAATTTGTTAACAAGGGCCGTGTTTCAGATAGCCGCGTCAAAAAATTTGCACCAAAAAATCTCGTATGCATGGTGTCCTAAACGAAGTCAATTTACAAAACCTTTTCACAGATGAGTGTAACTTTGCGCGACGAATCTAACGAGCCTAATTAATCCATGATTTGCTACAGTAATGCTACAGTAATCATCCTCTAATCGTGCGGTCAAAGGCCTCATTAGATTCGTCTCGCGAATTTGCCAGGGGTTGTGGAGGTAGTTTTGTAAACTGGCTTTATTTAATACCTCTAATTAGTGGTCAAAGTAGGGTGAAAAAAATTTGCACCCCCATCTGAACACTGCCAAGGTGGAACCGGCGGCAGAGGCATTAATTACTGGGCTCCTAGCGCCCGAATCCTACGAAAAATCATCTTGAGACGTTGTTTAGTTCGGAAAGTGAAAACTTGTTAAATCGTAAAAATGGATGTCGGAAGTAGTATTCAGATACTAATAAAAAATCTAATTACACAACTCGCCTGGAAATTGAATTTCAAAGCCTAATTAAGCCGTCATTAGATGTTGTTTACTGTAGCACGACGTTGTCTAATCATGGTCTAATTAGGCTCAATAGATTCGTCTCGCGAATTTACCCGAGGGTTATGGAATGAGTTTTGTCATTAATCCACATTTAATACCTCTAATTAATGTCTTAACATTCGATGTGACGGATGAATAGTGAAAACTTGCTGAAAACTTGGCGATCTAAAGCGCGGTAACTCCATCCGGCCAAAACTTTTACCGTCCAGCCAGGAAAATTTTGGAATGTAGCGTCCTCGGCTTTGGCCCCACTTGTCAGGGAGGGTGGCGTGGAGTTACTGTCACTCTGTCAGGTGGACCGCGACGGGGCCTTCGAATTGCCATGTTGGCCATTGCCGGCGTGAGGCGGCGCGGGCTATGCAAACCTCTCCGGCTCTCCCCGGTCGGTGCTTTTCGAAATGAGCACAAGACGAGAGATTTGAAATATAACCGCACCGGCCAGCTGCCGTTGTAACTAACTCGTCGGCTCCCTCCTCTCCCAATCTCCCTTCCTTCCCATAAAAAACAACATCGCACACTCGTCGGCTCTCTCGACTGACCCCCGCCACCGCCGCGTCGTCCAGCGCGGCGACAACACGCCGGGAAACCCGTCAGGGTTCTGGAGGGTGATCGAGTTCTTGGCGGTCGGCGGGCGGCGATACATTCTCCTCCAGCATGCAATCCGTGGCCTCGCTGTTGGGGCTGATGGGAGGGCGATCGGCGTCAGCGCGGACGACCTCTACTACCGGTGCACCATGATGCACTAGGCGGTGGAGGTCCAGGCCCCTCGCCTGTCACCGGGGCCGCCTATGCTTCTGCCACCACCTCCTGTGAGTTCTCGCTTCTCGGTCTCTTCTCCTCACTTTCTCGGTTGATTTGGACGGATTGGAATTCAACCGAGTGATTCTGATGTTTTTTCTTTGAGCATTTACTATTTCTGATCACGTTGATCTCTAGAACTTCAGTCTTGTGCAATTCTATATGTTGTTTTCTTTTACACGGTTTACTCTTACTGACTACGTTGATCTCCGAAAACTCATTCTTGATTTACTCTACCTAGTTACGCTGATTATCTGAACTTCCTTTAATCTTGATCCCATGAAGCAATGGCGGGCGTAGAAATTTGAGATTGGGTGTACATAAATTTTAGCTAACCAAATAACTATATACCATAAAAAAGAAGGAAATCTCGAACACTTGAATAGCCTACATAGAGTTCTTGTATGCGGTTTGCTTCTAAAATTTGTTTACAATTGATATTCCTATATTAAATAATAAATTATATTTTCTTGGGCTAGACAATGAGACTTGTAGGTAGCATGTTTCTCAAATTTACTTTTATTGATTTCAAAGCATAAAGCCCTCATTTATGAAATTATTTCCATATTTAGAATTTTTTATTCTTTGTTGAAAAAAGGAGTGGGTCTAATATTACTAATGTGAGGACCTGAATTTGGAAAAACTTTTATTGCAACAAGAGAGTACTTACACAAAGTGGCTAGCCTAGTTCTCACACTCTTCTAACTTTCTAGCACTATTATCTTGCCCTTCAACCATTCACTATGCTCATAGGTGTATGCCATGGCGAGGGAGGGGTGCTCTATTTATAGGCCAAGGGGATCATAAGATTTTAGCCGAGTGTCCCCTTCTATAGATTTTTTAGATATTACATAATTTTCTTTTTTTTATTTTATTACTAATTCTAGAGTACTTTATGAAAAAAATATCTTCATCTTACATGGTGGAGAATACTCTAAAAGATTGACTTGCACTCTTTCAACATGAACAAATAGAAAACAAAGAAAAATGACGCAACTTTTGTACTCAAGTCAAGTCAAGCATAGGTGTCAAACTATTGAGTGCTAACTATTTACTAACCAATTTCATAAGAAATAATTAATTGCATCAAATATGACTAGAAATATTGAACTGATGAATTAATTTCTAGTTGTCCAATTTGTGTTTCACACAAACCTTTTATTCTGTTGAATTTGTAGTAGATGTAGCTCTGGCCTCCTCTTCCCCATCCCGTTATGGCCTCCTCGGCGCCGGGGGGTGGGAGGTAGGGGGGAGGGGGACCATATGCCTGCCAGCGCCTGCAGCTGCTACACCTCTCCACTCGCCATTGTTGCTGTGTCTTGCTTTGGATCTCCGCTCGCCGAGCCATGCCATTGCCCATTGCCCTCGTCCTCAGCATGCATGGTTATCAGCAAGCAGCGCAGCCAAGCTACGCAGGTCGACACGACGGCGCTCGGCCGGCCAACTAACTCTCTGAGGGGGCAATGCCAAGCCGGAAAGCCCTAGCTTCAGTGGGAGGAAAAGAAATTCATGAAAAACATAAAATTTGGGATCTTGGATAGGAGGAGAACGAAGAAGCAGAAGAGACATCGACACTTTTCCATGCGCAAACTATGAGGGGATGTGTTGCGGGTTTTTGGGCCACAATATCCATTTTCTGACACTTTTACTAGTATACTTATTTATATATACATACTAACTGGGATTTTTTTGCAAAATTATTAGTCGCCGCTGCCACGAAGGTGTGCTCTGCCTCGCGCCATGGCGGAACTCCTGCTCTCGTCCGGGAAGGCGCGTGTGGGGTCCCAATCGCAGAAGCCAGTGGTGGAGGTGCCGGCGGCCACGAGGAGCAGTTCATCGCCGGGGCGCCCCCAGCTCGGCGTCCACGCGTCAGCATTTGGGTTCCAGTGCTGCGCCGCGGTGCGAACCCAAGTGCATTGTGGTTGCCCATTGTGGACGTCACAAGAGCCCTCCTGGGGTACGTCTCGGCGAGCAACGTCATCGGCGGCATGGATTCGATCCTCCGCGATGGACGTGGTGAGGTCCGTGTGGGCACCGCGGGCGTCCCTTCCTGGCTACACGTGTAACACCCAGGTGTTACTAAGGACCAAGAATATGTTATTAAGGACTAATGAGGAGAAATATAAAGGATTAAGACAATAAGAGCTATTCAAAGAGCTCTTGATCAACCAAGGGGCAATTTAGTAATTCTCAGTTTGAGGACGTTGGCCAAGTCAACCATTATCAAGTAACTCCAAAGTCTAGCAAATAACAAAGTATGCTTGGATTGCTTAAGTTTGAGTAGAATTCAAACTTAAATGCTTGAATTTTTGGTTAAGCTTTCAAAGCATGAAATGATAAGGATTAAAACTTTAAAGAAGCTTAATTATGGAGCAAAGGCTTAAATGTTATAGGTGAAAATAATGGAGTATCAAAGTACAAGTATGGGACTACAATGTAGAGCAAGAACGGGTTCAATATTTGAAGATTTAAACTTTCATTTGGATGAAGCAAGGTTTGGAAGTTTAAAAGGGCTTAACTAGATTTGGTTTAAGGGCTAGGAAATGGATCATTTTATTGGATCTATAACTTTTGATATGTTGAGAATCAGCTCAAAGTCATATTAGAGAAAGTATAGCACTACAGTTAGACTACAACTTTTCTTAAAGGAGTTTCAAAAGTTTATGTGTAGAATCTAGAGCAAAAGTGAGTTGAATGTTGCTGGTCTGAAAAGTAGCTAAAAATTCAGTTAAAACCCTAGTTTGGCTGATCTTCAGTAGCTTATAGATTTCAATCTGAGCAGAATTGAATCAAGAGCATATAAGAGAAAGTGAAGCCCTATCTTTCCTCTACAAGTTTTACATTTGGAGATTTTGAAGTTCTGTTCAAAAGTTGGGAGCAAATGCAAGTTGAATCTGGCAGTTTTGAGTTGAACACTGAAAATTCAGTTAAACCCTTAAATTGGACGATTTTCAGTGGCTCCTATCTTTCAATTTGAGCAGTTTTAGACCAAACTCATATGAGAGAAGTTTAAGCTCTATATTTCTTTTACAAGTTTGGTATTGGGAGCTCATAAAGTTTACATGTAAAGGTTGGAGTATTTTGGGTCTAAAGAGGGCAGATTTGAAAGGATTTCAGGATTTCAAAGGATTTAGAAAATAGGCTCAAGTTCCCGGCTGTGTAACTCTTGATTCTTTGAGACTCAGGCTTTGATGTTTATAAGGGAGTTGTAGCCCTATGGTTCGGCTACAACTTTGGTATTTGAAGTTCGAGAAGTTTGCATTCAAAATTTGAAGAAAAAGGGAGTTGAATTCGCTGGCTTAGATGGACTTCAGAGTGAGATGCAGAGTTCAGAGACAGAGCAGAGGCGCAGCTCGACACGCAGGAGCTTGCCGCCTTGCCGCCGATCGCCTTGGCCATGCCACGCGCCGCCGTGGTTGAAGTCCAGCGCGAGGGAGAGCAGCAGGAGGTGTGCTCGAGCTCCATAAAAGCCGTCACTGGTCGTCCTCAACCTTCTTTTCCTTTCTTGCTTGCCGTCGGCAAACAGCAGCGCCGTCATCCAAATCCTCCTCCACCAGAGCCTCTCCGTCCAATTCCCTCCGCCCAGAGCTTCCTTAACTCGTGACCATTCCTTTTCACTAGTTTGAGCTCAACACCAACCTTCACCGTCGTCTTTTCGAGGTCATCTTCATCATCGCCGCCGCCGGCTGTTTTTAAGTCCTCACAGTGAGGACCACCTTCTCGGCTTTTAGATCACCGTCCAACCCCCTAGACCCGTGTTCTATGCTCGTGCGCAGCTTCCCGTAGTGACCATGGCCCGAGTTCGTGGCTTGTTCCGCCGGAACACGAGGGTTGCCATTGAGCTCCGCCGAGCTCGGTCACCATCGTAGAGATCCCAAGTCCGGTCGCTTAGGGTCTAGGTTTTGGTGCGCGTCAAGTTCGCCTCGTCGCCCTGAAGCTTTAGGTGTCGCTTGTTGACGTGGGGAGCCGCGGTTGGACCGAGTCCGAGCTCCGCCGCTGGTTTTGTCGCCGCCGCTCTCGGTTGCCGCCGGCGTCGCCGTAGCGCTTGCGCCGCGAGGGGGCTAAGCTCTTAGGGAAGTGTGCGGGTGTGAGCCGAGGCCTTTCGTGGGGTTATCCTCGCCGAGGACCTCGCCGCCGGCGAGATGGATGCCGGGTCAGCGCCGCCGGCGCTCGGTCAAGGCCAAGGCCGCACGCGCGTGGATGCGGATGCCGTGCGTACGTGAGAGGGAAGAGAGAGATGCGGGGCCCACCTGGAAGTGAGTCAGGAGAGGTAGGGGTGATGGGTTAGATAAGTAAGTTTTCCAGGGGGTTTTATGTAGAGTTGTTTAGGTTTTTGGTTTTTAGTTTTTAGTTTTAGTTTTAAATATGTTTTAGTTAGTTTAATTCACAATAATAGTTAGAAGTGTCCTAAAATAGTGAAATAAGTTTTATTAGGTTTCTTTTGTTTTCTTTTATGCATTAGAAATAAGTAAACCCTAGGAATAGGTTAGTAGTAATTAGTTTATTTATTTAAATACCTTTCTTTTTGGTATTTAAATAAATAAATAGGTTAAGTACAAATAAAATTTTGGAACAATGATTTATAATAAGAAATTAATAATATTAAATAGGATAATTCTTTATGTTGTTTAGAATAATTCATTAATGCTTTTAAAAATTATAAAAATGATAGGAAAAATAGAAATAATTAGGAAATAATTTGATTAGGGTTTTTCAGGTTTAGATTAGTTTTGACTTGCAGCTTTGGTGAGTTAGAAAGCTGAAAGTCTTTTTCTTTAAGGTTTTGCATGCTCTTTAATCCAGTGCATCATACCGTTTTAGAAAGAGAAGCCTCGGAAGTCGACTTCGTCAAGATTGCCCCAGAAGTACTTCTAGGATCCAGATGACATATTGACGATGGAGTCAAGCACGAAGCTGCTATTGCTGTCAAGACAACCCTATCACTGACTAAGGCAAGCACCGGAGCATCCAAACCCTATTTTAAGTATTACTTCACGTATTACTATTGTACTGCATGCATTACGTGCTAGGAGTTGTGTGAACTGTTGATTCCATAATCCTTCCTTGATTAGGACAACACTAGAGGTCACCCTTGTTTAATGAAGCTTAGTAAGCTTAGATTCCTCACAGTTCCATCATAGCATTAGTGAGCTCAGGTTTTGCTCTATCACTTTTACTTGATGCTATAAAGATGAAACGGAGATCGGGTGCGAGGGTGAAGGTTGGAAAAGGAGTCTCAAGCCGACACATCGCCTCGATCATCTTAGGATTGTTGTTGTTTACCTGTGATCAAGCTTTGAACGTACTAGTCATATACCGGAGATTTCAACCGGTGAGCTGATGTAGCTGTGGTTGCTCCTAGTCTTGAAATGTGGTTCGCTGGACTAGTCAAGGTTGGTGGCAGGGACGTGGCCGTAAACTCACATGTCGGGTGCTGCCAGACGTGGGGCCGGTGTGGGGGGGCGTCCCTGGGTTTGAGCGAGGGCAATTCAGGACTTGGAGTGACCATAGTGAAAGGGTGCTTTATGTGGACCACCCGGGACCACACAACGCGTATGACTAGGTTTTGCCCTGCAGGGATAAAAATTGGTCCGGATCGCCGCACTTCTCGGTATGAATACCACTTGATCGCTGTTAGACACTAGAGTAACAAGTTAATGTTGATGATGCTTATGAAACCTGAGGCTTGCTTTAAGATCTACATGTGTGATTTACTTCTGTTGCTAACCTAGTGTTGACACCAGATTTTCGCACCAGATATGCTGAGTCAGATGATGACGTAGAGAGGCTAATACTGTGCGATGGGCCCGTTGACTGGTCAAAGATGAATGTGACGAGGAAGGAAGCCGATGCTGGAGAGGAGTCCGATGAAGCAAGAAGTCCGATCTGATGATGGATAAAAGAAGAAGGGCGCGTCGGCTAAGAAGGAAGCGTATCAGATGCGGGGACTATTTCCTTTTCAGAAGGCATATGGGAGTCCCGTTTTATGTTAAGCTTAGTTTACTTTATCTGCAAGTTAGTCAAGTCCGATCAGGACTCATCATGACCAGGGTATAAATATGAACCCTCGTCCATTGTAAAGAATTATTCTCACAATCAATACAACCCGGCTTCACGCCAAAAACCCTAGTAGTAGTTACCGACGAAGCTCATTGGTGGATGGGCTGCATCAGTTCTGATCTCCGGCTTACCAGTAAGTTAGTCAATTTATCGAACTAGTATAGGCTTTGAATTGAGGCGCATCGCCCTTTCTCGTTTATACTGTTCAACCGATTTATCTCTGGATAATCAAGATTGATATAGATTCCCTACTTCGGAGCTAGATCAATATTGATTATTCAACAGATTATCGTTTATCGGACTGCACTTTATGTCTAGATTCCCTACGTCGGAGCTAGATCATCAAGATTAGTCTAGATTCCCTACGTCAGAGCTAGAGTAATCTTGGTTATTTAAAGGCAGTCTTTTGCGGTTTGCTTGGAGTTGCTAGATTGGTTTAGATCTACGCCATGTGAATTAATCTACTTCTTCAACGGCTTTGAGCACCGGTCTTGGTCCGATTTAAGCAATATTTATCTTACAGTATCGTTCTAGGTCCGATCCATGCTTTGTGGTTTAATCTGGTTGTTCTTTGAGTATTGTGTCTGTTTAGATTCCCTACGTCGGAGCTAGATGTTCATAATATGATAAGATTGATCTTTGATTGTCGTGCTTGGTTTAGATTCCCTACGTCGGAGCTAGATTCATCTTGATTAGTCAAAGGAAGCTTTGGTTATACCTGATTGTTATTCGAGTGTTAAGTGTGATTTAGATTCCCTACGTCGGAGCTAGGTCTTGCTTGATTATTTGATAGCATACTTTAGAATCAGAACGATCCTGTTACTGTTTTTACTGCTTATTTGCTTAATCTGATTAACACCTGTGCGAGCATCTTGTCTAGTTGACAGGTTGATGAGTTTAGTTTGACTGTTTAGCTATCTGATCTGATCATAGCTAGAGAAATCTAGATTCTCTACGTCGGAGCTAGATTTCTCTGTAAAGGCTTTGGTCCGATTGGCTGTTTAGATGGTCCGATAAGATAAATCAAACTGGTAACTAGGCAAGGTGGACAATGTATCGGCTTACACTTTGATTATTTAATATCTTGTTCAAAGACACAGCTGATCCATTATTTACATATCGGTCATATTTTATGCTTTATTTTATTTAAAGGCTGATCTGTTACAAGGTCCGATCCTGATTGGTCCGATTCTGAGGTCCGATTGGATGACTGATTAAGGTCCGATTATATTGGTCCGATTGAGGTTGTCTATGAAGTCCGATTTTGAGGTCCGATTGGTATCGGCCGATACATTCTGATTGGGTCTTGGCTAAAATCCGACGTGCCTTCGCCGTTTGGAATAGAGCCGGCACAATCAAAGAGTAATTTAACTGTTTTATCCCTTGTCAATTTCAGGTCAAATTGACTGGCACGCCGCGAACCTGAACGGAGTGTAGGCTGGCACTGGAGCGAAGCAGATCTCCCTGGTCTTCTTGTGCTGCACACGGAGGATACGACCGCCGATTTTCCGCGTCAACACATTTTTGGCACGCCCAGTGGGACACGAGAAGCAAAATCCAAGATGTCGTCGTCTGATGCTGAAAAAGAAACAGCAGCAAAGCTTGCCGCTGAGAAAGAAACTGCAGCAAAACTTGCTGCTGAAAAAGAAGCTGCTGAAAAGGCCAAGAATGACAAGAACAAGACGCCTGAGACGGCCATTCCAATTACAAAGGCCGATCTGTCTAAAGCTCAATTAGATGCAGTTCAGGCCCAGATTGATGCATTCGAGAAGCTCTGCCTTGGCCAATTTGGACGTAATCGTTCAGGACCTATACTCAAAGGTCCTCTCCCAGATCCAGAATTGATCAAGAAGACAACTGATGCTCGGGAGTATCAGGTCAACATGACAGAGATGATTCACCAAGCTGTTCATCATGCATTGATTAACCAATCAGGCACTTTGGTGAATTCATTAGATAATCTCATCAAGAAGGCGGTGGATGATGCTATTTGCTTGAAAGGTCCAGTGTTTATACCAGATTCTGCGGGAACATCAGGGTCAGGAAAAGGCAAAGAAACTGAAGATAATGCAATGACTGTTGTTCCACAGATTCCGATTGCTCCACCACCTCCTATTGAACTGGCCAACGGTTTTCTGTTGATGGCCGATGGATCTATTGTCGGCCCACATGGTGAAAAATATGCTAGGACTCTGAACGAAGAAGAGAAACAACCTGCAGCTGCAAAACTACGCGCAGAGATCCCTACACATCGGCGTATGATCGATGATTACAATAATTATATGATGGATATAGCTGATGGGATGCCACCTGGAAGTCAACAGTCCGATTGGTCACAGAAAATAGCCGAGGTGATTCAGAATCAGTTCGGTTTGAAGCCTAAAGATGAAGCGAGGTTGTATCGGCACCCGTACCCGTCTTACTTTGATGCAGTGCCACTTCCTCCGCGTTACAGAGTGCCGGATTTCTCCAAATTCTCCGGGCAGGATGATATGACCACCATTGAGCATGTCAGCCGATTCCTGGCTCAATGTGGTGAAGCTGCTTCTGAGGAGGGACTCAGGCTCAGATTTTTCCCTCTGTCACTGTCAGGGCCGGCATTTACTTGGTTCACGTCGCTGCCAGCAGGATCGGTCACAGGATGGTCCGATATGGAGAAGCAGTTCCATAAATAATTCTTTTCTGGTCTCAATGAGATGAAGATTTCTGATTTGATTGCTATCAGGCAGAGAAACGATGAGACCGTCAAGGAGTATATTCAACGGTTCCGTGATACCAGGAATCGGTGCTATAGTTTGAAGCTATCTGATATGCAGTTGGCCGAGCTTGCATTCCAGGGTTTGCTCGCGCCGATCAAAGAAAAGTTTTCTACTCAGGAGTTTGAGACATTGGGACAACTGGTTCAGAAGGTGTCAGCCCATGAGGTCCGATATCAAGAGATGAAGCGTACAAAGTTTTCCAAGCAAGTATCTTATCTCTCTGATTCTGAAGAGGAGGCTGATGTCAACATAGCTGAATGGACCAAATCCAAGAAGCCGGTATCGCTCCCATGGATCAAGCAGAACCCTGAGAAGTTTGGATTTGATATAACGAAGGCCGATAAGATTTTTGATTTGCTGCTCAGTGAAAAGCTTATCCAACTCTCTGCAAATCACTCAATTCCATCGGCCGATGAGTTGAAGAAACGCAAATATTGCAAATGGCATAACTCAACTTCTCATGAGACCAATGAATGCAAGGTGTTCAGAAGGGAGATCCAATTGGCTATTGAATCTGGCAAGATCAAATTTGAAGATAACAAGAAAGCCATGAAGATCGATGGTCATCCCTTACCTAATAACTTTGCTGATTTCTCCTTTTCCATTAATATGGTTGATGCTGATGAGAAGGGGAAGTTTAAGGTGCTTACATCGGACCACGCCAAGAGTTCTGGTGCCGTTGATCCTGCAGTTCAAGTTACTGTTGAAGAGCTGCGGAGGAATCATCAGGCATTTGGGCGTGAATCTAATGCTCTTGGTGGATATCGGCCATGTGTGACTTCCCAGATGCTGATTAACAAGTACAAAAGGCAGCAGGCAGCAGCTCGAGCATGGGAAGAGCGCGAGGAACGACGGCGTCAGAGGCGCGAAAATCAGGCGAGGCGGTTTGATGAAGAGTTTGATGATCAGCGCCGACGTGATGACAGGTCCGATGGCCGACGCCGATTTGATGACAGGTCCGATGGCCGACGCCGATATGATGAATGGTCCGATGGCAGACGCTGGTCTGATGATAGAGTTGACGGTCGTCGTCAGTACGGTTATAGGTCCGATTGGTATACGGACAGACATCAAGCTTATGACCGGTACGATCAAGATGATGGTCACTGGGGATGTCCTTTCTTCGTATTCTGCTGGAATGAAAAGCTTAGACTGCCGTCCAGAGCGGATTGTCCTGAATGCAGCTTTCAATACGAAGAATACAGAGTTTTTAAGAGAGGTCGACGATCAGTTCATGAACGGATTGGTGTCAGGATTGATGATCGTCATCAAGAAGATGAAGGCCGGGTTGATACTCATGGCCATAAAAATAATGAAGGCCGGGCTGATGCTCATGGCCCTGAAAAAATGGAAGAAAAGGCTCCAGTTCGGGATCGGATTAAAGAACCTCAAATGAAGCCTGGACAGTGGTGCCCATCAGGGATTTCTAGGTCCAAAAAGAGACGTGTTCAGAGGTTGCGCTATCATGAGCAGATTCAGGAGCAGGAGTTAGCCAAAGAGAAAGTTTGGCGCGCTAAGATGGCCAATGATGATGAAGCAAGCACATCGGCCCCGGTAAACATGGTTTTATTGTTGCCTTTTGATTTTGCTGCTCCTGATGAACAGGACGATGATGAGGCCGATTATGAGTTGGAAGAAGCAGCCGCGTGCTTAGTTCTTGATTCAGAAAAGGCGATATTTGAGAAGCCAAATGCGAATGGCTATCGGCACCTGAAACCTCTGTACATCAAGGGATACGTCGATGGGAAGCCGATGACCAAGATGCTGGTTGATGGAGGAGCTGCCGTTAATCTCATGCCCTATTCCACATTCCAAAAATTGGGCAAAGGGATTGATGATCTGATCAAGACAAACATGACGCTCAAAGATTTCGGCGGTAATGTTTCAGAGCCTCGGGGGGCAATTCATGTGGAGTTGACCATCGGCAGCAAGACATTGCCGACCACTTTCTTTGTGATTGATGGACAAGGTTCTTATAGCATGCTCCTCGGACGAGATTGGATTCATGCCAATTGTTGCATCCCATCCACGATGCACCAGTGTTTGATTCAATGGCAAGGCAATAATGTGGAGATCGTCCCAGCTGATGATTCGGTTAGCATTGCTACAGCTGAGTCAACGATTTGGGAGTTTGAAGGAATTGAATGCCTGTCAGGAAAACATGGGATGGTGACTTCCTCAAGGTGTCCGATCAAGGACTACAGCCGATCCAAGCAGTCGGCTCTGAGACTTTGTTTTAAATGGCCGATTGTATAGAAGATTTTGAAGACCGAAGTGAATTCGGTAAATTAGGATTTGGATTTACATCGGCCAATGAATTAGAAGAGATAGACATTGGATCTGGTGTTGATGATGTTGAAAAAACAAATCGTGAAAATTGACGTGGCTGGTCCAACAAAAACAAAGGCCGATGTGGTTGATCAGTTATTTCAAATATGTCTTTGATAGTTCTTCTTGCAAATTGAATCGGCCTGATTATTATTTCGTCCTGAGGGGCAAGATTCGAGTTTGCTTATCCAATGGTACTATCCTAGCATTTGGGTAAATTTGTAAAGCCGATGCTACGCGTCAGGCTTGGAAGCTGATGAAAAATCGCCTCAAAAAAAAATAAAAGCCGGTGTAACATGCATCGCCTTAAGGATTATATACAACAAAAGAAGAGTATATTGTATCATTAAGCCGCTCGATGGCGGAGCAGGCTATCAATGTATCAAATCACTTGGTGGGACAGGCAAGTTTCAATGTTCAAGACTGCAGATATCTAACTATCAAATCAAGAGCAGTCTGACGAATTTTGTCAACATCGGCGATGATTTTGGCATCAGCTTCAGCATTCCCTTCTACAGGCTTGATTGATTTATGAATTTCTTTGGCGGCCTTGATGTGGATCTTGTAGTCCTCTTCAGCCTTTGACTTCAAAGCCGGAATATCGTCAAGCTCTTTTGCCTTGGCCTGGATGCTTGATCGGACTTGGATAAGTTCCTGCTCCAATTGTTGTTCTCTAGCTCGAAGATTCTCAAGCTCTGATTGGATGGAAGCAGGACGAGCCGATAATTCTTCAATCAGTTTTGTTGACTCGTCAGCTTGGGCACGTTTTTCATCCCTGGCCTTGATCAGATCCTGCTGGGAGGTCCGATTCTCGATCCGGCGATTAGCTTGCATCACTGGGAAGGAATGGCCTTCTATGTATGCCGCCGGAATCAATGCTTCCTCCAAGTCTGATGGGAGCTGACCTCGCAAAGTCTTTACTATTTCACGAATCGGCTCTGCATCCTGGACGAGATTGACGATGTTTTGATGAAGGAGTGCGGATATGTCGAGCAATTTTGCCTTCACTTCATCAGACAGCAAGTTCTGCCCAGAACTGATTTCTTCCTCTTCAGTTTGTAGCCGATCAAAATCGACTGATATGGTCTGGCTGGTTTGAGGAGTATCTTGAGCCTGCAAAAGAAATAATTAGATATAATATCAAAAGCTGATATGATTATATCGGGCTAGAAAGCTTACTTGTTTCCAGGCTAGTTCTTGCTCGGGTCCGATTGAAGGGTTGTTACTGCCCTGGATGTTTACTTGAGCAATTTCAAGATCCGTCAAGACATTCTGAATGATTTGCTAGAAAAGGAAGAATAAGAATAAGTTGGCTATCAATTATTAAAGAAATTGATCAATGATTACCGTTACTTCTGTAGAATCAGATGATCGGACCTGTGGAGGAGTTACTGGTTGATCTTCTTGAAGGCCCTGATCTATTTGTGCTTGTTCTGCTTGAGGTGGCGGGCTTGATTGACGAGGCGACCCAGTTATAGTCCTCTCAGATGAAGACGTATGGCCCGAGTGCTCCTGAACTGGGCTTGATTGCATCTGAATAGGGCTTGATGATTTTTGTGGGTCCGATTCTAGATCTTCGTCAGCCGATAGATTTGGAGACTTGGTCGGACTAGGCTGAGTTGCAGATGATTGTCCGATGGTCTGATTTTGCAAGAAAATTGGTTTTGATTAAGAGAATAATTGAATTTGATGATATTTTAAAAGGCTTACCAGAGTGGTCTTTGGACGTTGACAATTTTGGAGGGCACTGACTTCTTCCTTTTCCTACTGTCACTGAGAGCCGACAGTAGGTTGCCAATGGTTGGGGAATCACAGCCGATCCACGGATCTGGCGAGACGTTGCTATAAACGACCGGCTTCCCAGATTGAGTCACCATTGGGGGAGAGCGATCAATGTCCTAACAAAAGGGAAGATTCAGATTTAACCAATTAAAATGATGTAAAGAAAAGGGGGCAAGTTTGCAGATGTTACCTCTGATCTACCCTTGAAAGTAGGGTGCATTTTCCGAACATAATTCTTGCAGGCGATGCAGAACAGATGCTGACGCCATTCGGCCCACCATGTGTTGAAGGTCCGATGAGCCATGAGACCGATTGCCCAGGTGTCCAGATTGGTTTGATCAAGGAGAGGCTCGAACTCCAGAAGGCGATTCCATTCTACACCGGAATCAACTTTTCCCCTTGGGAAGATCCGATCGGTTAAAACTAGATGAGGCGGGAGCTGTCCAATGCCAAACTGACGAGCGACCAGATTTGGATGGTAGTATTCGTAAGATGATTGTCCTGGTTTGCTCAGACTGAGGCCGATCGGGAGGAATTGAGCATTGATACAGGTTCGGAAGATAGCAAGGGCTTCTGTATCAGTCTCCACGATCATGCCGAATCTGAATTTATAGGGCAGCTCATATTCATCAGCATGATCATACAAGAACCAAAGCATTTTGTCATCAGCAATACCTCTATAAAGAAGTGCAAAGTACTTGGAAGATTCCTTGCCGATAATTTCTCAGCAGGGAAACCCATGGCAGCTTCACCAAGCGAAGTACATCGGCGCCAGGTGATCTCTTCCGATTCAGGCTTGCTTTCTGGAAATTTGTTCTTTCAAAAATCTACTTTGACGGCCTTGCTCAGATGTAGCATCAACCACATCTGAATGAACCACCATGGCCCGCCAAGGTTGGTGATGGGTGATCCGGTCCTCAGGCGCTTGGCGACTTGGTGAAGCAGATTGTATACTGCTCCTAGGAGATACTGGCCGAGGTTGATGACGTGATTACTTGCCAGCGATTCGGCCAAATGTTGAAAATTGGCCGTCGGACCAAGAGTAGTACCACAGAAGAAGAATCTGTCCAGCCACATGTTCAGAAAGGCCGCATGCTCACGATCAGTCACCGGTCCGGTCCGATGATGACTCTCCATATATCCTTTCCAGCCGCCACAGTTTTTAGTCTTGAAATGGTGACCTAATTTGACATTAAGTCTGAGAGGAAGCTTGTTACTGGTGACGTTGAGGCCGAGGAGCATGACCACATCGAGCAATGTTGGGGTCATCGGACCATGACCAAAGATGAAGGCATTCATTGCATCGGACCAAAAATACGATGCAGCAATCAGGAGGTTCTCATTCTTGGCAATAGGTCCGATACTGAGGCCAATACATTGGGCGATGTCTGATCTGTCCCAGATTGCATATTTGGAGGCCGATACTCTTAGATACCAGTCTTTCCATCCGGGGAGAACCGTCGGCCAGGAACGGAATGCATTCTTCCAATCTTCGAGGTCGAATCCGGAAGTTTTGAATGGAATGCGCAGGGTTTCCAGATTGATAATCTCGGTCGGGTCCGGATCTCCCATTGGACCAAGAAAATAAACCCCATGGACATCGCCTACAGGGATTAGGGTTTGGGCACGAATGGCCTAGAAGAAGAATGCGAAATGAGGACAAGTTTTAAAAGCCGATTTTCAGAAGATGCAGAAAAATGAAATCGGATTCAGTAGAGTACCTCTGAGATTGGATGACGTACTTCTCCTACTGATGGTCCTGCGGGCGTCGAAGAGGAACCTGAGGCGAAGAAAGTCGATGAAGAGGAGGCTGAGGAGTTTGCTGCTGCCGCCATTGTCGAGCTTGAGGCTGCCGCCATTGTCGAGGTCATGACGGCCGCCATGGTGGAAAACGCTACCGCTGATGAACTTGCTGGAGCCGAAGCGGAGAGGGAGGCAGATGCGGAAGACTTGAGGACGCCCATGGAGGATGATTCAGCCATTTGAGTGGATTTTGATTAAGGGTTTGAATAGATGCAAATGGTCGATCGGGAGAGAGGAGGAAGAAGTTGAGCAGTGCGGGTTCTTGGCGAGGAAGGAGGAGTGTACAGTGTGGCCGCCGGTGAAGATTTTTATAAAGAGAAAACGGTCATGGCCCGAAGATCGAGGAGCCGCACAGTGCAGGGATGGAAAGTTTCGGCACGAAAATCGGTGAAGGAGTTATGATGACAGATACGAATTTTGGAATAAAACATATTTTATCCCAAAATTGGGGGGCATGTGTTGACACCAGATTTTCGCACCAGATATACTGAATCAGATGATGACGTAGAGAGGCTAATACTGTGAGATGGGCCCGTTGACTGGTCAAAGATGAGTGTGACGAGGAAGGAAGCCGATGCTGGAGAGGAGTCCGATGAAGCAAGAAGTCCGATCTGATGATGGATAAAAGAAGAAGGGCGCGTCGGCTAAGAAGGAAGCGTATCAGATGCGGGGACTATTTCCTTTTCAGAAGGCATATGGGAGTCCCGTTTTATGTTAAGCTTAGTTTACTTTATCTGCAAGTTAGTCAAGTCCGATCAGGACTCATCATGACCAGGGTATAAATATGAACCCTCGTCCATTGTAAAGAATTATTCTCACAATCAATACAACCCGGCTTCACGCCAAAAACCCTAGTAGTAGTTACCGACGAAGCTCATTGGTGGACGGGCTGCATCAGTTCTGATCTTCGGCTTACCAGTAAGTTAGTCAATTTATCGAACTAGTATAGGCTTTGAATTGAGGCGCATCGCCCTTTCTCGTTTATACTGTTCAACCAATTTATCTCTGGATAATCAAGATTGATATAGATTCCCTACGTCGGAGCTAGATCAATATTGATTATTCAACAGATTATCGTTTATCGGACTGCACTTTATGTCTAGATTCCCTACGTCGGAGCTAGATCATCAAGATTAGTCTAGATTCCCTACGTCGGAGCTAGAGTAATCTTGGTTATTTAAAGGCAGTCTTTTGCGGTTTGCTTGGAGTTGCTAGATTGGTTTAGATCTACGCCATGTGAATTAATCTACTTCTTCAACGGCTTTGAGCATCGGTCTTGGTCCGATTTAAGCAATATTTATCTTACAGTATCGTTCTAGGTCCGATCCATGCTTTGTGGTTTAATCTGGTTGTTCTTTGAGTATTGTGTCTGTTTAGATTCCCTACGTCGGAGCTAGATATTCATAATATGATAAGATTGATCTTTGATTGTCATGCTTGGTTTAGATTCCCTACGTCGGAGCTAGATTCATCTTGATTAGTCAAAGGAAGCTTTGGTTATACCTGATTGTTATTCGAGTGTTAAGTGTGATTTAGATTCCCTACGTCGGAGCTAGGTCTTGCTTGATTATTTGATAGCATACTTTAGAATCAGAACGATCCTGTTACTGTTTTTACTGCTTATTTGCTTAATCTGATTAACACCTGTGCGAGCATCTTGTCTAGTTGACAGGTTGATGAGTTGAGTTTGACTGTTTAGCTATCTGATCTGATCATAGCTGGAGAAATCTAGATTCCCTACGTCGGAGCTAGATTTCTCTGGAAAGGCTTTGGTCCGATTGGCTGGTTAGATGGTCCGATAAGATAAATCAAACTGGTAACTAGGCAAGGTGGACAATGTATCGGCTTACACTTTGATTATTTAATATCTTGTCCAAAGGCACAGCTGATCCATTATTTACATATCGGTCATATTTTATGCTTTATTTATTTAAAGGCTGATCTGTTACAAGGTCCGATCCTGATTGGTCCGATTCTGAGGTCCGATTGGATGACTGATTAAGGTCCGATTATATTGGTCCGATTGAGGTTGTCTATGAAGTCCGATTTTGAGGTCCGATTGGTATCGGCCGATACATTCTGATTGGGTCTTGGCTAAAATCCGACGTGCCTTCGCCGTTTGGAATAGAGCCGGCACAATCAAAGAGTAATTTAACTGTTTTATTCCCTTGTCAATTTCAGGTCAAATTGACTGGCACGCCGCGAACCTGAATGGAGTGTAGGCTGGCACTGGAGCGAAGCAGATCTCCCTGGTCTTCTTGTGCTGCACACGGAGGATACGACCGCCGATTTTCCGCGTCAACACCTAGTCCTTAGGCAATCACTATAATGGCTAAAATTCTAAAAGTTTAGGTTGTATAATAGTAAGCTTTTATGCAAAAGTCTTACCTATCCACAGCCTCAAAGCCTTGCATGCCCTTGTGTGTCTGTATTTATATGTCTATGTAGACGGGTCAGTCTTGCTGAGTACCTTTGTACTCAAGATACTATAATTGTTGCAG
>CM014274.1:87217341-87230752 GCA_004135705.1 Alloteropsis semialata
TCGGGCTACTCCACATTGATCAAGTGGTGGACTCCACAGCCGGCTACTCTCTACTCTGTTTCCTCGATTGCTACTCGGGCTATCATCAGATCAGCCTGCATGAAGACGACCAGATCAAGACGGTGTTCATCACTCCATTTGGCGCCTACTACTACAACACAATGTCCTTCGTACTCAAGAACGCGGTGGCAACATATCAGCGCGCAATTTATAGTTGTTTAAAGGCTCAGATTGGCCGCAATGATTGAAGCCTACATTGATGACGTCGTCGTGAAGACAAAGAACCCGGACAGCCTTATTGATGACTTGTCTGAGACCTTTGCACACCTCAGGGAATTCCAATGGAAGCTCAACACCACCAAGTGCGTGTTTGGCGTGCCCGTAGGAAAACTACTGGGCTTCATAGTTAGCCACCGGGGAATTGAAGCCAATCCCGAGAAGATCACCGCTATTACATCCATGGCACCTCCCAAATTCCTCATGGATGTCCAGAAGCTGACCGGATGCATGGCAGCCCTCAACCGATTCATCTCAAGACTGGGTGACAGAGGATTGCCTTTTTTCAAACTCCTCAAGAAGCAAGACAAGTTCGTGTGGACTACAGAAGCTGATGCGGTGTTTGAAGATCTCAAGAAATTCCTCCAGAGACCACCAGTACTTACTGCACCAGCTGATCTCCTATGTGGTGCAATTCTGTGTATGTGAACTATGCCTGAGTTAGTGGAGGTTTCGGATGTCCTGTGGACATCTGACGTACTACCGGGTTTATGCCGTCTGAAGTGCGTATATTGTGATTGTCAGTAAAATGACAATCCGACGCACTTGAGCCGATTTAAGCTAGACGGTTCCGCCACAACACGGTCCTGGGAGGGCGTGGGCCAGGACCTGCACACTGGCGGGATGGTCGCCGTCCAGGGTGGTGAGCTCTCACGGCTCGCCGCACCGATGGGACGCCTCATCTGGGCCATCGAACCCCGCCGGCGAGATAGGTCGCCATGCGCCGCAGTCCTGTTTCCAATCCGGATCATGGGAGGAGGAGGATCAGGTGGGCAGCCGCCTGCTGCTGCCCTCGCTGGAGCAGCACCTGGAGCGGCTGCACCACGCGCCGAGCTGGAAGACGACTTGGGTGGCGAGGCAGGCGGCGGCGAGGAGCCACGAGCTGCGCCGGTGGAGGGCGGGGACCAGCGCGTGGAGGACGAGCCCGCCGACGAAGAGCAGCGTGTGGAGGACGAGCCCGCCGACGACGAGCAGCGCGTCCCCGGTGATGCGGCAGGCGCGGGCACTGAGGATGATCAGCAGGATCAGGTACGTGTCGTTTGTCCAGTTCCCAGCAGTTTGTTCCGTCGTATCTCGTTCCCGGCTCAACCCGGCGGCCGGCCGGCCTGCTCTGTTAGCAGCAGGAATCACAGAGAAGGAAGAAGGGAAAAGCAACCGGAGATAGGGGATCGGGGCAGAGGTCAGATTGCTTAAGGTTCAAGAGTTTACAAGTATTCAGTTCATCGATGCTGATCTCTCCCTTCTCTCTGAGCTATATAGCTCTTACATGGGCCGAGCCCTCAAATTCGCATGCAAGCGATTAAGCCCATTCCGAGCCCAGATATCTTCCCGCTGGCTTCCTTGCTCTTGTGGACAACCGAGGCCCCTCGCCCACCTCATCTTGCTGAATTGTTCCAGTAGGCGTGGTAACATTCCTCCCCCATTGAGAGGCTGCTTGCCTCCAAGCAGCAGCATATGGAAACTTCTGCTTCAGAGGTACCAAATCTTCCCACGTGGCCATGGATTTGGGCCAATGTGACCATTTGATCAGCACTTGATCAATATGATAATCACCCAGCATGACCGATCTAGTCTGTAGCACCTGTTCTGGGACACGAGGAAGATCAATATCATTAGGGACTGGTGCGATTACCTGATCAGAAGCTAACGAAGCCTTCTTCAGTTGAGAGACGTGAAAAACCGTGTGGATGGACAAGTGAGCAGGCAATTGCAGCTTATATGCGACCACCACACAAGCAATGATTCTTTAGGGGCCAAAGTATTTGAATGCAAGCTTCATATTAGATCGTGGAGCCAGAGATGATTGGACGTACGGCTGTAGCTTCAGAAATACCAAATCATCGACCTCAAAGGAACGCTCAGAGCACTTCTTGTCTGCCTGTTACTTCATACGCTGCTTGGCTCTTTGCAGATGCTGGTGTATGAGAGCAGACATCACCTTCCTTTCATTCAACCATGCAGACAGATCTTGATTTTGCACTGCATCCAAGTCTGAAATTCCGAAGTGTTTTGGAGTGTAACCATATAAAGCCTTAAAAGGTGATCTTCCAAGAGCTGAATGGGAGCATGTATTATACCAGTACTCAGCTAGGGGAATCCAGTTAGACCATTTGGTGGGGCATGCATTACAGAAACAGCGCAAGAATGTTTCCATAGTTTGATTCAAGCGCTCAGTCTGTCCATCTGACTGGGGATGGTAACTAGAACTCATATGTAACTCCACACCAGCCAACTTAAACAACTCTTTCCCCCAAGCACTAGTAAATATCCTATAACGGTCAGAAATGATGGAATTAGGAAGGCCATGCAAATGATATACCTGCTGCAGATATAGTTTTGCTACACCAGCTGCCGTGAAAGGATGCCGAAGAGGCAAGAAGTGAGCATATTTAGTGAATGAGTCCACCACCACCAGAACACAATTTTAAGAGCCCACCTTCCACAAAGTCTAAGGAGACCATTTGCCAAGCACCAGATGGAACTGACAAGGGTTGCAGAAGACCAGGTAATTTACTTCTATCAGCCTTGGCCTGTTGACAAACCATACAGTGCTTCACAAACTGAGTAACATCACCCTTCATGCCTTTCCAAGCAAAGAGCTGCTTGATACGCCTGTATGTAACCAGGATGACAGAATGACCCTCCACAGCACTAGCATGACAGGCATGTAATAGCTTCAAGTGAAGTGCCTCCTCTGAGCCCACCCAAACCCTTGATTTGTATTTCAAAAGACCATTGTGTATTGAGAAGTTTGGTGCAGCAGCAGGATCTATGGCCAATTTAGAGAGCAGAGAAGTTGCTTGGGGATCATTTTTGTAACTATCTTGGACTTCAGACAGCCACTGAGGAGTACAAGCAGCCACAGCTAGACACTGAGAATCATGGGATGGTTTCCTTGACAAAGCGTCAACCACACCATTTTCTGCTCCTTTTTTGTAAACCACTCTGTACCTGAGACCCAGGAGTTTTGTAAAAACTTTCTGCTGCCAAGGAGTGTTAAGTCTCTGATCATTAAGCTGTGCCAAACTTTTCTGATCAGTGTATATAAGGAATTCTGCATGCTGTAAGTATTGTCTCCACTGCTGGACCGCAAGGAGAATAGCCATATACTCTTTTTCATATGTTGAGAGTCCCTGTGATTTAGGTCCCAAAGCTTTACTCAAGAATGCTAGAGGGTGTCTATCCTGAAGTAAAACTGCTCCTATACCAGTCCCACAAGCATCAGTTTCAATAGAGAATTGTTTGGAGAAGTCGGGTAAGGCCAACACAGGAGATTGACACAATGCTGCTTTCAAAGCTACAAAGAAACTTTCATGATCTTGGGTCCAAACAAAAATAGTATCCTTTTTCAGCAAAGATGTCAGTGGCTTGCTTATAACTCCAAATTACTGAACAAATTTTCTATAGTAGCCAGCCAGGCCTAAGAAGCTTCTAAGTTCCTTGACAGACTTGGGAGAAGGCCAGTTAGAGATAGCAGCAATCTTACCAGGATCAGTTGCCACACCCTTATCACTAATCACATGGCCTAAATAAGCAATTTGTCTCTGAGCAAAGGAGCATTTGGATAATTTAATCTTCCATTGGTCTTTAGCCAACAGCTCAAATACCAGCTGAACATGAATGATATGTTCTTCCAAACTTTTGCTGTAGATTAAGATGTCATCAAAGAAAACTAGAACAAACTTTCTCAGATATGGTGCCAAGGTAGTATTCATTGCATCTTGAAAGGATCCAGCAACCCAAATGGCATTACCCTGAATTCAAATTGACCACAATGAGTCTGAAATGCAGTTTTGAACTCCTCTCCTAGTTTCATTCTGATTTGATGGAAACCAGATCGCAAATCAAGCTTAGAAAACCAACTGGCAGCAGATAATTCATCAAGAAACTCATCTATGATTGGCATTGGGTACTTCCCTTTGATGGTCAAGGCATTCAAGCGTCTGCAGTCCACACAGAAACACCATGAACCATCTTTCTTTTTGACTAACAGAACAGATGATGAGAAGGGGCTGGAGCTTTTCTGAATAATACCAGCTTGAAGCATTTCTGAAACCTGCTTCTCAATCTCATCCTTTAGGTGAGGAGAAAATCTGTACTGCCTGACAGAAAAAGAAGATGCCCCTGGCACTAATGGAATAGAGTGGTCACAAGCTCTGACTGGAGGAAGCTCATGAGGGACCTCAAACAAAGCAGCATACTGTTCAATTAAGTCTTGCATGGCAGCAGGAACAGAACTTCGGTATTATCATCAACATGTACTGATATAGCACAAACATGCAGAACTGACCTTTAGGTATTTCAGGTAGGACACCAGATAAAGTAATCATGGACCCAAAATAAGGAATAGATAACCATTTGTGCTTCCAATGCACTTGCATAGGACTGAATGTTTCTAACCAATCCAATCCTAAAATCATGTCATAAGAGGATAGGGGCAATACCTTGAGGTCTGAATGGAATTCATACTCTTGAATAGACCATAAGGCTGAAGGATACTGCTGCAAACATGACAGGATTGAGCCATTTGCTATATGAACTTGTAATGCTACTGGCACAGAAGGAAGGTCCCTGAGTTGAGTAGCCACAGTCTCACTGATGAAGGTATGCGAACTGCCAGAGTCTACCAAAATCCTTACTGGAATTCCTTGTATGACACCCTCCATACACATAGTTCTTGGGGCTGGAATCCCAGAGACAGCAGCAGCAGAAAGGGTGAGAAATAACTGATCAGAAGGAGTAATATCTAAATCATCAGCTTGAGAGTTGGTATCCTCCATATAAAACAGTTCCATCACTTCTTGTAAGACATGCAACTGAACAGATGTAGAGCATTTGTGATCTCTTGTCCACTTGGCTGCGCATTTCTGACAGAGGCCCTCAGCCCTTCTATAAGCACGCCATGAGCCCTTCTATAAGCATGCAGTGCTGCCCACATTTCTTCGGCACTTTTGTTCTTGGAAGAATTCACCTCAATGGAAGGAGCAGGTGGCTTGTCCTCCCTTTTTGGTGGAGGAGGCAATGGGAGTGGGCTCTTGAAATTTGTCTTGTTTTGGAAGGAGACGTTTGCACGCCTGAAATCCTTCCTCTTAGCAGGGTCAGTCACCTCTTCCTGTAAACGAGCAACAATACAAGCAGTATCCCATGTCTTCGGATGTTGGATCATAACAGTAGATTTAACATCATCTTTAAGGCCATCAATAAATCTCAAGGTATATTGCATAGGGTCAAAAGTGTTGCCATAAGCAGTGAGCTGATCGACCAGTTCCACGAAACGGTCGATGTACTCAGATATGGACTCGGTTTGCTTAATATGAAACATTTGCCTAATGAGAATTTCATGCTCATCACGCCCAAACCTTTCTAACACCATATCACAAAATTCCTTCCAACTACAAACACGCACTCTCGACTCGACAGATTGCAACCAGCGAGCTGCGGCACCTAAAAAATGCATAGCGGCCAATTTAATCCACCTAGACTCATCTACTGGGCACAAATCAAAGTAGTCTGCAGCCCGACTGACCCATAATTTCGGATGTTCGCCATCAAATGGTGGAAAATTGATCTTAGGAATTTTACCATAGCCACCGGAATCAAAGGTACCACCGCGAAATCCCGAACTAGAGGAGCGATGCGGAACAGAGTGAATGGGGAACTGGGTGGGATTAGGCGAATGTGACATACCCGTGACCGGGGGATGAACAAGAGTCGTCACGACCCCCAATCCATCCTCCCGGTGGTTGTTCTCGACGCGGTGCCCATGGGGCTTGTCAGCTGATGCTCCGGCAGATGGGCGCGCGGCAGCTGACGGAGGGGACGAGATCAGACCCGGAGCTGGCAGCGAATGTTGGAGAGCTGCTCGCTCGAGGTGCTTGTTCATCTTCTTAACATCCAGGCGTATATCCTCAACCGAGCCTTCGATTTCCGGCCGCCAGCTCTCCAGAGATGCGGCCGTCTTCTCGAGCTGGGCCTCTTGATTTCTTCCAGCTTGCGATCCATGGCGGCCTCGTGATCCGAAAACCGCTGATCCCACTTCTGATCGTGTTCCGAGAAGCGCTTCGCCAACTCGTCGAGGATGAGCTTGGTGTCGGGGTTCATGGCTCTAAGACTGCGTTGGAGGCGGGTGAAGTGTTGGTGGGGTGGTTGGATCTCCAGTGTGGTGACCAATCCTCCGAGATCGAACGAGCGGAGACCGGAATTACGAGATCTCGTAGTAAATCGCTCTGAATTTGCCCGACGAGAGAGCTCTACCAAGCCTGGTTACTCAATCAATCGATCGGAGGAACAAATTCGAGGATCTAACTAGTCTGATACCACTTTGTTAGCAGCAGGAATCACAGAGAAGGAAGAAGGGAAAAGCAACCGGAGAAAGGGGATCGGGGCAGAGGTCAGATTGCTTAAGGTTCAAGAGTTTACAAGTATTCAGTTCATCGATGCCGATCTCTCCCTTCTCTTTGAGCTATATAGCTCTTACATGGGCCGAGCCCCCAAATTCGCATGCAAGCGATTAAGCCCATTCCGGGCCCAGATATCTTCCCGCTGGCTTCCTTGCTCTTGTGGACAGCCGAGGCCCCTCGCCCGCCTCATCTTGCTGAATTGTTCCAGTAGGCGTGGTAACATGCTCTCACGCCCGCGCAGGATGCTGCTGGTGTCCGCGAGCTGCCCCGCGCGGAGGATGGTCTCGTCGACGGGAACGACCATGGCGCCGCGCACGTGGACGAGGACCCCCAGCTGCAGGAGCTCCAGGTGAGTGCCACTCCACTCGTGTCGATTTGACCACATTGCCATCTGTTCTTTTGAGTTGGCTTGTTCTTGTTTCTTGGCTTTGTGCGATCTGGCTTTCTGATGCGCTACCTTTACGCAGGCCGAGGTGGACGCGATGAGGCCTACACAGTCATGGGAAAGCGGTATGAGCATGTCCGGAAGCTGGTCGACGAGAAGAGAGCTGTTGACGAGGCCGCCGCCGCCGCAGGAGATTGGGCCAATCAGCCAATGTCGCCCCTGGCCAGCGTGCACGTCAGGTAGGGATTGACAGAGCAATCGCCGAGTACGACATGTACGAACGCCGGGCGGCGGGGCACCGGGACTGGCTAGTCAAGCACGGCGTCCCACCCCCGTCCCCGCCTGGACCAGCCCGGGTGCACCCGAACAGCTTGCTCCCCCGGCGTCGAGGCGGCTGATCGACCACCCGATCGTGAGATCGATCATCTCACCTTTTTTTTTTTTGTCAGCGCGAGGAAATCTTGCTTCAAACTTGGTAGTAATCGGGAACTGATGTTGGCTATGCAACCGTGATCAACGTGCTTCAATTTCTTGGTATGAGGTCGTTCCGTTCCATTCCATCTCGGTTGTGCACACGTGCACAGAATGCTGATGTTTCTCCACCAAGACTTCAGTACGAGTCTACAAGTGATGTGCGTGCGTGCGTGCAGCCTGCATGACCAGCTGAGTCACTGACCGAATTGCGGGCGTGTTGTTTCCCTGGAACACTAAACTCGTGCATGTCGACCATTCCTCTCATCTCAACGCCTATTGATAAAATTTACGCTCAATGTCGGCCCAGTTTGGATCAGTATATTTTTTTTCGTAGTTTCGCTCTTTTTTTTCTAAGAATTCTATCCTTGTCCTGTGCCGTCCCCTCTGTGGCAGCAATCCTCAACTCCGCGGCTGGTGGCCGGAGTTCCGCGTGAGGGTGGAGCACGCTGCACGCGTTTGCGGCCATGTTCCCGCTTGCAGCGGCCTTGCGTGCATGAGAACATGGCAACTGAAAACGACATGGATTTGCCGTGGATTGAAAGCGGCCACCGGGCGACGGCATGGTGTGCGAGTTCGTGATGGATCGGGCACGAGTTCAGGTGAGCAGCGTATCAGTTATGGGGAATTTCGAATGCTATCCATCGTCACCAGCAAAGATGCAGCAGGATCGGAAGCAAGAGTCGCCGCCGGCTGTGTATCCGTCGCCCTCGTGCACCAGGCTGCAAGCTCGCAAGTCGCAATGAAGTTGAGAGGACGAGGAAGCAGCGCGAGCCGGAAAGGGGCACCGTGTGAAGCAGCACGACATCCCTATGTCCTTACATTCTTTTTAGGATTAGAAATAGATTTAATCAGACCCGCTTTTGACATATCTATTCTATCCTTATTTGGGTATCATATGCACCTCTTTGGGATTCTACTAGGTTAGTGCCCGTGCGTTGCTACGGGACAAATACAAAAAAATTAGAAGCGCTAAAATTTTATCAAGGAAAAGATCATGTTTACGGAGAGCGCCAAATATACGTAACAACATAGGTTCGCGCCCGTGCGTTGCTACGGAAAGGAAACAAATATACAGAAGCGATAAAATTGGCGCGCATAGACACATATATTTTATAATTCAACCGAAAACACAATAAGATGAATGGGTTGGATAATATGAATCTCACAGATCATCCGAAATTTAAAAAGTTCAACCAACACGTTTCAAAAATAAAATTGTATCAAAATCACTGAAACTTCTCCGGCGAACAACTCTATTTCATTTCATACTTTTTATGTGGCTAAGATATTTTTTGACATCAGACGGAAGTAATTTCATCTAAACATTTGCTTCAAATCCTAATACATCGGTCAAAATGACATCTCATTATTGAGCCATCCTGTCCATTGAATGGATTAACACAAAATTCATAGAGGTCTACAGTATAACAGTAAGAGGCCGAATGGTCAAAAGAAGCCAAAAAGTATATATTTCAAAATGCCTGCGAATCTAGAGGAGGGCAATTAAAAAAACGCCTTCAAGCAGGTTTAGCAGGCATTATTCAAACACCATAACCTTTAGAGAAAAAACCCTCAAACATTTGGATATATGCCATAATCAGCATAAAGTTGTCATCAGAAGATATATCACCGTTGAAGTATATATACAGTACAACTCCATGCATCTTGATGCACGGGAGGCCACATCATTGATAACAAATTTTGCCATGTTACTATAGAATAATACAAAAAATTCTAGAACAACGGAACATGATATTCCCTCACCAATCAACAATCCTCATGGAGTGATTCTAGCAGCAGGCCTATGCCGTCAACTTGAGTTTTGATTGCAACAATGAAGAGCTGGAGTGTCTTTGTTTGTTCATTACTGCATATATTTATCTGAAACGCAGATTTGCTCAGCAACAGGGAAAGCAAGTGTTGATAGAAGAAGACAGTCTACAGGTAGAGAAAGTGCAACTGCAAGCAAGTAACAAGATTTAGCAAGTGTCTCATGTCCTATAAAATTTCACAAATGTATCTAAAAGCATGACATGTTTTTTATGGGCAACGACAAAGGTAGCTATGCATATGCACACACAGAACAAACGAACACCACATCATTTCACAAATGTCAGTTTAAGCAAGAGTTCATGGATTACAATGCTTTCTAATAAATGGAAAATAGGCTAATTAATGTTACTACCACCTCTTGTATAACAACTGCACTGCAAGTTTATAATCACAAACTATGCTAATTCTAAGGGGGGAAACAAGTTGCATACTTACATAAGGCAGCAAGAATAGTAGTACTCACAATAGGTCCATTCGCAACAGCATGCTCCTTCAATATATAAGGAAAAAATTTAGCTGTCAGTCCAAAGTGAACGGCGGGTGTTCCTTGCCTGGAGCTGGCGCGTCGCGACGGCGCGGCTGCGGCCTTGGATGCCGAGGAGGGCATCGTCGCCTCGATTGCCGAGGATGCCGGGTGGCGGAGAAGGAGGCGGCGGCGGATCGGGATCTGGGATGGGTGGGAGCAGGAGCGGAGGGGGAGTAATCACCTTGCTGCACCGCCACCTCTGCGCGCCACGGTCCACGGCCGCCACCGTATACCCCATTGAAGCTGTTGTAGAAGCCAGAGAAGGGGAGGGGCCCGCACACCTCACCGGCGCCGACGGCCCCGCCGCGGCCCCTGCGGTGCAGGGCGAAGTACGTCTCCTCCTCGTCGAGGTACCTGGGCCCCGCGGTGCCGAGCAGAGAATCGTCCATGTCCATGGGCGTCGAGGTGGCGCCGTCATCCATGGTGTTGCGCTAGCGGAGTTGCAATGGCGGAAGACGAAGGAGAGGAGGCGGCGGCGGGATTGTGCGGGATTGAGCGTGATTTTTGGAAGAGGGGCGAAGGCGGAACGGAAAACCGTCGAGGGAGCGGCTCCCACGCAGTGCCTGCGCGATCTCCCTCCGGAAACCCTAGCCACGGCCCACGGGTCCTCAAATCGGCGGCGAGGGGTATAGCAGCCGAGGGAGGCGGAGGGAGACGCACGTTGGCGAGGTAGCGCTCCGCGATAGCGCTCCGCGAGGAGGCCCGAGCGCGCGGCGCGGGCGTGGAGACTGAGCCGCGGGGGCAGCGGGCGGAGGAGGAGCACTGTGGCGAGCGGGAGCGGGGAGGAGGCCGCGGAGGCCGCGGCGGGCGGGAAGGTCGCGGGACTCGCGCAGGCGGAGCACGGCGGCGACGCCAGGCGGCGCGACGAGGGAGGGGGTGGGGAGCAGGGGCATCACGTCATGTGATGGCGGGCGCAGGCAGAGAGCACGGCGCGCCGGCGGCGGGGTGTCGCCGCATCGTGCTCGAGAGGGGGCGGCGTTGCATCCGTGCGCGGGGGCTGAGGGATCGGAGGAGAGGGCGAGGGATGGAAAGGAGAAAACGCGTGGGGACTGCAGGGCCCACCTGCGTGCGAAGGGCATCGAGGAGGGGCATGCGGGGGCGGACGGAAACCGTGAGGTCGAAAGGACCTACGACGGACAGGAAACAACGACAAAAAGTTCTTTATAGGAGTAGAGATTGAATCAAAAAATTGGATTGTACATCCTTTTGATTTTGTAGTGGTGAGAAGGAGGTGGAGGAGCAAGGCGAGGTAGCAGATGGCGAGCAGCATGCAAGGGGGGCGGGTGGAGGAGCAGCGCGAGGGGTCGGATCGGATAACGCTGATGGGTGAGCAATATCGGTATTGTGCTGACCGTATTCGTTACCGCTGTCAACTGTTCGGCCTAAACCAAACGCAAAATAATAGGAGCAGTTAACGTTGTGACCTAATTAGGGCATCCGCAGCAGCGATTCGATGCAATGTCAGAAAAAACAGGCTATGCATGTGCGTGCATCGCTTTTTCTTGTTCTTCCCCAGTGGCATGGGTCCACACACACCCATCCTCTGTCCCTGCTTCTGCATGCAAGCAATTCTCACCACACAAGTTCTAGCTCACAAAGGATCTATTCTTTAATTGATTATGGCAGCTGAAGCACCGATGCAAACATTTGCATCGAATCTTCTCTCTTCCATGGTTCGGGGTACTCCAGTAGTTGAATCGATTCATAGAGTTGCCATGAAGGACTATGCATCGCTTTGTTTTTCTCACTAGAGAAGCCCTTACAGGCAGAAAACGTTGATACAGATACTACCTAAACATACAAAAGGTGTTGGGAAATCCTACTCATAATGTGGGTAGTGAGGAGATTGATTGATCTCCTAGTGAGCACGGGTTGTCCTCGTGGGCCGCACCACACCGAATCGAGCAAGCCACACCGGTTTATTCATCACACCGCGCGTTGTCATTACTCATTAGTCTCCCTCGCCCTCGCGACCGCGGAGGTTGGCACGGCGGCGACCCTAGCGCCGCCGCTTCCCTGGCACGGAGCTTGGAGCCAGCTGCCAGCCTACGTTTGCGGTGGGCTGCTCGGATGTCGATACGCGAGTGCGTGGACCGGGGGCACGTGGTGCTCCAGACTCCAGCGTGCGCGCGCCAGTGCTCTCCGCGCTCTCGGCGCGGCGGGCCACCACGTCGCCGGGCAGCTCCGCGTGTTCGTCGTCGTAGAGGGGAAGCGTCGTCCGCGAGCTTCTCCAAGTGCTTGCTGCGGAGGAGACCGAGGCGGATGGCAACCCCAGTGTCGACGACATGGCGGCCGGGACGACGAGGCACGTGTACTGGACGCCGGTGCGGTCGCGATTGGCCGCCACGGCGGCGAGGAGCCGCTCGCGGAGCACGTCGAGGGGCGGCGCGCCGACGAGGCGCTCCGGGTGCTTGCGGATTATGGTGCCTACTGGGAGCCGCGCGTCGAGGGCGAGGCCGTGGACGGCGGCGCGCCGATGAGGCCGGTACTGTCCGAGTCGAACACACAAACTACGACGTATCGAGTCTCGGACTCGGACTAGCTAGGATTCCGACGGGCACGGGTCAATCTATCCTGATCGTAGATGGAGTCCGATCGACACCAAGCAAGTCGTTGATGAGTACGACGATGGCCACGGGCCACGGCTATAAAACATAGCCACGGGTGTCCTAGCACGGCAATTTTTTCTGGCAGTTAATACTTAATAATACCAACTCTTTGGCGGCGGCGGCGGGGATGAAGAGATCAGAGCTACAGGACGGCGGCGGATGTTCGACGGCGGTGGCGAGGTCGTCGAGGAAGAGGCCGTACGAGTACAGCGAGGGCGAGCTGGACGTGTCGATGGAGAAGCTCTACAAATGCAACTACTGGGAGGACCCGGCCTACTCCGACATGCTGCAGCACTTCGGCCTCAACCTTGCGTGCAGCGCCGCGCTAAACAACTTTGTCGAGCGCCTGCACAAGGAGTTTGAAGCATCGATGGCGGCTGGGTGGTGGCGCCAATAAGCTAATAAGCTAGTAAAAATGAGACGGCAATACTACCGGAGAACCCTCCATCGGTACCGGTTCCAAAACCTCATAGGTACCGGTTTTGGAACCGGTACCCTGTAACCGAGACCAATGACAAAAGTCATCGGTACCGCCTTCTTTTCACCCGGTACCGATGAGGAAAAAGGGAAAAAAATAGCTCCTGCCAAATCCAAATCCTCTCCACCGATCCAATTCTTTCTGGTTTTATCCTCATCTAAAGTTTACAAACAATATACACAGCAATATTCACAAACACAAACATTCACGAATCACAGACATTCTCTAATCAATTTCATCCCTTGGAATCAATATTCACGAATCACAGACATGCATTTGGCACCAGAAGAGACAGACATTCACAAACACAGATGATTCACAGACAAAAAATCATTCACGAACGGATTCGTCGCGCTCGCAAGGCCACAGATGAACACATTTGGCACCAGAATAACCTGCTGCGCTCGCATGCCCGCCGGCCGCGGTGGC
>CM014274.1:87232213-87268524 GCA_004135705.1 Alloteropsis semialata
CTCACCCCCGCGCGGCCCCTCCCCGGCACAGACGGCCCTCACCCCCCGGCGACAGTTTCAGGTATGAAATTCCTGCTCTTAGCTTTAATTCAAAAGTAAATTAAAGAATAGTTAACTAGTCCATGTTTTGAATTCATGGTGATTAAAGAATAGTAAAATTTTAGAGAAGATTGAACCATATGGATAGATAAGTGACAGTGTTACGATGCAACTGAGTACTACTACTACAGCAGTATGGTTAGGCTGTCTGTTTCTTGCAACTCAAAAAGTGGTTAGTCGCCCATGATGTCTTGTTCATGACTACATGCTGCTCCCATGCATCATTCATAAATACATGATATTGTAGAGGACAATATGGTCTTCAATTTATTACATCTTCGATCACTGTTTAAGTTAGACTATGTTAACAAAATATAATAAATTTATTATGTTATAAAAGTTTTTAAAACAAATATACAAATACAAATTTCAGGTTTTAAACTCAAAAGAAAAATTAAAGGTCCTACGTGATTGTCATTTTCACAAATTTCATCAAAAACTTATTTACGAATGAGGAGACAGAAGATAAATGAGAGACGAGAGAGATGGGACGTGTTGCTATCATTTCATACCAGTTAGTAAAATTTTGACCTCGAGTGTGACACACTTAGCAAGTTTATTAATAAGAAACTACAAATCAATGAAGTACAGTGATTTAGGTGACACTCTCGAAGATGTTTAGAGAAGCAGATAGACGCAAGGTCACCTATTCGCAGTATGAACCAAAAAATATGTTACTGAAAGAAACGATGAATCTTTTGGCGAGTTGGTGAAAGACATATAGGCAATCTGATAAGATGGTTGATCTCAAAAGTTTATCATATTAACTTTACAATCTGATGGTAACTAACAATTTCAGTACCATAGTTCAAACAATTTGAAACCCTAAACCCCCTACTAGAACAAATGATAGTATCGTGGATCTGCTTTATTACAGCTACTCTTTGATCATCAAATGTTGTCCATGTTTTTCATTTGTACCGGTTATCAATGCTCGAATCCTTGCCTATGAATTTAATCTGCCGAAATTTGTATCTGACGTCATTGTTTTGCTTTAAATTTCAGAGTCGGCTACTTCACCGTCCTCGCCGCGTCACTTTGTTGGATAGCAAGGTGAGGCATCAATTACCCGTCTCATTTCATATCATGTTCATAGATCACGTAACCTAGTTAGGCGTCTCCCGTTCGAAAGAGATACGGTTGGAAGTATGCAGATCTTTGCATATGGATACCCGTATCTGTTTCGAATTGTCCACGTTATTTGGACAGCCCGAGGATGCGTAGATGGGTACAATTTCCATGGTCTACTTCGATCCGAGGCAGAATTTCGGCATCATCTTCCTGTTGTTCTCCGGATACACAATTTCCTTGACTGGACGTGTATTTGGAGAACAGCGGGGAGATACTGCCGAAATTCTGTCTCGGATAGGAGTAGACCATGGAAACTGTACCCATCTACGTATTCTCGGGTGGGATTAGGACCTATCTTTACCTATTAGGCAATGATAGACATCGTTTAGATATATTTGTTTTTAATATCACCCCGCTGATGTTAAAGGATGGATGATGACCGTGAGTGGATGTACACGGGCCGCACAAATCTGAGTTCGTTGACCGATGAATGGATTGAGAAGACCGAGTCCTTTTTGAATGTAGCCTTTGCCAAGGTTAAAAGTGGGGATAGCACGTGGTGTCCGTGCAACAAATGTGGAAACACGCGCCGACAAACAAAGGATACCATGGGCAAACATCTTTGCAAGTTTGGATTCACGGCAAACTATACCATGTGGACCTACCATGGTGAAAACGATCGTGTGCGAGGCGAGATCGTGAGACAACACATCGAGCATTATGATGCTGATGCCGGGGTAGCGGACATGTTGGATGACTATCATGAAGCACACTTCGATGATGCACCTAGGGAGGAGGAGCCAGAGCCCACTGCAAAGGCGTATTACCATATGATGGATGCGGCACAGCAACCCCTTCATGGGCATACCTAAGTTTCTCAACTGGATGCCATTGCGCGCCTCATGGCCGTAAAGTCTCAATTTAGCCTGAGTCGAGACGCTTTCGATTCAATGGTGACTGTTGTTGGCAGCCTGCTTCCGGTGGATCACATTCTGCCAAAGAGCATGTACGAGGCACAGAAGCTCCTTCGAGCACTTAAGATGCCATATGAGCAGATACACACTTGTCCGAAGGGATGCATGTTATTTAGGAAAGAAAATGCGGAAGTAAAGTATTGTTCAAAGTGTGGTTCCTCTAGGTATTTGGAGGTAGAGTCAGGTGATGGTACTAAGAGGTAGCTCACAATCCCCGTGAAAATCCTACGGTACCTTCCCTTCATACCGAGAATCCAACGACTCTTCATGACAGAGGAATCCGCGAAACAGATGACATGGCACAAGCAAGGCCGTCGATACAATCCTGAGAAGCTGGTACATCCATCCGATGGTGACTCATGGACTAACTTCGATTCAATTCATAGTGACAAAGCTATAGAGGCTCGTAATGTCCGTGTTGCGCTGGCAACAGATGGGTTCAATCCTTACGGAATGACGGCTGCACCGTACACTTGTTGGCCCATGTTCGTTATCCCCCTCAATCTCCCCCCCGGTGTGCTCTTTCAACGACAGAACATATTCTTGTCGTTGATAATTCCGGAGTACCCGGAAAAAAAATATGAGTGTGTATATGGAGCCTCTGATTGATGATTTGTTCCGTGCTTGGGAGGAAGGGGTATGGACATACGACCGAGCTACAAAGACAAACTTTAAAATGTATGTTTGGTTCCGCTACTCTCTGCATGACCTGCCGGCGTATGCGTTGTTCTGTGGGTGGTGTGTTCATGGCAAGTTCCCATGTCCAATATGCAAGGCAGCTCTGAAGTTGTAACACCCTGAAATTTTCAAATTTCAGGATGTTACTAGAAAGAACAAATTAATCAATGATTTGCTTAGAAATTTAAAATTTGCTCAACATCTATTTTGTTGACAGGGAATTTAGTATAGGAAAATAATTGGTTGTTTTTCGAAATTAAATGAGGTTGTTGCATTCATGCTCTTTGCATTGGTTTTGTTTGAGTTGTTTGTAATCTAATCCCAAATTCAAGTTCCAATTCTATTCCAAACCTAAACTCCTATTCAAATTCCAAATCAAACTCCAAATTCAAATCCCCATCCAAATCCTTCTTAAATCCCTCAAATCCAATTCAAACTTAAGTTCAAATACCTCTCCTTTCCCTCCCTTCCCCTTCTCTCGTTTTGGCCCAGCCCAACTCTCTCTCTCCCTTTCTTTTTCTTCCTTTCCCACCCCGCCGGCCCAGTCCCTGGCCCAACTCCTCGGCCCATTCGGCCGGCCTGCCAACCTACCCGGCCTCCCCCGCACGCTCTCCCTCTCTCACTCGCTGCCAGCGGGCCCCGTCTGTCATCACCTTCCTCCCGCCGCCCGCCCAACCCCCGCGCTCGCCAAACCGCTCACCCGCGCGCGCGCTTCCGACCGAGCCCCCATGGCGCCCGACCCCGGCTCGGCTCCTCTCCTCCCTCACCCGCTCGCCTCCCTCCACTAGCGCCTCAGTGGCGCACTAACCCTCCCTTCCCCTTCCCCTTCCGCGAACGGTTGCCCACCGAGCTCCACGCCTTCAATGTCCGGCCGACCGTCGCCTCCTTTCCCCTCCACCAATGCCGCCCGACTTCCCCCTTGGCCCTATAAAAGGCCGCGCACCTTCGCCCGGACGTCCCCATCCCATTCCCGCTCCAAATCCACCAACAGAGCAACCGCCCGACCTCGCCGGAGTTCGTAAACCGCCGCCGTTCGCCGACGAGCCTCTCCGGCTTTTCCCCGACGACGTGAAGCCCCTTGGTGAGCTCCCCGTGTTCTCCTCTCCCTCCCTGTGCCATTCCCGCAGCTTCCCGTGCTCTGTAGCGCCGAAACCGAGCTGCGCCGGCGAGGTTCCGCCGCGCCCAAGGGCGGCGCCGCCCCTGTCACCGCCGCCGGCGACCCAAAACCCACATCCGCCGTCCGTTTTCAAACCAACGGCTTAGATCAGATCCACCCCGAGTCAAAACAGCCGAATACCGGTCAGCACTGGCTGTTTTGCAAAAGAGCCCCTCCACTTTTTGGTAATCAACCCACCGTCCATGAGCTATACAAAATAATTACATCCATACCCTTTCTTCTTACACATTCAACCCTGAGCTTCTTACAAATATAACCCGCCGTCCTACCCTTATCCTTTTGCAGATCTAACCCTGAAGATCTATCAAATTCGTAGTGACTATTCACTGAGTCTTGAGAAACTTCCTTGCTAGCCCCTAAAGTATATGGTTAATCGCGTGTAGGTCCCTGTAATCTAGTTTTAGCTCTAGTTTACGCGTTGTAGCTCTGTTTCGTTCCGTTTTTGTTGCGTTAGGTCCATAATCATGAAAACTATACGTTAGTAGTTCTTGTTCACATGATGCTTGTCTTTATTTATTAATATGATTAATGCCTATTAAACGTGCTCTCTATAATTAAAAGCTGTATAGGGTTAAACGCCGTTTTTATAATGCATGTTAATTTGATTAATAATTATTTCATAAGCCTTTATAATTAAAATCTAATTAGTGTATAACCCGTCTTGTCTTTGATTGGTGTAATGTGCTTAGTTGTACCTTTTGTATGCCTTGTATGTTGTGCCTACGATTGTTTTGAGAAGAAGGATCACTGTCCGTTGCTTTCAAGATCAAGATTCCAAGTGAGCAAGAGCAGCAAGCAGTAAGAGTACCTTTACGTTGCGTAAAGGCAAGTGTCCCTAACCATCCTCCTATCTATGCTTTTAAATATATCACTGTGATGATGTTAATTGGAACATGGAGAACCACCCAGGAAAACAGTACAACCATGAGTACCATATGGCTCTGGTCTTGGCTAATTAATTAGATATATGGGTGTCTGGCAGGCCTTACCGAAAGGGCAAGGAGGGGGACGGTGAAGGGGTCATAGCCCGGTCCTCTTGTAGGAGTATTCTTTGCTAAGGTACTGCCTCATTAGGGAGGGTTATGGACCTCACCGCGGCCGAAACTCTAGCGGGCTGCTAGTTATCTGTGTGTCTTTGTAAAGGCCTCGTAGCGTCCCTATGCAGTCACACCAAAGGTAGTGTGATGAATGTGCCTGATCAGCACTGCATGGTTGGGTTTAAAGTTCTTCTGAACTTTTACGCGTCTTGTGGGTAAAGTGTACAACCTCTGCAGAGTGTTAAAAACTGTTATAACAGCCGTGCTCACGGTTAAGAGTGGCCTGGACCCTCACATGATTAATAAACTTAAAGATGGAAATGAATCAATGTTCTGGTTATTTCTTGTGGCCTTGCTGAGTACCAACCATAAGTGTACTCATCCTTGCTTACTGCTGCTCAGAAGCTGTTGTGAAGTCATCGAAGATGGTGCTAGGCGTACGCAACCCCCAGTCGATTGCCTGTGAAGTGTTGGAGCCTTCGTTTCCAGGATCAGCTGTGACTCTGATAGTTTGTAAGTCTTTTATGTTGTTTTACGTGATACTGCTATTGTTTATCACTGATGAAGTCTCATATGTGTGAAAACTTGATCCTGGCACACATATGATTGTCATTCGGTTTTGCCCTTAAAACCGGGTGTGACAGAAGTTCATTTGGTTGGTGAAAGGTGGCAAGTATTCGTGTTTTGACAAACATCGACAGTTTCTCCCTCTTGACCATCCATTCAGACGAGATACCAAGAACTTTACGAAAGGCGTCGTTGTTAAAGACCCTCCACCAGCAATGTTGACAGGTGTGGATGTTCGTGCTCAGTTAGATGCTCTCGTGGTCAATGAAGAAGGTGGTTTTGTCGGATATGGTGAGCAACATGCCTGGACTCATAAGTTGGGCTTGTGGAGGCTTCCCTATATGGAAGACCTTCTTCTGCCACATAACATTGATATGATGCACATAGAAAAGAATCTCGGCGAGGCACTTTTCATTTCATATGTTTATCATTTGATTGCAAACTAAAAATTTCTCTTAACCACTTGTGCAGGGGTTGGATTAGGGTGGCTCCTGGGATTCACAACCGCCATGTCAACGGGATCCTGGGTGCTTTGTGCAGGGTGCACTTCCCAGGCTTCGTTGACTTTGGCGAAAGGCGGGAGCCAGCCTACACGTTTTCCCACTACATGGCCTTCCCCGACTCGATGGATCGGGACGGCAGGATCTTCCCGAACAAGGCGGATCGTGTCACGGGTGAGCTGTGGGTAAGTCTTCCTCGCACTACATTGCTCAATTCACCGCACATTTATTGGACATCTTCTTGAAATATTGACTGCCTACATCGCGTCTCTATGCAGGATTTCTACAGATGCGAGCCGGGCTACGAGCAAGCCGCAAATGCGACGGCTCACAAAGTATGTTTCAAGCTTGTGAAGGACATGCACTATGAGGCACGCGTCCAGTCCGTCATCGTGTACTACGCTAACTTTCTCCAACAGAAGGGCCCGAAAGCTCAAGCTCGAAACATTAGGCTCACCCGGGAACAGTACTTGGAGGTACATATAGAACTTCAATACTGAACGTTTAATTTGTTATTCTTATATGTCCTAACCTTGATGACGTGTAGGCGCCTGCATGGTGGTGTGCCCAGCATCGGCAATGCTGGGAGATCATTGTCGACAAGTGGTTGTCGGAGGAGTGGGTCCAGCAGCACGAAGCTTGCCGGGAGCGGCGTTTGCTGATGCCGGGTATACCACACCATCAGGGCAACCTTAGCCTGCCGGAGTACGCGGCTAGATGGGTAAGTGAATCCATATCTTCATTGATACACTCAATTGTCCATAATTTCTAATCACGGCGCTCATTTTTTTCGCAGTCGGGGGCACATGGTGGTCAGTCTTGCTCGACGTTCAAGGCGTATGCTATGTCCTACAAGGGCAAGACGACGTCCGACGTCGACTACAACCCGGAGGACCCACCCTCGGCGTACAGCAATACAAGCATCCACAGCCGCCTCAATGACTACACATCGATGGCAAGAGAGCTCCGCGGGCCAGAGTTCGATGCTGCCAACGAGAACCTCGATGGAGAAATTGTCATGACGATGGGAGGAGGCAAGAAGCATGGGCGTTACTATATGGGGGACGGTTGCATCGACACGGCCAGTACTCCTACTCTAAACCAGATTAAAGCTAGGAGCACGGGCTCGAGCCCCGCCATACGACCACGGCCGAGCGTAGCCCAGCACCAGATACAGGAGCTCCAGGTTCTTTCTGTTCTATTGATCGTTCATTGATATTTACATACGTTTGATTTGCATTGTAACATTTGGATGATATATTGTAGACCCAGATGCAGCAGATGGTAGAGGAGAGGTTGGCGGCCCAGCGGCAGCAGTTAGAGGCCGATTTCCAGATGCGGTGGGCGGCCGAGCAGGAGAAGGTGCAGCAGATGTAGCGTGGATGCAGACCATGGCCGCACAGCAAGGTGTGCCGGGTCCAGTCATCCAATTCTCTCCACCGGTGGCACATCCTGGATCATATACACCTGTGAGTCACTTCGGATAACCTTCAAGTTTCATTTCTTAGAGAACCTAGAAGATTTAAAGAATTAGAGAACTTAGAAAATTTTAGAGAATTAGAGAACTTAGAAGAATTTAGAAATTTAGAGAACCTAGAAGATTTAGAGAACTTAGAAGAATTTAGAGAATTAGAGAACTTAGAAGAATTAGATAATTGTGAGAATTTAAAGAAATTATATAGCAAATTAAATTTAGAGACTTTAGAAAACATTCACAAATTAGAGAATTGGAGAACTTAGAGAATTTAGTCCATTTATATAACCTATATTTTCATCTCATGACTTGTGATGTATAACTTGTCTAACACATGCATAATCTTCTCTTTTGTGCAGAACTAGTCGGCGGCATCCAATGACCCACATCAGGACCAAGATTTGTCAAATCCGTCGCAGCCGTGGCAATCGAGGCCTCCTTCTTAGTGTTTGTTATGTTCTTGTCGACTTATGTGATGGATGTGGTACTTATTTGTGGATTGTGATGGATATTGTGATGGATGTGTTTTTGTGATGGATATTGTGATGGATTTGCGTTTGTTATGGATATTGTGATATATTTGCGTTTGTGATAGATATTGCGATGTATTTGTGATATATTTCTGTTCAATATGATATATATGTGATGCCTGTGATATTTGTGAGTTGGGGGTACTTTTAACGTGAGAAAACACAAAAAAAACCAGCAGTTCTGGCCACTTTGCCGAGTGCTTTTACCATAGCACTCGGCAAAGTGACCATACAGGCATTTGTTGGGAAGGGCCTTTGCCGAGTGCATTTACCATAGCACTCGGCAAAGGGTTCAAACGTTCGCCGAGTGTCTGGCTAGACACTCGGCAAAGGTGTCATTTGTTTGCCGAGTGCCCCGCCTGGCACTCGGCAAACCGGGCTTGATTTGCCGAGTGTCACTCGTCGGACACTCGGCAAAGGCCTGTCTGACGCCGCCTGGATGGTCCGTCTGTTAGCGTATTTTGCCGAGTGTCCTTTGACGTTTGCCGAGTGTCCTTAGGCACACGGCAAAGATTTGCCGAGTGCCCGATATTTGGCACTCGGCAAAGAGACCTTTGTCGTCACTTTTTTGCCGTGTGCCTGGTTGCCATGGGCCACACTCGGCAAACCCCTTTGCCGAGTGTTTAAGCCCCTTTGCCGAGTGTCTGGGACACTCGGCAAAAGGGGGGGGTTTCCCGTAGTGCGGTACCAATGCTTGAATTTGGTACCGGGTCTTAAAAATCCGGTATCTATATGTCGGACCGATAGCGAGTTTTCTAGTAGTATATATATGAAAATAGTTAGAGTAAATTGCACCATACTGCCGCCGCTGCTCCGGATCGTGGTTGGAGGCTTGGAGCCGACTACTGCAATTTGACAAGTTGTAGAACCTCAATTTCTAATCAACAAAATGTCGGTGCGCACCATACCTCATTTTGGAAGGACGGAAGTGAACTAATCTTCAGTTGGAGGCCACAGTGGACTGAACGGTGGCCCGTCTTGCTCGTCTGAACATTTTGTGCATTGTTGGAAGAAGACAACTACTAGTTTGAGTTGCTTTGGTAGCTACATAGAACAAAGATACACATGGCAATGCGATCAACTGGATCATCTGAATTCTGAACATTCCCAAACATACAGTGGCAGACATATGCATGTCCTATAGTGAGCACTAAGCAGAGATGTCCTATACAGTTGCACACATGCAGTTGTTGAGTGAAACTATCCCTGTCCTATAGTAAGCAGATTGAATGGGAGGTATAGCCTACTATGCCAAGCTAAATTGATTCGTGAATCATTAGTCTGGACAAGAAGATTGAGTAAAACACAGATACCAATAGGAAAAAAAAAAGGGGGGGGGGGTCCTTTCCCAAAAAAAACACAGATACCAAAATAACTGTCGGAAAATGCAGAGTATATGGAAAAACACCAGGCATTATACTGGATCAGGTAGATGGGTTCTTATCACAGTATTGTCACAACATAGCTAACTGAAACGTCTCATCTCAAAAGCACAGAGACAAATGTTGATCACTCAGTTTCAACTTGGCTGATCAATGAATCGCAAGCTCATATTCACACACAAAAAGCGGATCTGAATTTCTCCAGCAGCAACAAGCTAAGCAAGTTCGTGTAAGCTGCAGGGTGCGCACAGCCCATGCAGGAAGCCAACAGCGGCAGCCCTGCAGTTAGGCGCGTTTTGTTTTTCAAAAAAAGTTAGGCGCGTTTCAGAATCAACCAGGTCTCGAAGACTCACACAGCACGGCGTCGCGCATCAGCCTCGCCGCCTCCTTGGACTGGCCGAGGCTGCGCCTGGCGTCCTCCACGAGCTGCTTCGCCGCGGAATTCCACCCTCCCCGGCGCGGGGACTCGGCAGAGCGCCACCGAAGGAAGTCCTCGGCCGCGGCGGCTGCCGACGCGGCGAAGCTCAGGCGGATGCCTTCGCCGCCGTCGTTGTTCACGGAGACCCCGCAGCGGAGGCTGGCCGGGCTGCTGCAAGTGGTCTTCAAGGGTACGCCGCCGACGCTGTGATCGCCGCCTCCGTTAGCCCCCCCGGGGACGCTGACGCTGTGCTCACCGCCTCCGTTAGTCTCCCCGTGGACGCCGACGCTGTGATCGCTGCCTCCGTTGCTGGTCTCCACGGGGTCGCTGGCGCCGCGGTCTGCGCCGCGGTCGGTATTCGAAGGCGGAGAATCGGGGTCGTCGGAGTCGTCGAATCCCCAATTGTTCCCGGCGAGCAGCTCGCGGGCGCCCTTCATATACTAGTGATGACATTTTCCGAGGTGCCGACGAGCAGGAGGGTCGCGGGCACCATCCGCGCCAGATCTATTAACCGCCGTTCCTCCATCGCCTTGGACATGGAGTTGCGTGCTCTCTTTATCTCCCTCTGCTGTGTGCAATGGCGGTGGGGCAAGAAAAGGAAGCGGCGGCGGCGGCGGCGGTTATTTGTACGCAAGGTGGAAACCACAGCATTGTCATTAATTTACTGGAAACCACAGAATTCCTCTTCCAATTTTGACAACTCCGGCGAGGTAGCCCACACACGCCGCTTGTTGTGGCTCACACACTTCGAACAAACACTTTTGACCGTCCAGCCAGGTAAATGTGCGATCCCCAGCATTGGCCCCACTTGTCATTGACATGGAGATCTCCTTGTACTGTCAACTATCAAGTGGACCGCGATGGGGCGGTGGACTTGCCAGGCTGACCATTGCCGGCGTGAGGCGGTGCCGGCCGGCTATTTAAACGTCTCTCCGGAGCTTTCCGAAACGAGCACCGGAAAGGGAGAGAGGCGAGCAGAAAGATGGAGACGGAGATGGAGTCCACTTGGAAGTCCCTGTTCCAGCGGCGGCTGGTCCTGGCGGCCACGCACTGCGACACCGTCCGCGGTCTGCTCTTCGGGACGATCAAGGCCGTGGACACCGACGTGCAGGACTGGCGCCGCCACGAGGGGACCTGTGCGGAGGAGGCGCAGTGCGCGCTCGAGGCCGCCTCGACGGAGCTCGGCCTCGCCCTCGCCAGCATGGGCGCGGCGCGCCACATCGCGCTCCGGGGCGGGGCGCCCTGCCCGAGCGCGCCGCTCGACTCCGTGGACGACCTCGCCGGGGACCCCGCCGTGTGGTGCGCGCTGGAGAGGCTCGAGAAGGCCGCCGAGCTCGCCACCCGCGTGCACGACGGGATGGAGCGCGCACGCGGCCACCTGCGCGCGGCCGCGCTCCTGGCGGTCCTGAGCGGGGTCGGCGGCGGCGACGACGAGGAGGGAGGCTGCTGCGCCGCGCCGTGGGAGCAGAGCCCCTGCTTCTCCGAGCAGCTCAACGGCGCCATGGAGCTCAGCGACGCGTTGTTCAAGGCGGAGGACCTCGCCGTGGAGACCGCGGGCGCCCGCGAGGCGGCGTTCGGCTTCATCGGCGGCGTCAAGTGAGGTCTCCATTCTCCGGTCTCCCAGATCCGCAGGAATCAGGCCTTTCGATTCGTCTCCTGGTCGCCTGCCTGCGTTTCGTTCTACCGTTTTCGTGTCGCGTAGAAATTGACCGTGGTTGTTTTGATGTGATTCCACAATCTTTTGACCTTTCTGAGGCTTCAAACAGTGATGTTGGTGCTCGGTCGCTTGCTGTTCATCCAATCCTTCGAACTTGATTCGCCATTTCGCCTAGTCTGAATTCTGGCACAAGCCGCTATACTGGCTAATTGTTTGCTGATGCTGTGTCTGTGTGGTTAGCAATCGTTCTCAATCTGTTAATGCTGAACATGAAATTCTAAATCATGTATGCTGAAAGGAACATAGGAACATTTATTCTAAAACAAGCTTACGACTATGAGCTAGAAGGATTTGGATCTGAATGTTTGGCTGAATGCCACACATTTCAGAAGTTGAGCATTCTCAAACTGATCATTCCAAGTGCTGGAGGACAAATGGCTACTGATCATCAACTAATGGGTTGAGCATTCTAGAAATGGTGTCAATTTGTAATGCAAACAAAATAACTTCGGTATGGTTACATCTACAAGCAACCAAATGGAATGCATGGTTCCTGAATTCCTTGCATGTGGTGTGGCTATGCAGGTCATCATCTCGCCAGGAAAGCTGCAAGTTCAGTCGCTGAACTGAACATTAACATTTTTTTTTTCGATAGGAGGCATTTGCCCATTTGCACTATACTAGAATGGAAAAAACAGTAAGTTCCAGAACAGAGTAAGAGACAGGAAAGGAGCACTGAAACGGAATCTACTGTAACTAATCCATGATGTATGCGGTACTCCAACTCGGATCAAATCAACCAGCATTCCGAACATTCCGACACCATCGACAATCCCTAAGTAACAGCGACGACAGAGTTCAAACGATCACACTTGGAAATTGGAATGGATCAAAACACCGATCAATCACAAAGCACAGTCGCACACGAACAATTAGCAGCGAACAATTGGTCTCAGCTGACGTCGGGACAGGAGGACAGCCGCGCCCGCGCGCGCGGTCGCCGGCGGCGCCAAGCCGCCAACACACAACAAATACGCAATCACGCATCAACATCCTCCGCTTCCCACAGCGCACCCAGCGCAGCCTCAAGCGCGCAGACGGCGGCGACGCGCTCGGCCTCGATGCAGCCGTCCGCGCCAGGAACGCCCGGATGGCCCAGCAGCAGCTTGGCGGCGCCGAGGTGGCTGCGGCACCTGTCGATGGCGCGTAGCGCGTCCGCGACGCGCGCCCGGGCTCCATGGAGCTCGTTCATGGAGGCCTGCAGCGCCGCCTCGCTGGCCTGCGGATGGCGCGTGGCGGGTCCTCTGCAGCGATCGAGGACCTCGGCCGCCTCCATGCTGGACGCGCACGTGGCCAGCTCGCTGGAGGCGTCATCGAGCTCCGCGAGCTTGATCAGGCTGGCCCCGCCCTTGGCGTCGGCCGTGCGCAGCGCCGACGGCGGCTCGAGGTCCAGCAGCGCGGCGTCCAGCAGAGAGCCGGCGCAGTCGCTGCGGTCGTATGCCTCGTCTATTAGCTTCAGGATCTGCTCCGTCCATTGGTAGGCCGGCTTCTCCATCGCTCTCCTCCCTTCTCTCTCCCCGCTAGGTGTAGGTGTTCGACGATTTGCTTCCGACGCCTTCGTTTCGAGGCGTGCTCTGCTGAAATTGCCAGCCTGGCGAGGGCAGTGGGCCCTTGTCTGTTACGTCGATTACGGTGGGACACGCTGACTTGTGGGGCCGACATGTTAACCTTTCCCCGCTGACCCGCGGTAGAAACACAAGAGCGCGTGCCTGAGAGGCTGAGGCCGCGTTTAGATTCACGCGTGCCTGAGAAGGCTGAGGCCGCGTTTACTGTGAAATTTACTCTAGCAAAACTAAATCGAAGATTAGAAGGACTAAACATAATCTAATTATAAAACTAAATACACGGATGATGGAAAATTGCGAGAGGAATCTATTAAGCCTAATTAATCCATCATTAGAGATTGTTTACTGTAGCATGACGTTGTCTAATCATGGCCAAATTAGGCTCATTAGATTCATCTCGCGAAGTTTACCTAGGTTGTGAAATAGGTTTTCTCAGTTATCTACATTTAATACCCTAATTAGTAACCAAACATTCGAATTTACTGTAGCAAAACTTATCTAATGAACTAAACACGCCTGAGACCCAGCGGAGCGAGATGGTGAATTCCGGCGGCTTCCCGTGCAAGCTACCCAGCCACTCTACAAATCACCACCTGCCTTCTTCCACAACTCGTTCCATCACAAGCTCACGACTCCTCGTGCGCGCACCCATGGCCAGGGTAGTCGCCTACAATCCGAAGAAGCGAGGGAGGGAGGAGAGCTCGGGGCCGTGGAGGCAGCTGGCGCGGACGGCGCCCGGCACACTCCTCCGCGTGGCCACCTCGGAGTGGGAAGGAGTCCACAACTGCCTCGAATCCACGCACCGGAGGCTCCACGGCTACAACGTCGCCGACATGCTCCGGACGAGAGACGCGGGGAACCGGATCCGGACCCCACGCGGCCGGACCATCGACGCCTCCCTCCGCAAGCTCAAGCGCCACGTCGCGCTCCACGACGCGGCCGGCAACGTCCTCGCGCTCTGCGCCGCTCGCCTCGGCCTGCGGTGGCGGCATGGGGCCGACGCCGACGCCGCGGCGCGGCGGTGGCGGGCGTGGGAGGAGCGCCGCGACGTCGCCGCCGGCCACGCCGCCGATGCGCTGCGGAGGCTGCGCTCCGCCCTGACGGACCTCACGGCGGCCGTGCGCATCCTCCACGTCATCTCCGGGAAGCCGCCCGGGTACCCGGTCAGGGCGGCGTGGGTTTGGCAGGCCGACAAGCTCGTGCGCCGCGCCACGTGCGAGGTCGCCGAAGCGCTGCGCGCGGCGCAGCAGATGCGTCGTGCCGTCGTGCTGGAGTTCTTCGACGCCTGGGCCGTTCTGAGCGGCTAAGGGCGCGGCGGCTCGACGGAGCACGCAGCTGCGCCGGCGCAGGTCATCTACTCATCTGGTCATCCATTTCTGAAGTTCTGTCGATCAAATAATGAGCATATGATGGAGTTGATCAGTCCTGTCCCATCAAAGTAACAGAAATCCAGCAGTGTTCGATTGGTGAAGTAACTGGAGCCAAATGAACTCCAATCATTCGTTCAGTAAATGTTGATTTCTTGGATCTTTTGTTGTTTGTTTCTTTGGTCTCCGGTGTTTGACCACCAAGCGTCATCTGATTCTTTAGCTTCTCTGCTGAAATTCTACCTGCCAGTTCTGTGATCGTGCGAAATTGCCGTTCCTGAATGCAAATGCACATTACGGTCTCTCCCCAAGAATGTTGTCAGAATCTTTCTGAATTTGTGACCGTTTTTGTTCTTGACTCCTAGAACTTCGACGTGCACGTATTTGGATTCCATCTGAATTCTGGCGCTGACGATCAGCTGATGCATGTTGAACAAATTTTATCTGTAGCAGCGCTCGATCACTGGTCAGTGGTCACTGCAATCTCAGCAGCATGAATGCCACGCAGCTGTGAACCATCTGCCTCACCAACTCTGCACGATCGGAGCATATATGGTGCTGCTCGTTACCGTCTCCAATAGTCCAATTGTGCTCTGATTTTTTCGATAGTGTAATTTTATACATAGTCTAGCTGCTAGTTGTGTTCCTGTAAATATTGTACTCTCCTACTATCAATGAATCGGCAGAGCACCTGCCATATTTCCTAAAAAAAAAACTTTGAGGAACCATGTTAAAAAAAGGGAAAGCTATATGTCACCTGGGTGAAATCTGATCTCTCCTCACCCGATTTGTCAACCGTCCGATCGTTTGATTTGTTTATCGGCCGTCCGATCGTTGTATTCCTCCGCCGACGTCTCTGTTTCCGGTTTTGTCACTGACAGGTGGGCCCCACTTCTACTGTTCGAATTTTGGGACTCGCGCCGGTTCATTTCCCCGTTTCTAGACTTTTCCCCTTCACTTCTCGTCAGTCTCTCTCTCTCTCTCTCTCTCTCGTTCCCCGACGCCGTCGAGGCGATTCTAGGGTTCCGGTGCTCTGGAGTCTTTAGGAGCTCGATTTTCCCCGTCGCCTCCTTCGATCTGCATCTGCCTTCCGTCGTGGTGAGTTTGGTGAGCTCATATCCATGTAGTTCCTTCGGATTGGATTGATTTTGTCTCGTTTTGTTGCTTTGAAATGGACGAATTCTTCTAGGGTTCGTCATTTTCGTTCTAAGATTTCCTTGAACCCCTGTCTGATCTGTTTGTGTATGATTGATTCATCTTAGTTTTGTGTTGTTTTGGTTCGGAATCATTAGGTCTTAGTTGAGTTCCTTCAGATTTTATTGATTTCGTCGCGGATTGCTCTATGTAGTTGCTGTACCTTCCGATTTCAATTATTGTATTGTTCGTCATACGATTTCTGAGAGATCCTCAATTTCGTCTTTATTCTCTTCGAGATTTTTATTTTTCCATCAGTATTATGCGATTGGATTAGTTCTGAATGATGTGTGCATGGTGTTTTCGTTGGTTTTGTTCCCTACTAGATGGTGCTGCTTCGTACATAGGTTTATTTTGTCATTTTGTCTACTTGTTCCTAGAAACTTTTTTTACCTTCATATCACCATGTTGTTTAAAATTTTATTTCCCTCATCAGATCTGTATGCTTTCTATTTTTTGGGTATTTTGGATGATTTGCTACTCTGTAGCTGTTGCTGCAGATACTGATGGTAGTAACTTGATGTATTTGTAGTTTGTGCCTGTATGGTATAGTTCGATTCAATAAAAATTGGTTGTTTCCTGTGTTGTTTTGTCAGTGTTAAGAGTCTTTTATTTTGTCAGCTGTATTCATTTGGATTTGATGAGAACCTATCATGGTGTTTTCAAACTTTTATTGCTTGATTGCACTAAACAATGACAATGGGATTGCACTAAACAATGACAATGGATGAGAACCTCATTTTTTCAGTGTGTGCTTGCCATTCTCAAAGCTGCCATTTTAAAATTCTAATCTATTTGTTCGTATGTTGATTGCCTGTAATCCCAACATTTTTTTCATAAATATATAAACTTGAGTGATAAATATTTTTAGAGAGCTATATAGGTGTAAAGCTGATTGGATTTTTCATCTCAGTAATTTGTAGGTTTGTGATGTAGATTACGTGGATAGCATGGTTATCATCAAATAGATTGTTTCAGTATCTGTAGTTTTTGTATTAGTTGCTTTTAATTTATATTTTCTACTGTTACATTTCTTCCCTCCCCACTTCCTCCCTCCCATATCCGATCATTTATAAACCAATTCCTCCTGTTTATGTCTGTAAATACAATAGACTAGTACTGATTTTACAGTGAAAAAATTACTGTCATTTTGGTGTTTCTTAATTGTAATAACATGTAAGAAAGTTGTATCTCCAGATTTGGCATTTACATCTTTATGGTTTCTTTTTTGATCCAAGTTTTATATAAATTGTTGCAGATATTTTCAACATTTCTCATTTTCAATACTAATATTGTCTTTGATTTTCTGTATTTGCATTTATTTATCTTTCATAGATGGCGAGGAAGTCGTACACTCATTTCATTGATGTTGAAAGTTCTGAAGAATCTTTAAATGATGAGGAAATGTTTGATCATGACGAGGATTTAGCTAGTGATGATTTACATCAATCCGAGGTTCACAATAGTTTTCTGTCTTTTTCTATTCAATGTATTCTTTTTTAGTGTGATCTATTTACTATGTTTTTATTTTTATCAGATTAATACTTCAGAAGATCTTGAACGCATCAAACTTGCTGCTTATAAAGAGGTTTTGAAGGATGTAAGTCTTTTTTTTCTGTTTTTATTTCTTATATCTAATTTTATTATGTTTTTTGTTTTCTATTAATTATTTTATATTTGCAGTATGCTGAGATTAAGATGTTGAAAAGGAAGCTTGCCATGACTCTAAACAATCAGGTATTTTTCTTTTTTATTTTTTTCTCAATATTTATATTTATTTTTCAATTATTTTGTCATTGTTGCAATTATTTATTTAATTTTTTTGTTTAGGAGCACAAGATAAACTTAACCAGTTCCAAAACAAAGGATGCCTTCACTCGTTTTTCTGTCAGTAATTTTTCTGGTGTGATTGATGCTTTGCTACCAGAACAGAGACATGTTATTGAACAGTATGGCTTAGGTCCTTTGCTTGAGTTTGACAAGTGTGTAGTTCCTAATAAGTTTGTCCAGTGGATTGCTCATCGTGTCAATTTCCGATCTTCTGATATTGTTATTGATGGCAAGGTCATATCTCTTACTAGAGAATCAGTACATCTTGTATTGGGTCTTCCTCTTGGTGACAAGCCTTTCCCATCTGATCATTCTGAAGGAAAAGCTATTATGTTAGCTAAGTTTCATAGAAATTCAATTCCATCTGTCAACTTTTTTGTTGATTTGATAGTGAAGCAAAAAGTGAAGTCAGATGAGGAGTTGATAATTGCTTTCATACTAGTCTCCATGACTAGTTTCTTGTGCTCCAATTCTTCATTGGTTCCTAGTTATCGCTATATGGGATTATTTCAGGACCTGTCTAACCTTAGAGACTATGATTGGTGTGGTTTTATTTTGGAATGGTTATTGAATGGTGTGAAATATTTCAATAAAAGCAAATCTTCAAGAATTTCTGATGGTGGCACCCTACGTGGATGCTGGTACTATCTAGCTGTAAGTTTTCCAGTCTTTAATTGTTTTTGTATATGCATTATGTTTTTTTAAAATTTTTTATATTAATATTCTTGTTTCTTTTTCTTTTTTTTAGGTCATGTATCTTGATTTTGTTGATTTTGGTGCTCGCCGAGTATCAGATTCTGTTCCTCGTATATCTGTTTGGAAAGGTGGTATGATTAAGACATATTTTGAATATGACTTGAAAACCAATGGATCCTATGGTTATCACCCTTTATTGGATTTGTCTCAGACGTGTTATTCCAAGGTTCTTTCATGTTTTTCTGTAGAATGATCTTCTTTGTATATGTTTCTTTTTTGTTATTTTTCTTATGTCTGATTTTTCTTATGTCTTGGCCAGGATGCAGTTTATGGTCACATCCTTCTCCAATGCCAGTCTCCTGCAGATGCTGATCTGCTTGACAATAAGGCCAGATCATTCAAGAGTTCAGTGATTGGATTTGTAAAGATCAACCATGTTGTTTATGTGCCTTCTTTGTCAGATCCTCAAGATGTCTATCCAGTCAGTAATGCCTCTGCTGACCAGTGGAAATGTGAGGTTGAACAGAGCTGGATTGACTCACAGCGTAGGGTCAAAGCCAGATATGATTCGCTCTACAAAGACTGATCATTCATGTGGTATGTGTTATTGTATTGTAATGTTTGATTGTTGTGTTTGTACTATCTCTTGTTTTTTTGTGTGCTTGTACTACTCCTTGTTTATAACTTTTCTACATATATAATTTTCTGGTTACAGTTACAGTTAATACTATTTGGTATGACAGTGCATATTGACTGTACTTTGTGTCTAAGTTAATTATCATTTTCTTATGTGATAATTGAGTTGTTCAATTAGTTTGCATTCTAAGCAATGCAGCTTAATTCAGTCTGCTACTGTAGTTAATTTTAGTTATAATTTGACTGTCATTTGGGAGTTCAACGATAGGAAGAAGCTGAGAGGCAGGCAGCAGCTCCATGCCTGGAGCAGATGTGCTTACCCATGCCTTGACTTGTCAGCACCCTCATAACTTGTCAGCTTTTTCTCCATTCTAAGCAATGCAGCTTAATTCAGTCTGCTACTGTAGTTTTGTTAAATTATTCAGTGTTTTGTGCATCTGATTGGTTCATGTACTGTAGTTTTGATAAATTTTGACTTTGCATCTGTGGGTTTCCACTTGATTTCCTAAATTTTTTAATATTTGTAATCCATAGAAATATTTTGATAATTTGATTTTTTGCAAATTTTGAATTTTTATTTTGACATCTAACACATTGTGTTAGAATGCTAAAACTTGAGCAAGCATACATGCTGAAATAATTAAAATGACAGTATCAATAACATGAACTTACAATGCAGTTCTTATTGTCAGTTCTGAGTAATTGCCATGTAATGCTTGTATAGTATAGGTAATTTGTACTGATGATCTGATGTTTGTATTATGAAATATTTGCAAAATTCTGATAATTTGTATTATGTTTGTATTATGAATTCTTTGCAAAATTCTGATAATTTTGATAATTCTGATAATTTGTATTATGTTTGTATTATGGCAATATGAGTTTGCATCTGTGGGGTTCCTCTTGATTACATAAAATTTTGAATATTTGTAATACATAGAAATTTTTTGATAATTTGTTTTTTGTAATTTCTGATTTTTTATTTTTACATCTTACTTTGCTTCTGTTGGTGGTTATGGTAGATGTAGTATGTGAGGTAAAAAGGAAGTTACTTTGATGTAGATTTGCATGGTTATACATTTCATACTTGCCGTTTCTGAGTACTATTCTTTGTAACTCTCTTGACTTGTTTTTATAAAATTTGTGACGACCAGCAATTTGGCAATTTGTCAAAATAAGGTTATATGTCTTCTTGTTTCTTTTTGTTTTTTTTTGCAGCAAGGATATATGTCAGCTCTGTGTGTATGAACCTTTTTAACATACATCTGATTTTTTTTGAGTTATGATTGTTCCAGATTTGCATTGTAGTGCTTCTCACTTTGCTGTTGTTTTTGATAGCAAACTTGGCAAATGAGATATCTTGATTGCTGAAATTGACAATGGTAATGTAGTTCTGTTATTTGAGTAGGACAGGGAGACCTTGTGAACTTAAAAACAAAAGAATGTGTCTCTGTTCTTTGGTCTATGGAACATTACTCTTTCTACTGTCATTTCCCCTTCTCTTGTGATTCAGAAGTTGTTCTGCTATTGTGGTAGGTCCAAAAAATCTTGTTTTTTGAGTCAGAAAACATTCTTGGATACATTGTGATAGAATGCTAAAAATTGAGCAAGCATACATGCTGAAATAATTAAAATGACAGTATCAATTACATGAACTTACAATGCAGTTCTTACTGTCAGTTCTGAGTAATTGCCATGTAATGCTTGTATAGTATAGGTAATTTGTGTTGATTTGTATTGGTAACTCAAACTTGGCTGGTGTTTTCTAGTCTCAAACCTTAATTGCATTCATTCTATTTGAATGTTTAATTTTGTGCCAGCAGATGTGATGAAATATTTAAATGACAGTTTTAGTTTACTGAAGTGCCAATGAAGTACATAATGTAAGATCAGTATAATTGCCATGTAATGATTGTATATGTCATTTGTACAAATCATAAGTTGTTTGTATATTGTTTTATATTTAAAATTCTGCTTATGTCCATATATCTTTCCCAATTCTTTTCTAGTCAAAATCTAAAATTCCATTCATTTTAATGTTATATTTCGAGTAAGCTTACTTGATGAAATAAAATGACAGCATAAGTTAAATGAACTTATGCTGCAGTTCATATCATAAGTTTAGTACAATTACTATGTAATGAAACCCAAGGTTATCTTTATTGCTAATCTGATGTTTGCATTTTTTTTCTACTTCCAAAAATTTGCATCTGCATTTTTTTTTTATTTTGACATCTTACTTTGCATCTGTGGGGTTCCTCTTGATTCCCTAAAATTTTGAATATTTGTAATCCATAGAAATGTTTTTTTACTTTGGAATTTGCAATTTTTTTTGTTTTTATTTTGACATCTTACTTTGCATCTGTGGGGTTCCTCTTGATTCCCTAATTTTTGAATATTTGTAATCCATAGAAATGTTTTGTTACTTTGCAATTTGAATTTTTTTTTGTTTTTTTACCTCTTACTTTGCATCTGTGTGGTTCCTCTTGATTCCCAAATTTTTTGAATATTTGTGATCCATAGAAAAATTTTGATATTTTGAAATTTGCATATTTTGTATTTGTATTTTGACATCTTACTTTGCATCTTTTGGGTTCCTATTGATTCTCAATTGATTGTTTTGTTCTGTATATGACCTTTTGCATTTCCATATATTGGGTATCCCTCAATAACCGAAATCTGACAATATATGTAATTTTACATCTGAATATTGCAATCAATGTCTTCTTCTGCACATGACGTTCTGCATTTCCATCTGATTGTTATGATCGGTACCACAAATATTTGAGTATATGTATTCCATAGAATAATTTAAATGACGGTATCACTGTATTGAACTTACAATGCAGTTCATGCTGTAAGTTCACTACAATTGCCATGTATGTTTTTTATAGGTCATTTCTACTGATTATAAGTTGTTTGTAGTTTGGATTATTTCTCAAATTCTGCATATGTCCATATGACATTTGCATATGTTGGATTCCTCTTGATGACCATAAATTTTGATTATTTGCAATACATAGCTATTTTATCGTGATTTGTCATTTTAAACTTTGTCTTGTTCATTTGGACTGCATATCTTGTATCTTAGTCTGATTTTAATTTCATCTGATATAATAGCTTTTAACTTATTTATTGGATTTTTTTGTCAGGTTGAACATGATCTACGCAAGACTTTTGATCTGATGCAAATGGACTCCGAAAAGTTTCAATCTCAAATGGATTTTGTTTCAGATTTTATATCTTATTTTCAGGCCTGCAGTTGTTTAACGTCTCAGTTCTAATTAGTCTTTGTACATAAAGTACTTTAGTTTGTTAGTAGTAATCTGTGTGAACAATCAGCTGGTTGCTTTTGGCACTGTTTGAACTTGTGTTTGCATTTGCTCGTAGCTGTGTAAATATGTAAATATGTTTTCTCAAATTTGGGTGAAAGTTCCTTACATTTCACTCGAATATGTCTTCTTAGGTTTTTGAGTGTTTTATTATGTTTGTGTCACCTGGGTGAGGATTATGTTTATTTCACCCAAATCTGAACTCGTTTGAAATTTGGGTGAGATATACCTTTTCCTCACCCAGGTGAGGAATCCCTAAGTTTCACCCGAGCACGGCATAGACAGATCTAAAAAAAAAGTTCCCCTTGTCGTTTCTCCTTTTATTTTTCCTTTTTCCTTTTTCTTTTTATGGGCCTTTGGACATGTGAGTCAGTTTGACAACGATAGAGCAGGGCAGCAGGCACGCTACCCTGGGCTTGCAAATTGGGCAAATGTGGTAATAGCTAGTACTTGACAGATCATGATCGGAAAGCTACCATACTGCAAAATGGAGAACCGGTGGATAGCACATTATTAGCGGGCTAGAAATCCGGGTCACATGCGTATGCTACCAGAAATCAGTAAATCGCAGGTTGAAAATGAGAAAAGGAATTACTGTGCAGCTCTCATCATGGGCGCGTTTGGTTAGGGGCGGCAAAAATTTTGCCAGTAATAAATGCAACTTTGACTGCTAATTAGGGGTATTAAATAAAGTCAGTTTACAAAACTACCTCCACAACCCCCGGGCAAAATCGCGAGACGAATCTAATGAAGGCTTTGACCGCATGATTAGAGGATGATTACTGTAGCAAATCATGGATTAATTAGGCTCATTAGATTCGTCGCGCAAAGTTGCACTCATCTGTGAAAAGGTTTTGTAAATAAACTTCATTTGGTACTCCACGCATGTGAGATTCTTTTTTGCAAAATTTGTGGCAAAAAAAACCCACACGGCCCATGTACCCTTCCTCTGGACAACTGCCATGTGACCTGAGAAAAGGAATTGCTGTGCAGCTCAGGGTTGGGCGCCCGCCGCTGCCTGCGCGACACGTGGTGGGAGCTGGGGCCCATGCGGCATCCCAGCTGCGCCGGGCTCGGCTATTTAAAAGTAGCACACTGCAATTGCTCGTCCATCGAGCTCCGGCCATCTCCTTCAGAAGAAGCACTCGAGCACAGACCAAGCTGCAGGAAGTGACGGTGAGTCGACGCCTCCCGTCCCCCTTCGGCTCACCGTTCCTGGCCGGCCATCCTACCAATCTTGTTACTCCTCCGATCTACTCCATCTCGATCAAAGTTTAATCTGGAGCTCCATAGCTAGTGCGTGTGTTCTTCGATTTCTTGCTGAATTCTGTTCATTAATTTGCTAATTTCCCGTTGAAATTAACTAGGATGGATTGATCGTTTATTTTGCCACAGAAAACTAAACAAATTAACCGTGCGTTGTTGCTCATCTCTCCTAGCTGCTAGCTTGGAGATCATGGCGGACACGATGGCTCATCATCTGCTGCCTGTGTCCGTGGCGAAGAAGCAGCCGAGCGCTCGTCCGTTCGCAGGTCTCCGTCTCGCCTGCGAGTGGGCCCTCCTCACCGCCGTCTCGGCACTCGCCTACAGCTACGCAATCACCGACTTCTTCCACGCCCACTGCAACCCCGTAATTAGCTACACACCTCTTCGATGCTCGATCACGTTCGTCGATCACACGGTCAAGTCTAATTTCCTTCCTGCGTGCTCGATCAATCGTGCAGCTGTACTCGGTGTTCTTGCGGTGCGTGGATCCGGAGCTGACGGAGGACGACGCAGAGACGATCGCCCTCTGGAACGGGATCATGCGGTACGCCGCGGCCCAGGCGTTGGCGGCGGCGCTGGCGCTGCTGCTCCCGTGCCGCCGCCGCTGGATCCGCCGGGCCCTCGCCTACATCGCGTTCGCGGCCGGCATCGTCAGCCACTGCTTGTACTGCGGCGCCTTCCTCGACTTCGCCGCCACCAACCCAGGATATCTGCCCCTCCTCGTCCAGATCCCCTGCAGCGCGGCCATCTTCATGTTCGCGGTGGGCGACCTCGCCGGCTTCGTGGCCCTCCTCCTGGAAGACGAGGACTGAGGTACGGTGTATGTAAAGCAAGGCAGCAAGCAAGCAAGCGTATCTGCGTACGTGGCCGTACGGAACATGTAGCTCGAACACGAGGTTTCCGAGATAAGTATAGCTCTACGGAACGTATATATATACGTACACATGGATGGTGTGACACGATTGATCGAGTTCCGTGTACATGTGAATCTAGTAGCACACACTGTCACCTAGCTCATGATCGAGTAGTATATGTACTCTAATAATTAGCATGTGTGCTGTTACTGGATTGTAGTTGAGGCTCTGAGCTGAGATACACTATTAATGAACAATGGAGTCTTGATGTGTATGCTGGTGACCTCTCTACGTACACGATCATCAGTTACGTATACGTACTCAATTATATTCAGTCTCGATATAATGTTGGTGAACTTATGCTGCAGTTTATATGTATATATGCGTGTATTCATATTAATTGTTTCTGGTGTCGAGCATTGTTGTACACCGACATATGCATTGACACACATGCACACTACCAGATAGAATAGATGGATCTATTTTGTGCTGTAGACCTGTAGTTACATATTGCCAGCTTCAGTGCTACGTCGATTTTGTTCAGCAAAATAAACGACAACAGATAAGGTTCGCTGGCCACTATGCTGAGATCGATTAGTGGGTCCAACAAAAAATTATAAAAAAACTGACTAGAGTAGCTTCTCCTCTCATCTAATCCTGCGCCTCTCTCCCCCCGTCAAAAAGCAAGGACGCCGCTGCATCCCTGCAAGCTGCGGCCCCGCCGGCCGCCGGTCACCGAGGGCAGCCCTGCGCGGGAAGCCGAAGGAGCTGCTTCGGCTCGCCGGCTGCAGCGTAGGTCCCGCGAGAGTTTGCAGCACCGAGCGAGGGCTGAGGCGAGGGCTGAGGAGGCACCTGCGGCAGGCGGCCGGCCTCGCGGAAGGCGGCGCGGGAGGCATCGGCGCCGCCACCTTGGTACCGCCGGCCATCGAGGGGCAGGGACCGCGCATTTCTTGGGTGCCGAGGGCAGGGGCCGCGTGCTTCCTGTTGCCGCCGGCCGCCGAGGGGAAGGAACAGCTTGTACGCTCAGTCGAGTTTTTTTATTCCACAAACGTCGAACCGTCTTTGGACTTCGATTTCTGCTCTGACACATTCGGTTCGCCACCTACTATGTGCTCTGTTCGATTTTTTGGGCTGTAAATCGTTTTTGGAGGAACACTGGAGCTGCCCTTCATATTTGATATAGGGCGTGTTTGGCAGCCCGGGACAAAAAATTGTCCCGGATTACTGTCGCATGCATGAGAGCCTAAATGAAGTTTATTTACAAAACCTTTTCACAGATGAGTGCAACTTTGCGCGACGAATCTACTGCACCTAATTAATCCATGATTTGCTACAGTAATGCTACAGTAATCATCCTCTAATCACGTGGTCAAAGGCCTCATTAGATTCATCTCGCGAATTTGACAGGGGTTGTGGAGGTAGTTTTGTAAACTGACTTTATTTAATACCCTTAATTAACGGTCAAAGTAGCATTTAATGCAGGGATCAATTTTTTGATCCCTCATCCGAACACGCCCATACACAAGCGTACGTAGAAATTCTCAGATAATGCTAGGATCTTAGCAAGTGTCTTACACATTCTAGCTAGGTAGCATATCAAGCAAGCTCTTGAGCTTAGGCCGCGTTTCTTTGGAGGGTGAAATTTTTTTTACCCTACTTTGACCACTAATTAGGGGTATTAAATAAAATCAGTTTACAAAACTATCTCCACAACCCTCGGCAAATTCGCGAGACGAATCTAATGAGGCCTTTGACCGCACGATTAGAGGATGATTACTGTAGTATTACTGTAGCAAATCATGGATTAATTAGGCTCGTTAGATTCGTCGTGCAAAGTTGCACTCATCTGTGAAAAGGTTTTGTAAATAGACTTCATTTAGTACTCCATGCATAAAAGATTCCTTTTGTAAAAAATTTTCTCCACCCCTACGAAACAAATATACAGCACTACCTACCAAGCGCTGCGGAATTGAATCCAAGTCCTTTTCCATATATATATTGTGTATATGTGTTTTCCACTTGACCGAGACGGCTCAATGAATGGGTCGGAGCAATCAGCCAGCTCCTGTCGTCATGTATGCCACGTTCTGAATTTCTGATTATCACTGACGATGCGTGAATGATACTAGCAGAGAGACGCGTGAGACGAGAGTATTGGCTAACTTACAAAAGACAAGAGAGAATAGCTAATACACAGGTGCAGTGTATCGCTGTCGACGGGCACACGTCGCCTATCACTAAAAGAAAAGAGCATTCATTTTACTCCCTCCACTAAAAAATATAGATCATTTTAGTTTTATCCTAAACCAAACTTCTCTAACTGTGATCAAGTTTATAGAAAATGTACTAACATCTACAATATACCAAATGCATAACCTAATAACCAGACATATTTGTTGGTGGATTTAACGAAAATTGATTTGATGCTGTAGATGTTGGTTCAATAACTTGATCAAAATTGGATAACATTGACCAAGAGTAAAACTAGAATGCATGACCTGAGTTTAAGTTCTGGAATGGAGAGAGTAACATTGAACCAGCCGGGCAGTCACCGTGTCCTCATGGCCACCCGTGACGAGCCTGCTACCACATGGGTCATCAGTCCCAAACTTTTTTCTTTTTTGAAGGAAAACTCCCAAATGTTTCTATTTCACGATGTTAGATGATCAAGACGTCAGGTCATCGTCCCATCAATCGAAGACTTAGCTGAGAAGGGTGGAGGCGGAGCTGAATCGTCCCCCATGCATTTCTGGCAAGGATAGGGCTGTGCGCTAGCTGTGCATATGCATGCACATGTGCTAGTGAACAAATCACTGCATAGCACGTGCCAGCTGCCTGGGCTAGTAAAAATTGGCAAGCTAGCTAGGTGGTGTAGTAACATTCTCATCTTCTACCACAACCTCCAACTGGTCCAGTTAATTGATTGGGACTTCGAAAAGCAAATTGTGTATTGGGTAATTTTATTGAGCCTGGTTAATTTTATGCGAGGTGGTGTGGCAAACCGGTAAACTGGCCCGGTTATGAGTCACCATATGTACCATGTCCTATGTACTACTACACGAGACGAGCATGTATCTAACACTAAAGAAACTGATGATGCATCATCATATATGCATCTAACACTATATATAGCACGCATCATAGAACTTACTAGCCTTGAGAAACGGTCAAGGCATATATGCAGCGCGTTTGGAGCACCATGTATTCACGTTCACCAGTAGAAGCATTTCATGCATCGTGCTTAAACTTTAATTTGCAGTAGTATGGGCTAGTACCTAGTGTATGTATATTGACGAGGCGCTGCAATTGCATTGCTTTGGTCTGCTGGTTTCTGCACGGAGCTAGCATCGATCAACCTTTTTGACAGGCAAGCGTGCAGAAGACTTATTAGCTCAGAAAGGGCCTTGCTCAGCCGTGAAGGGTTTTGGACGTCACATGCATGTAGCAGAGAACATGGCATGCATGTAGCAGATTAGGAAGGTTTTTTTTTCCTTGCAGCGCGTGGCTAGCTCGGAGCCACGGTTTAGGAAGGCTGCTTGTTTTTTCCTTGCAGCGCGTGCCTCCTGGCTCCAACTCCAACATGATTTCTATTGTCTGCATCTTAGCCTGACCGATCCATATGGGTTGCAGCACCTTCCACCTTGTACCGTTCGTGGATCCGCCGCAACCACAGCACCAATCCAGAAAACGCGAAAATCATAACTCTTCGTTGCGATCAAGCGCCACCGGCCACCGAGCTAACCAAAGCAGGCATAGAGCAATGGATCCTAGCGCCGACGACGACACGATGGTGGTGCTGCCACTATCACCCCCTTCCGCCGCCGCCGCCGACACGACGGTGGCGCCGGCACTGTCACCCCCTTCCGCCGCGGACGGGATCGGTCAGCGCTGCAGGCGCCGTGCCGGCAAGGTCAAGAAAGCCATAAAAGATGCCACTACCAGAGAACCCTCTATCGATCCGGGTACATCAATACCGAATTTTTAGCACCTAGTACTAATACCACGTTGGTACCGGGTCCAGAAAAAAAAAACGAAGTCTCATAGGTACCGGGTGGTGGCAACCACCGGTACCAATGAGCTTTCAAAGAATTGGTACCGGGTGGAGGCTCCACCCGGTATCAATGTGGGCAACATTGGTACCGGGTGGAGCCTCCACCCGGTACCAAAGTCCATCCCGTCGTAAATATCTGGACGGCGGCTCTCCCTTATCTCCCTTATCCTCCACATCTCTCTCTCTCTTCTCTCTCGGTTCCTGAGGGCGGGCGAGCAGGGGCAGGCGCTGCCGCCGGCTCCTGGAGGGCGAGCGCGCGGCCTGGAGGCGGCCTGGAGNTTTTGCGATAGTGATTTTTTGCATTGTGAGATGTATTCATAAGATTCTTGTGAAATTGTGATTGCGATTCTTGTGTTTGTGAACATACAAGGATTGGAGAAACTGGATCGAAGAAACGGGATTTTTTTTTATTTCGTCAAAATTGCTTTGGTACCGGGTGGTGAGATCCGTGACCAATGGCTCAAATTTCGTGGCTTCCGTGATCTACATAGGACCCCATGGTCAAACGAAATGTATGCAGCTAAACAGTCTGCAACCTGTTTACAGGTTCTACAATAGAGATTACACAATTATTAACGAACTGTATGCAGCTAAAAATTATGCAACTTGTTTACAGGTTCTACAATAGAGATTACACAATTATACACAATTATTAAACTTGTACATCATCAAAAACTCTGTAATTTTTTCGCAAAAAAACTCTGTAATTTTCGTGAATGAAAAATCATATGGGCTCCTGTCCCAATTCGATGTTTTGAGGGCATCTTCATATGGGCTCCTGTCCCAATTCGATGTTTTGAGGGCATCACCCAAAAGGGCTTCCGTCGCTCTTCTTCGCCCGACGCGCCGAGAGGAAGAAGAGCAGGGGCATCAGCGGCGGGGGCGGGAGAGTTGGGCAATCGGGGGGTTGCGCTCAGACGCCGGTGTGCACGAGAAAAGGGCGGTGGTCATCGGAGCTGAACTCGTGCTGCATCAGCTGCTGCTCCGTGCTGAAGGCAGTTGGCCGCGACATCTTATCAGGCATGGCTGATGGATGTGAAATTGGCATGGCTAATGCATATGAAATTGGAAATGGTGCCGACCACTTGAGCTGGCAAAGTCGCCGCCGGATGAAAGCTTAGAAGACTCTTGCTTTTCATAATACAGAAATTGCTTTTCATATACGGTAGTCGATTCGGTGTTTGATCAGCATTACTGCATTAGCAATCGCCATGTCTCTAGTTTGAGCTTAGTAAAGTCGTGGGCCAATTTGAGCTTAGCAATGGCACGCCAGCCAGAGCCAACACAGTGCACACAGCAGCAACTGGCCAGCTGCGGCGGCCAATTTGATTGGCACTGCTTCAAAAGGGAAATTATTGTTTTGATTAATGTATTGGGTTTTGAAAAGGAAAAAAAATATGTTACTCACTCTATTTTATACGGTAGTTTTCTGTTGATTTTTCTAATGTACCACCATTCGTCTTAAATAAGACGAGAGTTGTTTTACGGTGCTCCATACTACTCTATACTAGTGTTTAAAAAGGACTAGTATAAAAAGATCGTATGGTTCAGATTAATTGTATACTACTGGAAATTTCAACTTCAACTGTAGTATAGTAGTATACAGTGAGTAGTACAGTAGTATATGCGTATTTTAGGAAAAACTTAATGGCGTAATTGATTTTAAAAAATCACTTTGATCCTTGATATATATTTTTGTATTTTCAATCTCTAATTTTATTTTCATCTAAGCGAAATTACTAAACTACCTCTTACTTATGGGGTCTATACTATATAGTATATACCACTCGTTGGTAGTATAGATTACCGTAAAAGAGCTCGACGACGAATGGTGCCCTGATATGTATGCTGACATTTTACATCAACTGCGTCCCTGCTTCCGTAAAAAAAAAAGTGAACTGCAGCTGCTCTCTCTCCATTCTTGGCCGCGCGCCGTGCGACACGTAGCGGGTGCCGCGGGCCCACACGCGGCATCTGCTCTGCTCGTGTCGCGGCTACTTAAACCCAGCTCCAGGAGCAGCTAGCGAGGCCTTTGTGCTATGCAACACTGCTATTGATCGAGCATCCACCTCCATCACCTTGAGAAGAAGCACGCCAAGCTAGCTAAAGCTAGGTCGCAGAGATCCGGTGAGTCCGTCCCTCCCGTTCCCAATCTGACTTCTTTTTTTTGCATCCTCTGACAAAATCTACCACATTTCGATCAATGTCTGTCGTTTGGAACTAGACTGCTGTCTTTTCGCCCTGAAATCTGTAAACTGAAGATGGGTCCATGTCCACTAATCTTATTCCTCCTCGGATCCACTCCATTTCTTCGGTTATTTGCTTGGAACAAACTACAAGACTGCAATCAAAGCTGTTTTATCTTCTTCTTAATGCGTATGGATCGTTTGTTACTTTTGGGTTAGAAGAGAAAATGACTAATAGTTAACCGTGCATTGTTCTTGATCTAGTTTAGCTTGGGTCCATGGCCGAGAGGATCAGGATGGGCAAGCAGCTAGCCCCTCCGCTGTTCGTGTCCGTGGAGAAGAAGAAGAAGCAGGAGCGCGCGTTTCCTCCGTTCCCCTCTGTACTGCTCGTCAGTCTTTGGGGGTTCTTCAACGCCGGCGTCGTCGCCCTCACCGTCGCCATCACCCACGCGCTCTGCGTCTACACCATGCCCCACGAGCTGGTTCGTCAACGAACTACTCCTTGTCTCCTTGGAATTTTACCTGTCGATCGTGTTCGTGGCTTCGTGGTGCTGCAGCCCTCATGGCTAAATACGCCAGTCGAGCTGACGGACGCGGACGGCGACAAGGCATGCGCCCTTGCGCGCGTGTACATCTACTTCAGCGTGCCCCAGGCCGCCGCCGCGACGCTGGCGCTGCTACTCCCCGGACACCGCCGCCGGATCCGCCGGGCCCTCGCCTACGTCGTGCTCGCGGCCGCCGTGGCCAGCCACTGCATGCACGCCAGCGCCATCGGCATCTACCGCACCGCCGATCCAGGGGAGCATGTCGTCCGCAGGGTCCTCACACCTCTGGGGCCATCTTCATCCACGCGATGGGCGACCTCCTCGGCTTGCTGGCCCTCCTCATGGGAACGGAGGAGTAGGTTAAGCAGCTAAGGACAGCGGCTCGCGGCCAGCCGATGTGAGATCTTGGGATGGGAGCTCCATCCATGGATCATCTCATAAGGTCCTGAATCTAGCTAGCTACTTGTTGGTAGCATATAGTACGTGCGGTGTGAGATGTATCGCCTTCGCCTAACGTGTAGTACGTGTGCATCTGGTAGTGCATATACTGTAAATTAATTCGGTACATCTCGCCTACTATCACTTCATCAAGGAGATCTTTGTAAATATTTGTGCAGTAGTAATTATCATGCCTGCTGGAACTGTGACTGGATTTTGTGGTGCGAGATATTTCATCCAGCTACATAAACTCTTTGACGTGTATTACATCCGGTAGACAGTGCGTGGTTCTAGCTAGCTAGCCCTTGCACTTAATGGGGTCAAGTACATGCACATCTTCCATTCAAATACTACTACTCCGTTTTTGTATATTTGACGTTAAGACAATCTGATTAGTTCTTTTTTGAACTAATCTTGATGTCCTAGCGTCAAATATATAAAACCGGAGGTAGTGCTAATTAAAAAGACGAATCTTAAATGTCGTTTTTGGCACGTATTTGGTAAGATAGGATAGGATAGTGAACAATAAGGGCACGTACAACTCAAAGACGAGGTCGTCTTAACGCCACGAAAGCATATCCATCTGACTAGAGAATATACACTTGGAGACAAGTTAGAATCCATTCATACATTTTACTCATAAACTTAAGTTAGAGATATATGATAGTAATAATGAAACTCACATTGAAGGAGAGACACCTTCTTGGTGTGGTGAAACGGTTGCTTCTATGCATAGCGCGCGCAAATGGAATGGCCGGTCTCTAACCGATTGATCGTAATTCTTTTGACTCATTTATTTATATTTTGGGCGTGTTTAAATTTGGTAACTTTGCATAAAGTTTTCACCTTGAGAACCATGTCAGTTTATTTTTTTTTCTCTGTGCACGTGGCCCAATGCATAAACTTTTCACCGATTCACCGAATTTAAACACCCCTTCACCTGAGATTTGAAAAAAATGAAAAGGAAAAGAAAAACCTACTACTAGCTAGCTAGCTAGCTATCGATGTGATTACCTACTATACCTTACCTACAAAAGGTGCCATAGCATATGGAGCAGTAGATGATAGCTCTGCGAACTACGTTTCAATTGATTCCCACGGCACACAGACACAGTCGTCTACTTTTTGAACGGCAGATTTTACAGTCTTTATTACTGGCTCCATAGCATGCATGATGCCTATGTGTGTGAACGGCGACAGCAGCATGTGATGCATGCACACCCGGTGGTGCTTTCTTTTTCGAAAGGGAAAGCATTAAAGCATCTTCAACGGCCTCCCTTTCCCTTTTTCCTTTTTTTTATTTATAGGAGAATCCCTTTTCACAATTGAAGAATATTGGGGAGAAGTGTTCCAACAGATCCTCTTTCCCCTTTTTCCTTTTCTCTCTCCTGCCATGCGGGCCACATATGTCAGTGTGTGTGCTTTTACTTCTTCCTTTCTTCCTTGCTGCCTTCCTTCTTCGCTCGGGCGAGTGTCCGGCGGTCGGGCTACAGCACTGCCCGCCGGCTCCGACATGCAGTGCATGCGACCCACGCCGGCGAGGAACTGGCTCATGGCCGCGCACACCTCGTCCTCCTCGATGACGTCGCCAACGTTGGCCTCTAGGGCTCCAACAGTGGTGCCACGGGGATCCACATGCCCCTTGATCTGCAGGCCGCCCATGGGGCTCGCCTACAGCAGCAGCGTCAACCCGACGGCGTCCGAGTGTGGCGAGAGGCCCAGCACCTGCTTCTCGTGCGCTTGCTGCGGCCACGGCGCTGAGCAGGGATGTGGCCATCCGCTGCATCTCCGTGGAAGCGGTCGTACAGGGCCGGCGAGAAGGGGCAGTACATGGAGCTGAGGCCGAGACGCAAAGGACCCTCGGGAGGCGACGCGGGTCGTGGCCGCCGCCGCCGCCGCCCCCACTGCCGGGTCTGGGCTGTGGTTCACGGCGCTGGACGACCATCCTACGCGGCGGCTGGTGCGACAAGTCTTCGCCCGTGCTTGGGGCGGCGGTGCAGCGGCGCACGGCCAGGCTCCAATGGGCGGCCACAATTTCTTTGGAGTTTGAGATCGTGTGGCACAGAAGAGAAAAGTGAAAAGGGGAAATGAAAAGGGGGAGGGGCAAATCCCCTTTAGAAAGGGGAGAGCAGGTGAGTTAAAGGCGATTGAGAAAAAATTAAAGAGAAACGGGAATAGAAAGGGGATCTGTTGGCAGGGCCGTACCTAAGATTTTGAGGCCTGGTGCAAAATATAAAATGAGGCCTATATTAAGAAATATATAACTAAAATAAATTTTAATTTGATTATATAATGCACCATGATTGATTTTTTGTTACATGTGGGACAGTAATAAATTAGAGGGAAGTAGAGGAAAAATGGTAATAAGTTGCAGCGTAAGTGCAAGGAGGATTATTGGAGGAGTAGATTTGTCTCATGGAGACATGGACTCGCCTTGCTTGTCTACTTGAGAAGATAAACTATGCACGTCGGAACCAATCCGATCTTGTTGCGTTAATGATGGAGCCTGATGTAGGAGAGACAGCAAATTGGACTAGATGCACTTTGCTTTGCAGACTTAGTGACTAGTACAGTTGTGGATAGCTAAATTTGACACCTTCAATGGCTTAAATAATAATGTGATCAAGAAATTTATTTGGCTCCATTTTCAACTTGGTTCGGCTTTACAAATTACAATAAAAAAACTAGCTAGATCAAAGTCAAGTTGGAATAGCAGATTGCATGCTAGAATTTATTTTTGAAAAAATGAAGGCAAAGAGAGAAACAAGCAAGCAAGCATGCGTTGGGATTTTGTAGGCATGTTGAAATCAAAGAAAAGAGGTCGTATGTTGTGCTTACATGCATGCATTAGGACGGCACAGTGGAGAGATTAAAAGACAGAGAAGAAAATCAATACATACATGTACATACACGTACGGAACTAGTACAACTAATTTTGCATGCACCCCAAGTTGGGGGCCCCTAGATTTTGGAGGCCCTGTGCCATCGCTCCACTTGCACTGCCCAATATACGGGCCTGTCTGTTGGAGAGGGTTTTTTCGTCTCAATTCCCTTTAACCAGAAATAAAGGGAGAGAGGATTAGTTTTCTCAATCTGTTGAAGATGCTCTTGTATATATGCACATGCAGCCCTCTCTCCATCGCCGTCGCAGCATGCGTCTTGCTTGGCTTTCAAAGTTTCCGATCGAATGTATGCATGCCACGGAGTTGCAGATATTCGCAGCTAGCAGCTTTCCTTTTTGTTGGCATGCACGCATCGTTGTGACCAGTGAGGATGCCCATGGATGAATGGAGTACATATGTTTGAGCGTGTGACGTCACATGCACGTCCTTGGTAAAGATAGGATATAGTAGGGTCACTACCGGAAACCCATATTTTGCCGTGTGTCCAATGCTTTGCCGTGTGTTTTCTATCGGGCACACGGCAAAGTACATGTTTGCCGTGTGCCAGACCAACGGCACACGGCAAAGAACAGACACACGGCAATTAGGTCCTTTGCCGTGTGCCCAGTCTGCGGCACACGGCAAAGGACCTGCATGCGCTGCGCACGTGCCATGGCCGGGTGCCGGCCGTTAAAGGCCTAACGGCCGTCAGTCTTTGCCGTGTGTTTTCTTGGTGGCACACGGCAAACTCTAAGCTTTGCCGTGTGCCTCTCATAGACACACGGCAAAGTTGAGAAAATTTTTTCTCAAAAAACAATCCAAGCATTTTATCCTCTCTACATATAGTGTTTTCTACTTCATGTTACAATTTCGTTCATTTCTCGCACTGTTTGCTATATTTAAAATTTAATTTCCATTACTAGATTTTCTGACGTATAAGTCAAATTTGAACTGCAAGTACAAGAAATAAAAGAACAAAGTGAGCTGAAAATTGTCATTTGTGTTATTATAGGATGTGTAATACCTTATCCAAGAGTTCAAGGTAATTTGCGAACATTAAGTTCACGAATCTTTACCACATACGATTAGCGGAATAGTTTTTAAATTCTCTAAAATCCAAACAAAGTCTGAAAAACATGAGACTCGTCAATTTGTCATTATATCATACAAGAAGGCTATGGTAAAAAATATAAAAGATTTCGCACATTTTGTCATATATCTTGCTTACAAATCGAAGCATCTCACGAGAAGTTTCATAGATATGAGAAGTGTGTGGTCATGTTTATGGACGAAGTGACGTTTGAAATGAGGTTTGACTTCACAACTTTTTCTATAGGCACTAGAGAACATAAAATGTCGCACGGTTAATTTTGGTATTTTTTTGAATCCATTTGGTAATTTTACTTTATTACTTGCAATTCTAGAATTTGTATTGACATAAATTGAATTTGACCTTTAAATACATGAAATAATAGGAAAACATTGTAGAAAATTGATATCAATGTTGTAGAGCCAATGTCAGTCCTTAACCCATGCTATTCAAATGAAACTTTGAAATTTGTGTCTCGAAACAGGAATTCCTACGTGGTGCCGAACTACATAAAACAATAGACTTTTTACGTGTCTATGCATTCAAATAATAGATTTCATTCATAGAAGTATAAGATTTGCCATGTTCAGTGCTTTTCAAAATAATTTAGGTTTCTTGAATATTTTTAATTATTCTTTGCCGTGTGCCTCATATAAGGCACACGGCAAAGGGGGCTTTGCCGTGTGCCCAGATCTCTTTGCCGTGAGCCCAGATCTGTGGCACACGGCAAAGCCCCCCTTTTGCTGTGTGCCCCA
>CM014274.1:87269524-87314269 GCA_004135705.1 Alloteropsis semialata
GGCGTGATGCAGATTGCCGGCGAAGATCAGCCGGCGTCGTCGTGGGAGCACTACATCGCCGCTGACGATGTAGTCGATCGGGAAGGCCGGATATTTTCGAACAAGGCGCAGCGGGTGTTGAACGAACTGTGGGTAAGTCCTCCTCACACTACATTCCTCAATACATCACATTCATCGGACATTTATTGAAATAATGACATCACGTATATGTGCAGGATTTTTACAGATTGGAGGAGGGAGTACCGCTTGCAAGGGCGGTCGCGGTGGCTAACACGGCCTGTTACAAGCTGGTGGCGGATATGCATTATGAGGCGCGCATCCAGGCCATCATAACATACAGCGGATTACACGGAGAGCGGGTCAAGAAAGAGGTTGCAAGAAACATGAGGCTGACCCGGGAAGAATTCATTTCGGTAAATATACAACATTTCTGAGATGCAGTACGCTCCATTTGATTTTCTTATATGCCATGTACTTGATGACGCGCGTGCAGGTGCCTCCGTGGTGGTTAGCCACAAATGTCGTGTGCTGGGAACTGATGGTGGACAAGTGGTGCACGGAGGGTTGGGTGGAGATGCACAATGCTTGCCGGGAGCGGCGTTTGATGATGCCAGGTGCACTACACCATCAAGGCAACCGTCACCTCACCCAGTACAGGGCTGCCTGGGTATGTGAATTTATTTATTTATTCGAATGCTTAATTCTGTATAATTACTAATCATCTTGCTTTTTTTCGCAGTCGGCGGCACATGGTGGCTTGCCTTGCAGCCAACTCCAGGGATATGCTTTGGCCCACAAGGGGAAGGCGAAGTCCGATGTCACCTACAACCCGGACGACCCGCCCGAGGCGTATAGCAATCCGTCCATCCACAGCTGCCTGACTGATTACACCGAGATGGCACGGGAGGTCCATGGGCCGGAGTTCGATCCGAGCACGGAGCCCATTGATGGAGAAATCGTCATGAGGGTGGGAGGAGGCAAGAAGCATGGCCGCTACTATCTTGCCGACAGCTCACTCGACGCGGCCAGTATTCCCACACTTCCGCATATTCGAGGTAGGAGCACCGACTCAAGCCCGGCCATACGCCCATGGCCAACCTCTACACAGGCCCAGATGGAAGCACTCCAGGTTATTTATGTTTTACGCAACGTTCATTGATTTTTACATATGCTTGCTTTGTATTCTAACCCTTGGATCAAATATTGTAGGCCCGGATGGACGCAGAGTTTAAAGCACGGGAGCAGGAGATGGAGGCGAGGTGGCAGGCCGAGCGAGAGAGGATGGAGCAAGAGTATCAGCGGAGGCAGGAGGCTGATCGCCTGAGACTGGAGCAGGCGCTTCAGTACATGCAAAGTTTGGGGGCGGCGATAGGTCATTCGCCGCCACAATTCAGTTCACCGCCACCTCCACTTCGGGCAGCTACTCCTACTCCTGTGAGTGACTTGACAATCTTGTTGTTTCAATTATCCCGTAGCGACTTAGTACTTTGAATGATGGATAAAGCTACAATGACTTAGGATACAGTACAATGACTTTAGTTGGAATGCTCCTAACTTAGAACTTTGAATGATGGATAAATCTAAACTTAATTCGAACTAATGCCTTAGGACAACTACAATGACTAAGAACTTAGGATGAAGTTAAAATGTAATCTTTTCACCTATTTGCAGAATCAATCGGCGGCATCCAATGATGGGCCAGTCAATCCAGACATGTCGCCTCAGTGGCCGCCTCAGCCTCAGTGGAGTCAGCCTCAGCCTCAGTGGAGTCAGCCTCAGCCGCCTCAGTGGCCGCCGCCTCAGGCTCAGTGGCCGTCTCACATGACGTGGCCGCCGCATCAGCCGCCGCCGCCGCCGCCGCAGCAGCAGTGACTTGCTTTGTTTGGACTCGTACGGCTTTGTATGGACTCGTATGGATTCATATGGACTTTGTATGGACTTATGTGGACTCGTGTGGCTTCTGGTTATTGTGACATTGCTATTGTGATATATGAAATGCGTGTGATGTTTATTGTGAATTGTTTGTGCTGTTTTGGGTACCATATACGAGCAGAAACGAAAATTTTGAAATCTGGTCACTTTGCCGTGTGCATTTACAATAGCACACGGCAAAGAGGCCTTTTCTGGAATTCCTGGACACACGTTTGCCGTGTGCAATTACCGTGGCACACGGCAAATAGGGCTGTGTTTGCCGTGTGCCTGGGCTCGGCACACGGCAAACAGGGCTGTGTTTGCCGTGTGCCACGCCGTCAGGGCACACGGCAAACAGGGCCGTTAACGTTAAGTGTCCGTCAGGCAGAAAAATGTTGCCCTGTGTCTTATTGGGCACACGGTAAAATGTTTGCCGAGTGCCCGAGAAAAGGCACACGGCAAACAGTCCTTTGCCGACGCCTGTTTGCCGTGTTCCTTTTGCCGTGTGTTGCACACGGAAAATAGTTTGCCGTGTGCTTATATGGCTTTGCCGTGTGCTCTTGGCACACGGCAAATGTGTCGGCTCCCGTAGTGCTGTCTGCTGTCCACACCCTGTTTTGCAGCATTAACCACATGAAAAATTTGCATCTTGATGGCGCCCAAACTTTCCAGACTAGCTTGGGAAACACTGAAAGCGTACCCCCTTCGAACTGCATTGCATATGCCGACCGTGCAGAGTATTCACCACTTGCCGTTCTAGTCCAGACGATAGAGTCTGACTCAGTAGCATTAGGATTGAAATTTATGTCTTCAATCAGTCCCCATAGCTGCACCAGCTCATCCACTAGCTGAACCGTCAGGTCATGCGAGACATCTGCAATCCATTGTTCATTCCTCAAGGCTTCAGCCACCTTCCTCTTCTTTATTTTGCTGTGTTTGTACAAAGACGGAAAAAGGAGGGCCGGCGCTTGGCCATCTAACCAGCAAGACCACCAGAAGCTTGCAGTATTACCATTGTTCACCGTGACCTTTGTTGCAGTAGAAAAGAGGGCCTTGTCCATTTCGTCAACTGGCAGCTCCATCCCAACCCAAGGGCGATCAGGTTGCTTCCACTCAAACCACAGCCAGCGCAGACGGAGAGCGCGGCTGAAGGCATCAAGGTCGGTGATCCCCAGGCCACCACGATTAATTGGCCGCTGTAGCCTTGCCCAACTGACTTTGCATTTATCCCCGTGTAGTTGTTGATTTCCTGCCCAGAGAAAACGCCGACGTACCTTGTCAAGAGCTTTTATGAACTTCTTTTGTGGTTTAATTACCGTCAACATGTATACTGTCAGTGAGCTAAGCACTGATCTGACAAGAACTCGCCGTCCTCCTGGGTTCAGTAGCCTGCATTGCCAGCCAGACATCTTGGACATGGCCTTATCTTGAATGTGTTGTATGTGTACCAGTTTCAACCTGCCAAGCACTATCGGAATGCCATGGTAGGTGATCGGGAAGGAAACACGTTGCCCTGGGAAGGAGGCCAGGATGTCATCCATGTTGAGATCCTGGCAGTGTATGCAACCAACCGTACTTTTCTGCAGATTGATCTTCAGACCAGTTGCCTCCCCAAATCTCTTCATAATGTCCACCACCATATCCACATCTTGCTTAATTGGATTCACAAACACCACAGCATCATCTGCATATAATGATAGCCTTAGCTTGGCTTGCCGGCCACGCAGCGTCGAGAGGCATCCTTCATCAGTGGCGATTTTGAACAAGTGCTGTAGAGTATCAATTGCCAAGATGAAAAGGTAAGGCAAAAGAGGGTCGCCTTGCCGTAGCCCCCTTTGGTGGTTAATTGTTGGCCCTGGAACACCGTTGAGCAGCACTGAGGAGGTTGATGAGGTGAAGATCAAGGAGAGCCAATCTCTCCATCTTGAAGGAAAACCTCTTTTTTGCAGCAGCTCAAGTAAATACTCCCAAGAGACCGAATCAACGGCCTTTGAAATATCCATTTTCAGCAACAGTGCCGGCGTTTTGGTTCTGTGATATGCCCTTGCCAGATTTCTCACATACAAGAAGTTGTCTTGTATACATCTCCTCTTGATGAAAGCACTTTGAGCGTTGGAGATTAGTCTGTCAATATAAGGCGCCAGTCTGATTGCCAAAACTTTGGAAACAATTTTTTGCAAAAGAGTGAATTAGACTAATTGGTCTGTAGTCTTGCACCCTTTGAGCTATCTCTTTTTTTGGGAGCAGGGAGATAGAGGCCGAGTTTAGCTTTGGAAGAGGACCTGTCTGGAGAGCATAGGTACACGCAAAAGCATTCACCACCTCAGCTTTAATTATTGGCCAACATAATTTATAGAATGCCCCGGTGAATCCATCAGGGCCTGGTGCCTTTTCTGCCGGCATTTGTGAAATTGCCGCCCATATTTCTTCTTCAGTGAATGGTGCATCCAAACCAACCAGTGGGACATTTTCCATGTCGAGGTCGTCCCAGCTGAAAGTGCATGTACGTGGTTCCTTTTTTCCCAGTGCGTTCTGAAAATGCCGTGCTATTTCCTCCTCCTTTTCCTCATGTGACCAAACAATATGCCCATCCTCAGTTGTCAGGCTCGGTATAAAGTTTTTCCGTCTTCTTGCATTTGCCTTTAGGTGAAAAAATTTGGTACAGGCGTCCCCCTCCTTGAGCCAAGTCAACCTTGAACATTGTCGGCGTCGCGACCGTTCCACAGCCGCTAGCCCCAAAACTCTGATTTTAAGCGCTTTCCGCAACTCCTTTTCATCGTCTGTCAAAGCTCTAGAATCTTGGGCCATGTCCAATCTGAGTATAATTTCTTGAGCCATGTGAAACTGTAGGGATGCTTCACCAAAAAGTGAGCTGCTCCACGAGCGGAGAGCCTTAGCAGTATGAGTGAGCTTGTGGTGTAAAATATTCAAAGCCGATACTCCTGTCACTGGCAACTCCCATGCTGTTTTGACCACATCCAAGAACCCTGGCACCTTTGTCCAAAACTGCTCGAACTTGAAACGTTCAACTCTCGGCTGTTGCCGGATTTGACACAGCAAAAGCGGGCAATGGTCAGATGCCGAAGAGGAGAGAGCATTAAGGCAAATATAGGGGAAAGCCAAATCCCATTCCTTGGTGCAAAACACTCTATCCAGCCGTACCAAAGTTGGATTATCTCTTTCATTGCTCCAGGTGTATTTCCTATTCATTTGGAGGGAAAGAAGGGGGAAGAGAAATCGAGATGGAGCCATAGGGCAGAAATGCAAGAAGGAAGGTCGGGGCAAGAAACTAGTAAAGCTGCTGAAGCAAGAGGTCGACAAATGAACCATGATGATGTGGGAGAAGATTTGGGACAAGGCGTCCATGACAAGGAGGTAAACAGGACAAACTCTAATTCTCGCGGTTGCAATTTTTGTGGCTTGAGAAATCATTCTACTGAAGAGTGCTTGCGTAGACAGTCCTGTGAAATTTGTGGGTACAACAATCATACCACATATGAATGTAGAAGGGAACCCCTGTGGAATTTTGGCCCAGAGCTTTGTGCTGCTCAGGTGGAGAATCAAAGTTTTTTCTACATTGAGGAACATGTTGATCAGAAGCTATCCAGGGAAAAATCTAGTACTGCTGTTATCACAGTTACTTCTGGGGAGGCAACTGCTAGACAGATAGAAACTGAGTTCAGAAATGCTGCTGTTAACTCTGTATGGAGGTGGTCAGCAAGGAAGGTGGGAGACAAGAAATTCACCATGAGATTCCCTGATGCCAAAATGGTGCAGGTCTACAGCAATTTCAAGAGCCTGGGCATGGAGGAGGCTGATGCCAACATTGTGGTATCTCCATGGTCATCTGCTGTGGGAGCTAAGGGGGAGCTACAAACTGCCTGGTTCAGGGTTAAGGGAATACCTTCTGATCAAAGATCTATCAAGACAATTGCCAAGATAGGTGGCCTAGTGGGCAAGACTTTGGCTATTGATGAGAGAACAAGAATGAAAGCTGAATATGTCAGGATAAAGATAGCTTGCAGAGATGTCCAGGTAGTACCTGCTGTTGTTGAAAGCACTCTTGGATTGATGATATATGACTTCTATTTTGAGAAAGAGGAAGATAACAATGAAAGTCAAGGCAAGGAGAAAAGTACTGTACAAGTTACTGATCCTAGTGGTCAACCCAGTCCTAAGAGGATGAGAGTGGATGGTGATGGTGCAGCCACAAGGAACACATCAAATGGTGGTGGGAAAAATGGAACTGGGACGCCAGCTAAAGGTGGTGGTTCTAACTTCCAAAAACAAGCTGTGCATTCTGCACCAAGTAAATTCAGCAGCGATGTGATTAGCAAGCTACAGGAGGGAAAGGATAAAGGCAAGACAGTGGCAACTGCTAATGAGTCTGTAATTCCATCCACAAATGTTGAGGAAGATGTGTGGGAGGATAGTGAGGAAAGTGATGACTTTGAGCTGCAGGTGGCTATGCTACAAGAACACAAATTCAGGAAAAATGCAAGGGAGGATAATGAGCAAACTTGGTTAGCTAGTTGTGATGATATGGGACTGTCCAATCTGCACAAGCAAGACATTCTAACCAAGAAAAATGAGCTTATTAACAAATCCTACACTAAGATAGTGGAGCTATGTGAGATGACTAATGATGGGGATAGCTTACAGATTTTATCTGATACTCTTGACAAGGTGGAGACTAAACAAGCTGGCAGTTCAACTGTGATTTGTGAGGAAGGTGTTTGTGTGAAGCAGCACAATGAAACAACTGATGAAGGAAATTACCAGCTTCCTGCAGAAAATGATATTGGGGGGATTGAAAATGTTGTAACATCAGCTGTGCTCTGTCAAGAAATTGGCAGTAAGGGTCAGGAACAGGGGAAGGGAGATAGGGTGGAGAGGAGAAGGTGTCCAAGACTGCAGAAAGACATTCTCCTAACAACTGAAGACAAGGTTGAGGTTATGGGCAGGAAGAGAAATTTGAAAGGTACCAATCTAAATCCTACTAATTCCTTTTCTTGTTTGGATAATAATGAGATTGCTGATTTAGCTGGGGGAATGGGTGTTAATATTAGTGTGAATCAATTTGCTTCCTTTGATATCATTAAAGATTTGGAAATAGCTAGACATTCCCTGGCAAATAAAAATATAAATGTTGTAGTTCATGAGATTAATCTTGAGGAGGAAACCTGCAACTCAATTTTAGAAGAGGATGATGAGATGAGTGATTATGAGGATCTGGTGGTTATTTCTCCAAAAAGAAAAGGCAAGTCTGTTTCTAGACTGTCATTATCAGGTCCAAGGAAAAAGAAAGTTAAAGGCAAGGAACTTCCTGCCAATAAAAAAGGTGACAAAAAGGGTGATCAGAGACTCCTTGACCCCCTAAAGTCACCCAGAAAATATAGAAAAAAGGTTAAAAAATGAAAGGACTCATGTGGAATTGTAGGGGCATCAAAAAAAAGGGTGTCTCCTCTTTTCTTAAGAATCTGATTCTGGAACATCAATTTCATTTCATTGGGCTTCAAGAAACAATGCAGACTGATATTGAAGATAGTATCTTAAGAAACATTGATCCTTCTCTATCCTACCTCTGGAAATGGACTCCTTCCAGAGGTAGATCTGGGGGAATTATGGTAGGCATAAAGATTGATGCTTTTGATGTGGGCTCTTTCTCTGAAGGAGATTTCTTACTTCAAATGAATTTGTGGGATAAACAGTTAAGGAGAAAATGGAATTTGATTACGGTATATGGGGCTGCTCAGGATGAAAATAAAGATGCTTTCTTAACAGAGTTAGCTGCCTTTTGCAGTAAGAGTAAGGAACCGATGCTTATTGGGGGTGATTTCAACATAACCAGATTTGCCTCTGAAAAAAATAAGAATAATATTATGCATAGGCACTCTGGGATTTTCAACAATATCATTTCCACTTATGAGCTAATTGAAATCCATATGGTTGGTGGTAAATATACTTGGTCCAACAATCAGCCTAACCCTACTTTGGTTAAGCTGGACAGGTTCCTTATGTGCAAAGATTGGGAAACTATGTTCCCAAATGTCGTGATTAGTAAGCTTCCTAGGGAAGTTTCTGATCACAATCCATTAATTCTGAATTCAGAGGTAAACCAACCCCTAAGACACCTAAACTTCAGATTTGAGTTATCTTGGCTTGGACATCAAGAATTCAAGGATAATGTTCTTAGAATTTGGAACCAGCCTTGTCATGCTGACTCAGCATTTGACAGGATTCAGTTGAAATTAAAAAAGTTTAAACAATTCTTCAAAGGTTGGGGTTTCAACCTTCAGGGGGAAATAAGAAAAGAAAAGCAACACATCCATGAGGTGTTGATATTCCTTGAAGAAGTGGAAGAAACAAACACCTTATCTGCTGTGCAACATGAGGAAAGGACTAAATTAAAAGCAAGAATGATGACCATTCTTGAGGAAGAGGAACTATACTGGTTCAAAAGATCTCATTCCACCTGGCTTCATAAAGGTGACAATAATACAGATTATTTCCACAGAATGGCTAATGGGAGGAAAAGGAAGAATACTATCTTTTCCTTACAATCTGAAGCTGGTCTCATTGAGGGTGACAAACAGTTGCTTGATCATGCAACTAACTACTACAAAACCTTGTTTGGTCCTACAATGGGTAATGCTCTACCTATTGACAGAAACATTTGGAGTGGTGAAGTATGCTTAACAGATAGTGATAATTCTCTCCTGTGTACTCCCTTTACTGAAGATGAGATCAAAAAGGCTTTATTCCAGATGGAACATAACAAGGCAGCTGGGCCTGATAGTATACCAATTGAGTTTTATCAAACTTGCTGGGAGATAGTGAAGCAGGATATAGTGGAAATGTTTGAGGACTTCTTCCAAGGGAAACTTAATGTGGCTAGGCTAAATTATGGCATTATTACTTTGTTACCAAAAGTATCAGATGCTTGCAAAATTCAGCAGTTTAGACCTATATGTCTCTTGAATTGTTTGTATAAACTGATCACTAAAGTTTTGACAATTAGAGTTGCTCCTTTTGCTGAGAAACTCATCTCAAAAGAACAAACAGCCTTCATGAAGGGTAGAAACATAATGACAGGTATCATGTCTTTACATGAGATCCTACATGAAACAAAGAGAAATGGTGAAGTGGGGGTAGTCTTAAAGCTTGATTTTGAGAAAGCTTATGATAAGGTCAACTGGAACTTCCTGCTTGATTGCCTCAAAAGCAGAGGGTTTGGGGAGAAATGGTGTGGGTGGATCAAACAAGTTATTTCTGGTGGAACAGTGAGTGTAAAACTGAACAATCAGGAAGGTCCTTACTTTGTTAGCTTCAAAGGGGTAAGACAGGGTGATCCTCTTTCTCCCATTCTATTCAATTTTGCAGCAGATTGTTTAACCAAAATGGTAAAACATGCCCAAAGGAATGGGTTGCTGATTGGTTTGGCTGACAAGTTAATTCCTCATGGGGTAGCAATTTTACAATATGCTGATGATACTATTATGTGCATCCAAGATGATGTTGTGTTTGCTAGAAACCTCAAGCTCCTTTTATATTTATATGAAATCATGTCGGGCTTAAAGATTAACTTTGAAAAAAGCGAGGTAGTTTTGATCAATGGTGATTGTACAAAGGAAATTGCATATGCTGAGCTCTTTAACTGTCAAGTGGGACAGTTCCCTATTAAGTACCTTGGGGTCCCTGTGAGCCCCAGTAAGCTTCATGTTGCTGATTGGGCTCCTCTAAAAGATAGAAACAGGAAGAAATTGGATGTGTGGCAGGGTGGGACCATGTCCATCGCTGGTAGAACCACACTGATCAACTCTAGCTTATCAAGCACTTTCATATATCATATGTCCTTGTACCTACTCCCTAAAACTGTAATTGATTCCTTGGATAAACAGAGGAGAACATTTTTCTGGCAAGGTGGAGGTCAAAAAAGAAAGTATCATTTAGTCAGGTGGGAAATCATCTGTAAGAGTAAGAAAAAGGGAGGCCTTGGGATTAAAGATATTAGAAAGATGAACATTAGTTTGTTATGTAAGTGGTGGTGGAGGTTGGAGCATGAATCAGGATTATGGCAAGACCTGATTCAGGCTAAATACCTGAGACATACTCTGATTAATGCTGTTCAACCAAAACCTGGGGATTCTCCTATCTGGAAAGATCTTCTCAAAGTTAAGCACATATATTGGAAAGGGAGGATTGTTAATACAAAGAATGGCAAAAAAAACTCTTTTCTGGTGTGATCCTTGGCTAATGGATAAACCGCTATACTCTGTATATCCAGTACTCTTTGAGCTTTGTGAAAATAAGTTAATTTCTGTGGAGGAATTTGTCAACAGAAATGGTTCTTTACAATTTAGAAGATGGCTTCCTGATTTGATGCATACTCAATGGGTAACTATTAAAGCTTCAGCGCTTAATTGTGAGTTAGAAATGGAAGAAGATGTCATTATCTGGAAATGGGGCAAACAGAAGAAATTTTCTGTAAAATCAGTCTATGATCACCTGACTGAAGGTGATGTGGGAGATTCCTATAGTAGAATCTGGAAGGCAAAATTACCATACAAAATTAAGATTTTTCTATGGCTTGTGGAACAGAAGGCAATTCTTACAAAAGATAATATGATCAAAAGGAAGTGGATAGGGAATCCATCCTGCCAATTCTGTGAGGAGGTGGAAACTTCAGATCATCTGTTTTTTCTATGTCCCGTGGCCAAAGTGGTTTGGGGCATAGTAGCTTTATGCCTGGGTGCTAATAATATTCCCACTTCCATTAACCAGTACTGGTCTTGGATCAAAAAGTGGCTTCCCCATGGAAATGCTGTCCATGCCCTTGGCCTGGCGGCAATTATTTGGGCGATCTGGAAATGTAGAAACAAAGCTTGTTTCGAAAGCAAAAGACCTAAACATCCTGCAGAAATTGTATGCTATGCTTGTTCTCTAATGATGTTTTGGTCAGGTTTGTACAAGGAGGACTTCCAGGTGGCTTTGAACGACGGGATCGGCGCTCTGCTTGCTACTGCCTGTATGCTGTTGTCGAAGGGTCAGAGGCGTCAGCAGCTGCGTTTGGAGGCTGTCCCTGAATCTGAACAAGATGAGGAGGATGACAAGCGAAGTGAAGATGGAGGGTGTTAGTCAGTTCAGTAGCAGTCAGAGTTCTTCTGCTTTCTCTGCAACCTATGTGTTGCCTTCTTAGCTTTCATGTAATAGAAGTTTTAAGTCTGTTAGCCTTAATCTCTGAGCTGCGAGGCCGGTGTGAGTTTCAGGCCTGACTCAGGTCTGTATCACATCGATCCCCCATGTGCTCCCTGAAGTCTTTTGCTTTCCTCTCTAACTTCTGTATTTCCGTTCTTAATGGAAATGGGGATGTCCTCGATTCAAAAAAAAAGGTGTATTTCCTATTCTGGAGTGCGATCTCCAGCAGCTCACAATTATCCAACGTCCGTCTGAACATCCCCATGAATCTGCGATTGAGGTTCAGGTTATTTTTATCTTGAGCAGAGTAGATGAGATTAAAATCTCCAAGACAGATCCATGGGTGATTGTTAGCTGGCTTTAGTGCTTCAATCTCTGCCAAAAAACTTGGTTTCTCTGCATCTATGGACGGGCCATAGACAACAGTGATGTTGTAAGAGAAATTAGTGAGCCTCATCTTAATTTTTGCTGTCAGACTGAATACACCTGTGGAGACATGCTCTGCCTGTATAAGATCTTCATCCCATGCCAACACAATTCCACCAGCCACACCGATTGCTGGTAGATAGCAGAAGTTTGCCAGCCGTTGCCCAAGAAATTCAACAGCCAGCCTATCAGGCACTTCCTGCAGCTTGGTCTCCTGCAAACAAAAAATGGAAGACCGAGCAACATTCAACATTTTGAGAACTTCCTCTCTTCAAACAGCAGCATTCAACCCCCTCACATTCCAATTGAAGATTGCAAATTAATCACTCATTGGCACCAGGCATTGACAACCAGAGACATGAGATGCAGGAGCTGAAATTGCATAAACTAAACTTGTAGACAACAATGAGATACAAAGCTTGAGCCAGTACACCATCAGTTCTTGATCCTTGGGCACAGTAGGGACTAGGCCTACACCCCAACTGATCTAGGCCTAACAACAGACTACAATTACTGAAGCAAACTACCAACTTTCTAATTGCTAAACCTGATGAAACTAACATTGGGAAACTAGGGGATACAACTGACAGAGCACAGGTAATCCTCATATCGCCTCCACCTGGGCCGCCGCGGCATCTGCCGCCAGGGCCGCCGAAGCCGCCATCACCACACCACTCGCAACGCGAGTAACAGCTGCCAGCGCCGCCACCGTCTTCCTCAGCATCGGCCCGCCGTATGATCTCTCGTACTGCGCCACGGCCTCATCTCCAATAGGTTGTCCTTCCCCCACGAAGTCCAGCTCCCGCATCAGCCTGTGAGTGGCTCTGCGAGACACTGGGATAGAGGACGGACGCGCCTGGAGCCGCTTGCTCTGCCGCTGCCCCACCGGATTGGGCGCCGGCGGCGGCGCAGCGGGGGTCTGCAGTGCCGGCGGCGGCACCTCTGTAAACACGGAGCCAAAGGAGTGAGCCCGAGCCGCCTCCACCGCATCTGGTCCATCATCTGTCGCCAGCACACCAGCTTCCATCGGCCCATCAATCTCCATGTTATGCACCTGATCCACCAAGTCGTTCAGTTCGCCAGGCCCCCCACGGCCCGGCTCACCTGCCGCGCCAGACCGCATCTGGCCCAGCCCATCAACCAGCCCAACAGCAACATCCACAAGCTGATCTGGCCCAACACCATCTGCTGCATCGCTAGCCCAAAGATCAGAAACTGGAACATACAGAGGAGAACCAGGATACCTCTCTGACGCAGAGGGCGAAGCAGCCGGGGAGTAGGAAAGCTGCCCCTGCATGGCGCCTGCAACTTCCAGCAGCATTGGGTCAAGCGCCGGGCAAGCAGAGAAGCTTGCGCGCCGAGCTTCATCCTGACACAGACCCGCCGGGAAGTCTACAATCGGATCAGGATGTAGGCGCAGTGGTGGGGGAGCTCTTGTCGCCGACCTGGTGTCCATGCCGGCCACAGCGGTAGTGGGCGAGCCAGGCCGACGCCCATGCCGCCCGTGCTCCACCTCGGTCCGCGCCTCCCTTTGACCGCCCGAGCGAGGTTCCCCAGCTGCGGCCTCCATGCCGAAGCGCAGCACAGGGGACCGCGAACGCCTGCGATCCCACCCCTCGTCATCCCTGCACGCCGGGTCACGGAGTCGAGAAGGAGAGGGAGGGGACCGCGACTTGCTTCTGCCACGGGAAAGCAGAGTATGGCCCTCTGTCCCCTCTGTATCGTGACGGCGTCCTTGGTGCACTGGCGAACGGGATCGGTAACGGTCCGTGAACCCGCCGTCTTGCCTTGACAGATCATCCGCCGGCCGGCCACGAGCAATGGTGTGCTCAGTCCAGTGGTGCCGCGGCCCGCGACGATCCTCATCGTCCTCAGGATCCCGGTCCCGACGAGCAACCAGAGGCATCCCCCTACAGCTAGCATTGATGATCCTTGGGAGGCCGCCCCTAGGCGTGCGGCCGTCGGGCACTCCCGGGTACTAGGTGAAGTCCTGGAAGAAGGGGAATGGATGGCCGTTCGAGTCCGACGAACTCGAGGACGGCAATCCACTGGCTCGGGAGCTTGGCGTGCACGACGCCGGCGGCGGCGACCAATCGAAGTAGCAGTCGAGATGGATAATGAGGTCCACCATGTCACCGCCAGGCGGCGGCGCCATCACACCCGGCCGTGACCTGCCCGAACCCTCGGGGAAGATCATCGTCAGCTTGGAGCGCGGAAGCTGGTCCGGATTCCACATCCAGACCCAACACAGTAGCCGCTCAGTGTTCTCCTGGGTGAAGGAGATCGGCTCGATGTAGTCGAAGGAGCAGCAGTCCCCCACAGCTTGGCGCACGCCGTCCTCACACCAGGCATGCAGAGGAAGGCGCTCAATGGCGATCTTGCAGTGGAAGTACCAGTTCGCCGGCCTGGAGTATGCCGTCTCCCTCCAAGGCTGGATGAAGAAGCTGGTTCCCCCAATCCCCACCGTACCCTTCCGAACAGCCTGCTCAGCCTGATCAGGATGATCGAAGCGAGCGAAAAAGTCCTCCGGCTTGTGACGAGAAGCCGCGATGTTGTGCAGCGGAATGCGTAGCTGCTGGTTCAGCGCCAGTTGCACCTCCTGTGGCTCCGGCATGTAGTTCCGGTCAAGGCCGGTGAGGACAACACCGGTGCAGCGCAGCCGACGAAGCTCGGCCGCCATAGCCCCTTCCACCGAGATCACGACATGTCCCACGACCGGCCGCTGCGACGGCACACCCGGAGTGTACGCCATGGGGGTCGGCCGGCGAGGTGTTGGCTGGCGCGGCGAGCTAGGAAGCGGTGGGAAATGTAGGCGGCTCTGGATGTCAGGAGGTGGAAAGGTGATGCGGCTGTGGATGCTGGAGGATGGGAAGGTTAGGCGGGAGTGTATGGGGCGGGTTGCTCGCTGAGGGCAGCGACGAGCGAAGTGGCCACTGCCGCGGCACGACAGGCAGCGAGGCGGGTCGCGGCACTAGGCAAGGCGATGGTCAGTGGCGAGGCAGCGAAAGCACTTGCCGCAGAAGGCCTCTTTATAGCGCGGAGGAGGGCGCCGCAGCCCATCCCCGGCGAGCGGCATGGAGGCAGAAGGCCTTGAAGTCGTCGACGAAGAGGGGAAGCTGCGACCGTGCAGCCGGCGCTTTGATTTGGCTTCCTCCCATGGCGGTGAAACGTCGCGCTGTGCAGGCGCCGCGCAGTGCCGCTCAGACCTGGATTGATGGGGGTCGAGCGGAGATTGGGGACTTGAAGGCACCACCAGGATGGATTTGAGCTTGGCTGGTGCCTCGGACGGGCCGGCGGCAGCGCGCAGGTTGCACAGCGGAGAGACCTTCGGGCAACCCAGACCACCGTCCAGATCAGCCCCAGCAGTAAATGCTGCCCCGGAGTCGTCAGGCGAGCGGCAGCGCGGAGTTACTCCCCCGCCCGCGTGCCCGGGGAAGGCGGAGTCCGTACCTTCGTTGCAGGCGTCTTCGTCTTCGTCTTCATCGTCGTCTTCAATGTCCCCCCAATCCAGCTTTTCCGGGCTGGGTTCAGGCGAGGGAGGTGGTGGTGGTTGGCTCTGGGTAGGCGCAGGAGGCATGGGTACCGCAGGGGGGGGGGTGGCCGCCGGGGCCGGAGTGGCCACCGGCGACGCGGAGGCGGAGGCGGGGCGCTCTCCTTCCGCTTCACTCATGTTATCCCTCGCACTCTCTCTCGCTAGCATATTGCTCTGAATTGAGAATTCGGATTTGGATAGTCCATCTGGCGAATTATGAGACGAAAATAACCGAGTGATGATTGATTTTCTGTTAATCTAATCCAGTGGTCCATCTGGTAGTAAAAATACCATCTTATCAAAAAGATTAGAGGATAATCTCCTCACACAACATTTAATTTGACAGTGTAAAATAAAAATTATGTAGGTAATAATGTAGTATACTACAAAAATAATCTTCTGTAGATAGATAACATAAGATATGTACATATATAATATCATCGTGGTAAGTCCGGGAACGAGATGGAGAGGGTGCCGGGCGGGTTAAGAGCTGTCACCGCCCGGGCGGATTCCTCCTCCGCTAGCTCCATGTACTCCACCGAATCGGTTGCCACGATGAGCAGCGCCGTCATCCCTTGCTTTGTTTGGTAGATGAAGGCCGCCACGTCGGGGGACAGCATGAAGGACTCCGGCACCGCCTCCGTCTCTTCCACGACCGGCGACTCCTTCCCCTCCAACGCCGCCGCCGTCAACCTCAGGAACATCTCCGTCCGCGGCCACGGCACCGGCACGACGCCTTCCTCCCCTGGCGGTGACATGAACAAAGTGTAGTCTGTGACACGGCTGTACAAGAACGGCGCCATCCCGGCCTGCTGCTGCCGGCTGCTGCACCTCGCACCCGCCCGCATGGACTCCTCGTCCAGGCCGACCGAGGACGACGGCCGGATGCGCACCATGAGCAGCTCGTCATCGACACACTCGAGAACGAAGACATGGTCTGATGGGATCAAGAACGCTCTCCATGATGGTTCCTGCTTCTGTGCTACCCTCGCTTCACCTTCTGCTCCAGCTACTGGTGCAGCCTCGTCATTCTCCTTTGGGGCCGCCTCCTGCCAAGTGAGCACAAAGCAAAGCATACGAAATTTAAGTATAGCTAACTTTATTTTCATGGACATAGTTTCATTTTATTACTTAAGAACCACAGGTAAAAATTTGCTAGTTAGCAGGTCTACCAGGACATTGACTGATTGACATCGTCTCCAATATGCATGGCAAACTAGTAATATCTATAAAAAAATTGTAGTTAAATTCAAGGAAAAGAGTTTTGTATTATAAAATTATTTTCCATTGTTCTAGCCATGCAAATCTTGTGTTTTCAATTCATATTAAGATTTACATAGCATTCATTATGAAAGATAAGAAAAGGGTTTATCATATAGGACAAACAATAGATAAACATGGCTTACTCTCTACTGAAATATAAGACCTTTTTTGCGAAAAAAATATAAGACATTTTAGATTATTGTAAGCTAAACTTTTCATGTTTAGAATGTATATTTCATAATGGATCAATTATTCTTTTTTGATAATGTCATTATTCTTTTGTATAAATTTGATTAAAACTTAGGATCAAAATAGCTTATATTTTAGGATGGATGGAGTATGTGTACAAGTTACTCTCTCCGTTCCAAATTATTGGTCCTTGTCGCTTTAATTTGAGTCAAACTCGTCTAACATTGACCAAGTTTATATTTTAAAAGGTATCGACATCCACAACATCACATTTGGTATCTTGGAAACCAACATATTGTTCTGTGAACATAGCTAAAACTGGATAAATTTGATTTAGGACAAAGACAAACCAAGAAGCTAAGCTAAAGTTACTCATAATTTAGAACTGAGGTTAAAAATTATACTATGAACTCTTCCATCATCGTGGTACACACTATACGGCTATAGTACCTTGTCTTTCTAGTAACTACCTTTTTCTGTGAGAATATTATTTGTTCAAAGGGAAAATAATAATTATTTCTGTAAAACCGCATCTATACGTACCGTGCTTTCCACCGTGTGACCATTTTGTGTCGGAGGATGATGAACGTCGGCATCTTTCATTGTGAAGATCAGTTGAGCGTTTTCGGTGCCGTCTGGACCCAATGCTTTATTGCTCATGGGCATGATCTTTCCTGGATTCTTGGAGAGCATACTAGCTAAGTTGCTCATCATCTCGTGATTTTGCTTCTCATAGTCCCCTGCATACAATTGTACAAAAGTTTTTTTAAAAAAACTAGCATGTTACATTCCACGATCACGAAAAGTCTGCAGTGGATGCGTTAACCAAGAGCGATTGCTTACGGACGATTTCTTCCATCTGCGATATCTTCGTCCTCGTCTCCTCGACGCGCGATGCCATGTTCCTGCTGGAGCTGACGACGGCCGAGAGGAGCACTCCGGCGTGGAAGAGCAGCGCTACGACGAGAGCGACGCTTATGGCTTTCCGGCATCTCGTCGCGTTAGCCAACCGGATGCCGCTGTAAAGCCGATAGACTGCCGCGGCGGCGACGGCCGCGGCGGCGACGAGCCCGGCGCCGTCCATTGGGTAGACGATTACAGAGCCGACCTAACAACGCTTGAGCACCCCCACCTCTGCTGCTCTTATTGTTTGGTATTTGGGGTACGTGTTCCTGGTCGGTTACAACAGGGACGAATTGAATTGAGCTATGAACTGCTACGACAGCTAAATTGAAGCCGGATGTCTTTAGGTGGAGTATGGAATATCCATACGCTGTATGTATTGGTTGGGGAAAAAAAAGAGGAAAACACGTCCTGTTTCAACTCCAGCAAGTTGCCGTGGCGATATCGATCCCTGCCGTACCCGACCAGGAAATCCCGTTTGCCTCATTTTTTTTTCTCTAGTTTTATTAAGCTCAAAGCCGTTGTAAAAATAGACGTCTGCAAAATTATTGGAGCTGGATTGGAAAAATGATCTTTGGATAACCGGTTTGACCCAATAAATTTACGACCGGGTTTAGCCAGAGAGCAACTCTAAATAACTAAGCATCCAATTCTAATTAGAGGCCGGGGTTTACAAACTCTAGCACACCCTACTTTGGCTCCTAAAATAGGGAGCGCCCTCCAAATTCCGTCCCACACTCCTAGGCCTGGGTCTTTAGGGAGCCTTATATCCCAAAAGTATACAATAGTACGTGAGCCAATGAAGTATAAAAGTTTGTCTAAAGGATATTGCTGGAGTTGAGAATAAAAATCAAACCACTAGAAATAAAGTAAAGGCAACCCCTACTCAAAAATTTAGAAGGTGTTGCTCGAGTTGTTCTTTAGAAAAAAAATATATATATACACCTCCAGAACCCACCTTTTTCCCGAATGTTATTGGGCTCGACCTCACAAGTCACTGGTCAAGCGGCCCTCCTTTTAAAATCTCCAGAGCCACCGAGGCAGCGCCCTCCCACACCCCACACTCTTTTGCATGAGCTACGCTTTTTGCCCGGTTCCCTCGTTGTTGTTGGAGCTCCTCGGCACTAGCAGGGAGGGATCTCCCGACAAGTTTAGTGATAGCGAGCTTTGCCGGCATTGCTAATCGGTAAAATTGCATAAACCTCCCATAAATCACCTCAAGTTTGATATTTACCCATAAGCCCATTTGTTGCATAATCCTATTGGCGCTCCTTAATGATACTTCCTTACCCATATTTTACCTTGATTATTAGCATAAAATAACATTACTAACGTCGATTGTATATTAAGATCATCCAATATTTGCATATCGCCATGTTTTTGGTCCATGTTGTGTTTTGACAGGAATTTGGTGTAAACTAGACCATGGATGACCCAAACCCATAACCAACTCAAAATATGGCGAAAGCATAGGGGCCACGAAGGTGGTTGTGCCCATATACATAGGGAGGTTTTCCCCTCCATTGCGGCCACTTCATCTACAAGTTACTTAGAGGATAAGTTAGCAAGGAATTGGCAAGATGATCAGAGGAACACATCAAAGATATCCAAGGAATGATAACTTTGAAAACTCATTTGAAAATCATTCGTATCTCCAGAATTTCGAAGGACAAGGCCCACAAACAGTCTCAGGAATCATCTGGAAGGACTTAGCAGCAGCTTGATGGCGAAGCAAGCTCATGGTGGGCCTGTGCTTATCGGCATATGGACTTCCATCCTCGGTTTGCTTTCTATTTTGTAGGACAGCCTCCCATCCTTGGTTTGCTTTCTATTTTGTAGGACAGCCTCCCTATGGTATAAATAGGCCATCCCCTCAAGAGTTTTTACATCCATACATCCATTCATTCGCATTTGTTGCAGACAAGCAGAGAAGGCACGAGAGACACCATCCGGGGAGCTAAAGTGAACATTCGCGCATTGATGTGGGGTTTTAGGAATAATTTAAGGTGTTGTTTGGAAGGAACTTGATGCATACTAATCCATCGTTCTAGCATTAACCGGTAATCCTTATAGTCCTACAGAAAAAGTAATTTCGTTATTAATTAGTGAAATCAAATAGTAAAGTCACATTTGTCTTTTAAAAGAAACAGGCATGTGAAAAGGGATAATCTATGGTTGATAAAATAATTTGAGGACCTTGAGAGTCAACAATACATGTTGGACCAAGATAAGAAGAAAGATTGTAAGGAAGAACCGTAGTATCTTACAACTTGTATATACATACAAAATATGATCTCCAAAGCACACATGATTAATAAGTCCAAAGTAGTTGTAAGCATTGTTCATAGCATGCCCTCGAAACCTGAATATGAAAGGCCTCTGAAAGCATTAATGTGAACAAATAAAGTAGTGTTAGCATCGTCAAGGAGTGAGGGCTCAAACACAGCAATAATCACTCGCTTTGCAGTATACCTATGTTGGCAATGAACAAATTGATCACTGGATGAGAACATCATTACTAGTCTGAACATCTGAGCACAAATATGCACGTGAGCACGAAATCATGAAAGGCAGTTTGCTAGAAGTGTTCATAGAGAAGGCTTGCTAGTAAATCACGAGGTGAAAATAGACACCACGCTATCCTAGATAGAAACCCAACAACAACGTAGACAATAGAAGGAGGCCCAAACACTACGGGAAACCAGGGATTTGCCGAGTGTCCCAAACACTCGGCAAAGGCCGATATACACTCGGCAAAGGATTTGCCGAGTGCTACACTCGGCAAAGAGCACTCGGCACCGCTCGGGACGGCAAAGGGGCTCTTTGCCGAGTGTAATATTACGGGCACTCGGCAAAGCCTTTGCCGAGTGCCCAGGGCCACACTCGGCAAAAGTTGGGCCTAACGCCCCGACGGACGGCGCACCGCCGTCTGCTGACGTCACGCCGACGTGGCGGCGACGGCGGCTGACGGCTGACGGCGGAGCTTTGCCGAGTGCCAGGTGGCAGCACTCGGCAAAGCCGGGCCCTTTGCCGAGTGTCACGTGGCAGCACTCGGCAAAGCCGCACCCGCCCGAGTGACGTGGCATGGCAGCTTTGCCGAGTGCTGCCACGGGGCACTCGGCAAAGTTCCCGGCTTTGCCGAGTGCCGCCACCTGGCACTCGGCAAAGCTTGACCATTAGGTGCCGCTGTGGTCACCTTTTGCCGAGTGCCCGAAAAAAAACACTCGGCAAAGACTCAGCACTCGGCAAAGGTGACCATAAAATAACAGAAATGGCACCTTTGCCGAGTGTACACTCGGCAAAGCCCCTTTTTGCCGAGTGTACACTCGGCAAAGGTGCCATTTCTTCCCTGTTTTATTTGTTTCGTCAGGTATAAAGTGCCCCCACTCAATACACATCACAGGCAGTTCATATAGATATATATACACATTACAGGCAGTTGATATAGATAAAATCCACAAGCATAAATCCACGATAACCATAATAGTATCTCATCCACAACTAGTATCGCATCCATAAGTTCACAAGTAACAAGCACAGTAAAGTTTGAAGTTCACAAGCTCAATACGTTCATAATCACAAAGTTCACAAAGCATCGCATCACTGAGAAGGCCCAGGCGGTGTGTGGAAGAGGCTGCGGCCCAAGCGTGTCACCACGTCTTCTTCCCCCGCAGGAGCCTCGTTCGACGCCGCCGCCGATCCAGCAAAGTTCTGCACAAGTTTTAGGTCAGAAATAAACTAGAGCTAAGTTTTCTAAGCTACGATTGTGAATCAAAGTTTTCTAAGGTTGTCATTGATCGAAATGAAATTAGAAACTTTCAGCGGTGACTCACAGGAGAATATGTCGGAGGTGGCATCACTGGCGGCGCGAAAGTCATCGGAGGCGGAGGCGGAGGCGGAGATCGGCCCATGTCCCTTGCCATGCCGTTGAACCAGTTGTACCACTCGTTCATCTGCTGCATGCGGAGCCGCTCGGCCTCGTCCCGCTGCCTTTGCTCCTCGTCCCGCCGCCTTCGCTCTTCCTCCCGCCACTGCCGCTCTTCATCCAGCCGGGCCTCCAGCATGGTGGTTCTCCTCCTCTCCTCCTCTAGCTGGGCCTGCAATATTCCATCAAAGCGTTAGAATTCAACGGTAAGGAAAAATGAACTAAAGTGTAATAAAGCAGAAATAACCTGGATTAGTTGCATGTTGAAGTGGCTAGTGGTCTGCGGCTGGCGTATGTCGGGGTTAGCGCTACCGGCTCGGATCTGGGAGAGAGTGGGGGTACTGGCCGTGTCGATCGTGCTATCGCCGACGGCGTACCTCCCATGCCTCTTGCCTCCTGCCATCCTCATGATGACTTCTCCATCAAGCGGCGCGGCGGCCGGATCCCACTCAGGCCCATGCTTTTGCCTTCCCATCTCCGAGTAGGCGGTGAGGCGGGCGTGGACCATGGGATTGCTGTACGCCTCCGGCCCGGCTTCGGGGTTGTAGCGGACTTCGGACGTGGCCCTACCCATGTGGGACACGGCAATAGCCTGGAAGTCAGTCAGCTCCTCGCCTCCATGTGCCGCCGACTACAAAACACAAAAAAAAAAATATGATTACAAATATTGCAGAATTGAGCGTTTCAATTATAAAATGAGATGTCATACCCATCTTTGTTTGTACTCGGGGAGGGTAAGGCTGCCCTGGTGGTGTGCTGGACCTGGCATCTGCAAACGGCGCTCCCGGGCAGCCAGGTGTGTCTCCATCCACTCAGGGGAGCACCAGTAGGCCACCCACCGCTCCCAAGCCTCGGGATGCGAGGCACACCACCAGGGAATCACCTACGCAGGATGAAGTAGAAGAAGATTAGATTATACGTGCTTAATCATTGAATGGAATCGTAATTAAAGTTTTTTATTTACCGAGATGTATTGATCGTGGGTCAGGTAAATGGTTCTGGCTTGCTCTTTGGAATACTTTGTGCCTTTGTCCTTCCAGTAGTCAATGACGGCCTGGATCCGCGCCTCGTAGTACATGTCCTTGACCAGTTTGTGAGCCGCCGTCTTTGCCTGCTCACCCGCCTCCACCTCGTGGCCCGGGGCGCATCTGTAAAAATCCTGCATATATATATGCGATATAGTGGTGACAAATGTAGAAAGCATGCATATATATATTTGTTGAAATATGTATTGCGGGAAACACTTACCCACAGCTCGGCAAGCACCCGCTGGGCCTTGTTGGGGAAGCTCCTGCCCTCCCGATCCTCCTGGTCGTCCGTGGCGTCGTAGTAGTGGGCGAACGACTCCGCCGGCTCCTGGACTCCTTGGTGCGTAACTATGCCAGGGAAGTTTGCCCTGCACAGAAGACCCAGGATGCCGTTGACCTTCCGGCTGTGAGCAGCACCCCGCTCTACCACGTTCCAACCCCTGTAAAGTGATCAAGATAGATTGTTAGTTTCTATAGTGATATTCAACATATTAAATAAAAATGGAATGATAAGATATAAAGTTTATTACCTTGCACCGCTAGGTCAGATCATCGGACGGTGTGCTGGGGGTATCGGCCGCCTCGGGAGTTGGGAGGGACCGCGCGCCCATAATCGGGCGTTAGAAGCGGAACCCTCCCCGGACCCCTCCCCCGCATCCCCCCCTCCTCCGACGACTCCACCTCGCCCTCCACCACCGCGGGAGGAATCTCCTCCTCAGACGAAGACGAGGACGAAGGTACAGGGGTCGGTACCTTGCCCTTCCGTCGACCCCTGCGTCCACCCTTCCCTCGCCCCCTGGCTCCACCGCTCCCAGACCCTGAAGGTGCCTCCTCCTCACGTGACCCCCTCCGGTAAAGGGACTTCACGTTCCTAACTCCGCCCACCATCTGCATTGAAAAAGACAAAATAAACATAATTAGAAAGATATGCAAAATATAATGAGAAATAGAAGCAAACTGAGCAAAATATATAAAGTAATTAACATGCATGGTATTACAAATAAAAAAAATAGCTAGGATCATACATGTATTAGAAATAATCATCGTGATCGAGATTTTCTTCTTGGTTCTCATCATCACTATCACGCATTTCGAGATCCTCATGCCCGTGCTCCTCAGGTTCTTTCATCTCATCATCACTCCCAACGCCTAAAAGCATGTTTTCAAGTAACTTCACGTCCTTCAAGTTAAGAACCACATCTCCATCGTCCACTTGTTCATTCATTTGCTCTACTTCCATTTCGTCCACTTCGGTTAAGTCTATCACAAAACTCCCTTCTAGCCCATCTTCTTGGAAGAACTCTCCGGCATACGTGTTTGGATCGAAGTTGTAATCATCATTGTTTGGGACTGGTAGTTTTCCGTGTGGTGATACCTTGTACACAACATCCCAACCCTGAAGACGCTTGTCGGTTGTGCACGGATACAAGAGGTAATAAACCTGTGTGGCCTGTTGAGCCACAATATATACATCTTCTCCGGCATAGACGGATGATGTGGCATAGACGGAGTATAGTCCAGCGTAAATCCATGCTTGATGAGATGTTTGCTCATGTCCGTCTTTGTTTGTCGTTTACGGTTTGCACATTTGACACATGGACAGAAAGCCCGTGTACTCTTGGCAAATGCAAACGCTTTGTTCACGAAATCTTCAGTCTTGGTCAACCATTCAGTAGTCTTCTGAGCAAAGCCCGTGTACATCCACTCACGGTCCTCCATCCTCTATCAGATCACCGAGCGATATCAAACTAACTTTTACATCTACCGGAATGTCTATCATTCTCTACTAGGTATAGATAGGTCCTAATCCCATCCGAGGATGTGTAGATTGGGTTAGTTTTCATGCTCTACTCCTATCTGAGCCAGAATTTCGGCAGCAGCTACCCGCTGTTCTCCAAATACACGTCCTAGAAAGGATATTGTGTATCCGGAGAACAACGGGGAGGTGATGCCGAAATTCTGACTCAGATAAGAGTAGACCATGAAAACTAAACCCATCTACACATTCTCGGGCTGTCCAAAAAATGTGGACAATTCGAAACAGATACGGTCACACATATGCAAAAATCTGCATATGTCCAACCGTATCTCTTTCGAACGGGAGACGCCTATGGTTACGTGAACAATGAACAAGAAAGGAAAAGAGAGCATGTTTGTCTCACCGTGTAAAGTCGGCGGGGTGTAGGCCGGTCTCGATGGAGGGGACACTCGTCTGCCCAAAAAAAGGAAAAATAGTGTTAAAAATTGAAAATTTCGACAGCACCTCCCCTGCAAAGGGAGGTTTCCAAACCCTGCAATTCGAAAAGCGGCACGATGGCCGAGCACATTCAACATCCAACTGTCATTCCACATCCAACATTCCACATCCAACATTCAAAATTCAACATCATTAACTAAGAAAGACACTAAGAATTTCTAACTCCGGTAATTCTAACTCAAAAAATTCTAACTAAAATATTTTCTAACTCTAACATTTCAAACTATAACATTTCTAACTCTAACAATTCAAAATCTATGAATTTTAACTCTAACAATTCAAACTACAAAAGTAAACGATGAAAGACAAATGTAAATGATGGAAAACTTACATTTGGCGCGGCGCGGGGGCTGCCGGCGTGGCGGTGGGCGCCGGCGGGGAGGGCTCTGCAGGGGNGGCGGCGGAGGGCGGGGGCGGCGTGCGGGCGGCGTGCGGGAAAGAAAGGACCGAGTGAGGGAGGAAGAGAGGAGAAACCGGCTAAGTACCGGTGTCACTCTGTTTGCCGAGTGCCCGAGATCTGGCACTCGGCAAAGCCCCTGTTTGCCGAGTGTCGGATCCAGGCACTCGGCAAAGCTTTTTTTAAATTTTTTAAAACATATTGCGTGTGGGCCTGCCTGGTGGGCCCTGGGCCTTTGCCGAGTGCCAGCTGGCAGACACTCGGCAAAGAGCCTGTTTGCCGAGTGCTGCACCGCGGGCACTCGGCAAATAGGCATTGAAAATTTGAAAATATAGCAAATTTCGATTTTTGGTGCAACAAATATTGAAAAAAACATGTCAACTCCACTGTACAATGCATATCTCATCATTGTAGAACAAAAGAACCATTATTTTATGTGATTATTCAACAAAATCCATGTATACCATTTGAATTTGAATATACGTAACAAAAAAATTATAAAACCTGAAACGGATCCGAAATTTACCAAAACTTGACACGGTACATTTTATATAGTATATTGCCATTAGAAAAAGTTTGGAAGTGAAACTCGAATTGTCATGTCACTCTGTGTCCAAATCATGAACGATCTATTAGAACTCAACGAAACTTCTTCGGAGATGTTCCGGTTACAAGCATCGTATGTGAAAACTTTTGCAGAAGCTTCTAAATTTTTTACCACAGCCTCCACATAAGATATCATGAGCTCTCGACAAATCTTAGGATTTTTGGAGTTTATTAGAATTTTTTATAATTAAAAAACAATCCTACCACACGTACATCGTCGTGTTTCGCAAATATCATTTGCCAAAATGACTTATTTCTCATTGATATTGTCTAAATAAGGAGTTAGTAACCTGAATATCATTTTTTCAATAACTCTGTTCCAAGATTTCAAACAACTGTAGTTCAAATTTTGAATTAAACAAAAAATTCAATTTAATGAAACAAAATCATTGAATATAGTAAATGAGCCGAAAAAAATCCTAAATTGCAACATAGAGTACACTGTATCATACTTGAATCAACAAAAAAGGTTTGGAAGTATTTACATGAAATATGGAGCCAAGGTTTGCCGAGGGCCAGCCAATACACTCGGCATTTACGATGTATTAGCTGGCACTCGACAAACCTTGGCTCCATATTTCATGTAAATATTTTCAAACCTTTTTTGTTGATTCAAGTATGATACAATGTACTCTATGTTGCAATTTAGGATTTTTTTCGGCTCATTTACTATATTCAATGATTTTGTTTCATTAAATTGAATTTTTTGTTTAATTCAAAATTTGAACTACAGGTGTTTGAAATCTTGGAACAGAGTGATTGTAAAAAATGATATTCAGGTTACTAACTCCTTATTTAGACAATATCAATGAGAAATAAGTCATTTTGGCAAATGATATTTGCGAAACACGACGATGTACGTGTGGTAAGATTGTTTTTTAATTATAAAAAATTCTAATGAACTCCAAAAATCCTGAGATTTGTCGAGAGCTCATGATATCTTATGTGGAGGCTGTGGTAAAAAATTTAGAAGCTTCTGCAAAAGTTTTCACATACGATGCTTGTAACCGGAATATCTCCAAAGAAGTTTCGTTGAGTTCTAATAGATCGTTCATGATTTGGACACAGAGTGACATGACAATTCGAGTTTGACTTTCAAACTTTTTATAATGGAAATATACTACCTAAAATGTATCGTGTCAAGTTTTGGTAATTTTTCGGATCCGTTTCAGATTTTATAATTTTTTTGTTACGTATATTCAAATTCAAATGGTATACTTCAATTTTGTTGAATAAACACATAAAATAATGGTTCTTTTGTTCTAAAATGATGAGATATGCATTGTACAGTGGAGTTGACATGTTTTTTTCAAAATTCGTTGCACCAAAAATCGAAATTTGCTATATTTTCAAATTTTCATTGCCTGTTTGCCGAGTGCCCGTGGTGCAGCACTCGGCAAACAGGCTCTTTGCCGAGTGCTACTCCGCGGGCACTCGGCAAACTCCCGACCGTTAGCCGCCGTCCAGACCGCGTGACGGCGGCGGCCTGACAAGTGGGGCCGGCTCGATGTTTGCCGAGTGCCCTAGGGCTGGCACTCGGCAAACAAGTGGACCGTTAGCCGCCGTGCGGACCGCGCGACGGCGGCGGCCTGGCAGGTGGGGCCAGGTTGCTCTTTGCCGAGTGCCAGGTGGCGGGCACTCGGCAAAGACGGCTTTGCCGTGTGTTCTGGGTTCGACACTCGGCAAATCTTGGGTTTGCCGAGTGTCCTGTTTTCGCCGAGTGTATTGTTTCCTACACCCGGCATATCCCATTTTTGCCGAGTGCCCAAAATTTCGCACTCGGCGAAGCTTCAGGCACTCGGCAAATGCCGGGTTTCCCATAGTGAAAGCTGGAGCCCTGGAGCAAAAGTCGTAAGTCCTCGTTGTTTTCTCTATTGTATGTTGTCTCTTTGTCTTCGTTGTTGTTGTTGCTGCTCTTTTTTTCATGTAAGCTCTATGTGTAAACTTCCTTCTTAGTTTAGTAAAATGCATGCCAAGCATTTTCTTAAAAAAACTGCGATGTTTAGTGGCCTGAAGAGGCAATATATGTTGTGTATACAGATCTCTTGCGCACAAGAAATATGGCCTTGGAATCCTATACTTGTGAACTCTGCATCCTGCAAAGGGTCGAAACAGTTGCACACCAGTTTCTCAGGTGCAACTTTGCAAAGTCATGCTGGGCCTGCATTGGCGTATCAATAGTAACTTCATGACCCCTCTGCATATCTACAACCTCATCAAGATTAAACTAGGTGTTCCCTTCTTCATGGAAATCATTATCACTATGTCTTGGAGTATCTGGGCGGTAAGAAATGACTGGCTCTTCAATAATATTGATCCTTCAGTAAGCTCTTGTCGAAGAAAGTTTATCTCTGAGCTATCGCTTGTAACCTTAATAGAAAAACCTCCTTTAGCTGAGGCTATATGCTGGCCTGGATTCAGGCCATGTAATCTTCTTTGCTTACCTTTCTTTCATTTTTCTTTGGTTGTTTGTCACTCCGTAAACTACTTAAACTCCTCTTTTGCTTCTTTTTCTTAATATTATTATTATCCGGTAGGGGCTTGCCCCTCCTGTTTCCTAAAAAAAATGCTACGTAGGGACTACCATAAGGAAAGGTCTTGACTGCTTAGAGGTGGTGGTGGTGTGGGGAAAGGAATTAGAAGAGGGTAGCTTGCCATAAAAAAATGTCTGGACTGTTTAGTGGTGGCAACATTTTTTTCAACACTAAGGTCAGCTGACAGCAGCATGAAGGAAGTTAAAGAGAAAGGATGTTGTGGATAGCTTGCATGAAGAATTTTAAAGTTACTGGGCTGACAGTGAATACGGACAATATAGATATATATAATAGGATAAGTGATCGTGGAGTCTCACACTCCTTAGATAGAGAAGTAATCTGATGCGCTGACCATACAGCCATGACGGAAGGCGCACATAGTATACCACCAGACGCAACGCAAACACTAGAAAACAATGTTGTGTTTGCTTGATTTAGAGGTTGTTTGGCACAACTTATCTGAAAATAGCTTCACTTGGTGTAGTTGTTCTAGTGAAGGATATAAAACTAGTTTTGTCTAGTTTTTAGTTTATTTTTGCATCTTTTTTCGAAACAACTTCTCGCTGGAATGTCTCATTTTGTGCAAAACAGGTGAACCTGAAGCCACCGTGGTATTCCATTTCTTGGAAAGAAAGTTGTAGAAGCTCTGTCTTTCGGTTGAAAAGTGTACTCATCTGAGCACAGTAAAATTACAAGTGGTGGGCACTAATCACGTGTCATCCCCGCGCCGTACTAGGCCAACATCACCTAATGCCTTGATAAAAAAAACAGCAGCCAATGCCAATGGATGTGTACTGCTTCTATGTAACAAACGTATATTGCCACCCTTTCATTGCAAATACAATCAGATCTATATATTTTCAAGAAAATGACAAATTACCCTTAATCATCAGGATTTTGTTCTTAATTCCTTATAACAATTTCATGAAATATACAACTTTTTTATCAAAATATTTGTCATCATTGACTATGTATATATCATTTATTTTGTTTGTGATTTGTTCTATCATTATACGTATTTTAAGTGTTGCTTATTTTTTTGCATATTTGTATAGAAATGAATAAGATGAAAAACCAAATATTTTAAAAAATCAACGATTCGATACCGAGCTACTTTATTATTAGCTCTATACTTTTTTTGGTACCGCTGCCAAGTGGGGACCATCTTATTGAAGTTAAATTGAAATCGGAATAATTTTAACAATAATAATATTTTTATATGCTTCGGAAATTCAGTTTGCTCTTGCGGCTCCTGGCTCCAGCTGTCAGACAGCCAAGCGGATCCTTCTAGAAGCCAAACCCCCTATCTCAGGTCAGGCCCGGTGATTTTTCACTTTAGGCCCTGTTTAATTCCGGTGACAAGTTTTGGTGAAAAATTTTGCAAAGAGAATCTTACCATTTAGGAGTACTAAATGTAGAGTAATAATAAAACTAATTATAGATCTCGCCTGAAAATCGTGAGATGAATCTAATGATGGTAATTAATCCATGATTAGTGGATGTTTAGCGGATGGTTACTGTAGCATCACTGTTGCAAATCATGGCCTATTTAGGCTCATTAGATTCGTCTCGCAAAGTTACCCGGGGGTTATAGAATGGGTTTTGTCATTAACACACGTTTACTACTCCATGCATGTAAGATTCCCTTTGGTGAAAAATTTTGGTGAAAAAGTTGTTGGAATTAAACCGCTCGCTCCGGTCTCCTCCCCGGCTCCACCCCACTCGCCCCCAAACGGCCAAACCCCACCCGCTCACCGGCCACCCAAGTCCCAACCCTTGTCTCCCCACCTCCGCTGCAGCGCCCGCCATGGCGCGGCCCCACCTCACCGCGTCGGTCGTGGTGTTCCTCGCCTCTGCCGCGGCCGTCGTATTCCTCGCCACCGCAGCTCTCTCCTTCGCCGCGGGCGCCACTGAGTCTGCAAACAGTGACATATTGCAAATTTGTTCTGCATTACAGTAGATCAGAAATTCAGAAATGCAGTCCTTGTTAGAATAAACTGACAATGCTTAGCACATTAACATTAACACAGGATCTCTAGTCTACTCTAGATCACATCTAGCACTTAGAACTAATGCGGAAATAGCTTAGGCTTTGGCTCATACCAGCAGCCGCGGTGTCCATGGCGTTGGTGTGAGCCGGATCAGTAGCAACAGTGTCGATGGTGAGTGCGGCATCGGGCTTGTAGCGTAGTCGTTCCTTGAGCGATCTCCAAGGGTCACTACAAGAAATGTGTGGCTTTATGACGTATTTAGTATGACAATAGAGCATAATGTCATTATATCATTCATTTTATGACATTATGTATTAGCCATTTTGATTTTATGACAACAAAAAATCGTATGTCATAACATATGTCATATATGTACTCCAATGTCACCCAATGACGAAAATTGTTATGTCATAAGGCGTATTTGTTAATGTCATAAAATATATGACAAAAGTTGTATGTCACAAATTTATTTATTAAGTTATTTTAATTCTTTTTGGCAACGTTGGCATCCCTACTGCCATGTATTGGCATTTAAACCTGGTTTTGAACTTGGACCCTCTCAAAGAAGAAGCTTTGAACCTGGTATTGGCATTTAGCTTTTTTTAATACTATATCTTCCCCTGTTGCTTACATGCATGCAGGGTTCGAACCTACCTGAAGCATAAACCAAAAAATGGTTCGAAGCATAAACCAAAAAATTACGTGAAGCATAAAAAAAAGCGCCACAAGGGGGGTTCGAAACTGGGTCTAAAGCCCACCAAGCATGCGCCCTACCACTACACCATTAGTCTGATTGTAGAAGTGCTAAGCTTCCTCTGATAATGCTAAAAAAGGTGCAAGCAATAGGGCTCGAACCTGGGCCTGCAGCCCAGCAGGAAACTGCCTTACCATTGAGCTAGTTGTGTGGCTGCGGGGGACTATGAAGTTTACATCTCATATACTAGTCATGGAGTGCAACCTGTCGGACCAATCCTGTCGGGCCACAGCCACATCACCCGGCCACGGGAGCCAGGTCACCCGGCCGCCACCACCTCGTCACCTGGCCGCGAGCTCCACGTCACCCAGCCGCCACCGCCTCGTCACCTACCTGGCCACGCGCTCCACTTTCGCGCCCACGTCTCGAGTCCAGTCAGCATGGCCTATCTATCAGTAGAAAATAGAAGCAAAAATAGAGGGCCCTGCCAGGGATCGAACCCACCACGTCCCAGTCAACAAGAGAGCGCACTACCACTGAGCTACTTGCCCGTTTGTGTCCAGCTTTGACAATTTTTTTTCATTTTGTCCATTATTGCGTGGGAGTGGGCGATTGGCTGCGCGACTAATCCCATTCCGCCATGTGGCACATCGCCGAGGAGAAGATGAAGAACACACAGATGATTCATTTTTTCTTTATAATTCGGAATTAAAACTTGTAATTAGTATTTCTTCCTCATAAAAACTCTGAATTTAATGATTCTTGTTTCTAATTTTTTGTAAAATCACGCTCTGTCACTTGATGACATTTACTTGCATGTAGACTACTATTTTATAGAATTTGTTATATACCTTGTCTTTTTCCACCGAAGTACGACATAGAAAAAACATGCTTTTGCAAAAGAGTTGCTCATGTAACTTGATATTTGCCAATGTTATGGTCAAAATAAAGTAGTGTCCAAACTTGAGGTGCATATGAGTTGGAACATGTTATGAGGTATTGAAATCTCAAAGTTTGACTTAGAGTTGTATGAAACAATGTGAGAGATCTAACTATTTGTGAGCAATGTATGTTATCACTTTATTAAAACTACTTAAGTTTTTTATGACAAGATCGTGGACCAAAAACATGTTGTTATGCCAATTTGTAGAATTTCTTGACCAAACTCAAATATTATTGTAATTAATATGTGGTAATTTGGAGATAGAAGTTTGAATTGTCCCTAGAAGACAATTGAATTTTTCATCTATCTCCTAGATATGGAGTAGTATGGAACATATAAGCCTAAAAATAATTTTTGTGTAATTTTTAGAATTTTATTGGGAGTACATATAGTTCAACTTGGAATTACTTTCAATAAACATGTAGAAAATCATTTAAATGATAGAAAGTATCAAATGTCTTCAAAAAATTTTGAAACTCCTACACAACAACTTATATATATTACTCTGAATTTAAAAAAATGTATTAGGGTATCTAAGATTTTTGTGTTTGCAAGTTACTTCAAAGGGTGCTTTGAAAAAGAAAAAGAAAAAGAAAAATCTTAAGCAGTAAAAAGTCTGCTGCAACAAGGCTGTTTCGGCCCAATAAACATTTGGCCCATCAGATGATACCATTTTTAACCGTTAGATCGAGCTTTGGACGGCTCAGATGATCCAAGCGTCACATAAATATACCTTCCAACCCTAACTCCTCCGCCATCCCTCCCCTCCCTCAGCCTCCTCCCGCGCGCCGCTCATCTCCCCTCCGCCGGCGATGGCGCCGCTCCCGCCGCTCCCCCCACCGCCTCCCCACCACTCGCTTCCCCGCCGCCTCCCCTTCTCCACCCAAACCCTAACCCCGGTCCCTCCTCCGCCGCCACCCCCCGATGCGGCGCCAGAGGCGGCGGCCGAGGCCGCGGGGCTCGCGCTCGGATCCGACATGGCGCCGTGGTGGCTGGCCTCCTCGCGCCATTCACCTCTCTCTCTACCTCCCTCCCACCCTCTGCCCCTCCTCAGATCCACCACCTCCCTCAGCTGCCTCCCCATCCATCCACCCGAGCCGCAGCATCCCGATCCCCACTGCCAAAGCCGGCGCCGACGGCGGCCGCGGTGCCGACAGGTGCGAGTGCAGGGCGCGATGGCGCCGGCGGCGCGGAGCCCCTTCTACCTCTACAGCAAGCCGTAGGTCCTCCCCTGACGCGTCTTCCATTCTCACTGGGCGGACCCAGATCCGGCGTCATGGGCGGAGGTCTGAGGACGCCGACCCAGCTTGGTTGCCGTGCTTTGTTTATTTCGTTAGAAACATCTAACCTGGATGGAAATAATGTCTTGTTGGTCTTTCTGATTTGTATGCCTTACAGATTTTCATCTTGCTGACGGCTGTAGAAATAATCAAACAAAAATATCAATAGGCAATGCCGCAATGGTAGAAAAGTTGATTTCCCCTGAATAACAGCATTTGATGACTTGTTAAAGACAGGACTATGGCTAGTTTTTTGTGGTTATGTTCATGCTATAATTATTTTTCATTTTTGTTTCTTGTAGTGTGTCATCCTGCTGATTGCTGAAGCATTATGGCTAAAGACTTGAAGCTGGATGGAGCAAAGAAAGCGCGAGACTGTAAAATAAATTAGTCAAAGGAATGTAAAATTCATGTGTGATATAATCTGCATGTTAGGTTTGAATTTAACTGTACCATGTTAGTTTAAAATTCAAGTGGCACTGCATGTTAGGTTAAAATTCAAGTGGCACTGCAGTAGTCTGATTATGCCCATTTTTTTTTGCGCTGGTAGCACTAGTCTGATTGATTGCTAATACACTTAGTAAAATATCACCAGCAGCACTGCAGTGTGAGCTGCCGATGGTTCGCCGCCAATGCTAGCTGCGTGGGTACGTACGCATAATTAACATGCATGTATGATTATTGTTTGCATACACGCCAGCTAATAGTTCATGAAAATCATGGCTGTATCTTGTTGGTTAAACTAAGTCTCCATCATTTGTTGGCATAGATAAATTAATAATGATTGTGTTATCTTTTCCTGTTGGTTAAACCATTTGTATCCATGAAATCATGTAATGATCAATGCTCATTTTCTTAATAGTTCAGACCAAGGGTCCAATTCATAATCATTTTTTTACTATAGCAGAACCTCATTTTCTTATGAAAGATACATGGTTGGTTGCAACATAGATAACTACAGTAGCTTACTAGACAGAATTGGCTTATGCTGATGAATAATTGCTAATTGACTATGCCAGATCCTGTTGCACCTTTTGTGACTCTCTTTTTTCACACTATCTTTTGTGATTTTTGCATAGTCTATGGATCAATTAACCTTTTAATTATCATACAATTTAAAACTTAAAATATTACATATGGTTCTGATTTTTGAGAAATATAAATTATGTCGTGGAGTTGATCTGAACAGATTTTCACTACTACAGCAAGAGCATCACAGGCGGTTCGGTTGCCCACATCACAGCCGGTTTTCAAAAGTGGCGCTGATTAAGTGGCGCTGATAATCTCTTTTTCACAGCCGGTTTTTAACCGGCTGTGAAAATAGATTTTCACAGCCGGTTTACGTTATGAACCGGCTGTGAAAATCTGTGAAAATCAGTTTCACAGCCGGTTTTGAACCTTGGAAACCTGCTGCGTCAGGCGCTATCGTAGCCGGTTTTTTGCCAAAAAACCGGCTGTGAAAGTGCATTTTCATAGCCGGTTTTCTTCCAATCAAAACCGGCTGTGAAAGGGCATTTTCACAGCCGGTTTTCTGCAAATAAAAACCGCCTATGAAACTCATTTTCACAGCCGGTTTGAAACCGGCTGTGATATGTTTTTCCAGAATAAAAAAAAATAATTAGAATGTCTCAATTTTCACAGCACAGTAATTCACAAATATATAATGCATTCACAATTCATCACCAACATAGTACATTTGCAATCCATACATCAACTTTATTACATGAAGTCTAATACAAGTTTGTAGTCCAACATTACTACTACTACTAAGTGCTCACAAGTATACTAATTTATTACTAATAAATCGAGAACAACAAATCAAGAATTGAAATGTCAGGGAGAAGAGTGCAGTTACTACACAATTTCTTCCACCATCCATTCCTGTACATTAGTACATGTATGACAAAAACAATTGCATGTTGTACTTTAGTACATACAATCACCACATGTATAACCTTTTGGAGATATTTCAATAAGTTTTGAGATGGAAACATTTGAAGGCACAACATTATTAGAAATAATTAGATAACTGCAAGAGATGATGCATAAAACTAACTAAAATATGTTTCTCAAATTGCAGCCTTTTAAGAGCCACTGGAAATTGGTTGACAAAGACATAGTATATCTAATGCATGATTCAATTATCTAATTGCAGTCCATACCTTTTCAGCTTTTCCTCTGCACACAAAACACCAAGAAAGTCAACATGATTGATATTTTCCTTTCTAAAATTTCACACAAATTTCTAAAGAGAGATCGAGCGATCAAGTTATCAAGGTCAACTGATGAAGGAAAGATGACAGCAAAATTGGCAACATAATTGGCAAGGATTGACAGCCTAGGTGGACCTATCTGCCACCAAAATGACCCATATTATATTTACAATACTACAATAAAAGCTTTCAAATCTGTAGACATTTAGCAAGTAAAGGATTACAAGGGCATACAGATTTTAACCAATGTGTGTGTGACAACATAATCTATAAAGGAGATATTAAGAACAGAGAGATGCATGTATTGTTAGTTAAGACTGACATGTTTACTCAAGTTTGTCATTAACACAACAAGAAATAGAACTGCTACGAGAAATAGTCAAAGAAACAGGAAACTGGACTTCTATGGATAAGCTAATCAACTATTCAATTGACCAACCATAGCAAGCAATCAATGTTAAACAATGGAACCAAGAGTTGTATTTTTAGAGCATGAAAGTGACATTTCACAAGAATTCAATCCACACTGACCTGCTATTTTGAGTAAAAGTACAAACTTGATAACTCATAACAGAGCTGAGATGTTGTCACCGCAGAAAATGGAAATCATGAATATGAACCTGCACAGGAAAAACATAGGCTGAAAACTCTCTGATTTGGTATAGGACAAGCAACTGCATAGTTAGGCATGAGCGATGCGGCATTATAACAAGCAACTATCCAAGCTTAGTGAAAGGCTGAAAGCATAACAGTGCATTTGCTGCACATTTGGATGGAGGTGCCCATTTACAAACTGATGGGCTTATAATGTAATCAACATGAACAGAATAATTATATCATTGAAAATTAAACACCAAACTCTAAAAGCTTGACGTGTTTGCTTTTGCCACCTGTTAAGACGCTTTACATGTGTGTCAGGCGCACCACATGTTCGACACTTTGAAACATGTTCGACAAAGTCAACTGGTAATCAATAAATAGAAATCTGGGATATTAGTTTGGGGATTTGAGAGGGGAGCACTTATCTAGGAGCTAGAGACAGGTGATTGGTGCCAGGGATCGACACTGAAGCAGCTAGCAGCCCCGCAACAGCTTCCATGACCGGAACCCTAGGTCTGACCAAATCGATTTTGACGGGAATCAGAGAACAAACTAGAGAGCCAATTTGGGGGAAATCAGCGAACAAATAGGAGAGATGTACCTGACTGAAGGAAGTGCTGGCTGGCCGCCGACCCATGCCCCGACGGGGAGCTCTCCCTGGCCCCTTGCCTCGATGGGATCCGGCGGCGCTCGCCCCGGCATGGTGCAGATTTGGACCGGCGGTGCCAGCTCCAACCTTCCGTGGATGGGATCCGGCGGAGCCCGCACCTTGCCTGGCGCCCAAGGGTCCCCTGGCGGGTTAGCTGCTGGGAGTTAGGCGATGGGGGGTCCGGGCTCAGGGGCAACCTGGAGGCAGTCGGGTGGAGGGAGATGGAGCCAGGAGGGCCAGCGGGTGCGGGAGAGGAGGGAGATGGCGACGGCGTCGGCGCAGGAGGCCGGCCACCGCGGCGCCGGGCCGGATCTGGGCACCGCCGGACCGAGGGCCGTGTAGGAGAGGAGCGCGGCTGCGCGGCGGCGCAGGAGGCAAGTGGAAGAGGGTGCGGGAGAGGAGAGAGAAGGGAGGGAGAAGGGAAGCGCTAGGGTTTCTAGTTTTATACAATGAGAGTGCGACCGGAGCAATCGAATCAGTAATGGACGGCTAGAAATAACTGGACCATTTGGATCGGGCCTTGTTCATTCCTTCTCTGTTTAACTTTTTTTCATTTTATTGTACCACTATAAAGTAACACATAAAAATAATTATCTTAAATGCATAAATATATTTTTTATATATAATAGACTGCATATAAGTTATCTTGTAAAACGTTCAATAATTTTCTAACCCATTTACTATATTCAACCATTTATATGCGTCTGGGGCACCTTATATTCAACACATTCAACCATTCAATAATTTTCGAAAAAAGCCGAAACTCCTCCGTTTCTGCGATGGAGTCATGCATTAGAATAATGGCTCATGAAAAAAATCCAACAATTTTCAGAGCTGGTTGAGGTATTTCTGTAATTTTTTTGCAAAAAAATGCCCAGAAATTCATTTAAAGCACGGAAAAACATTAACGTTGTCGAAAAAAGCCGAAACTCCTCCAGGGCACCTTATATGCGTCCTAACACCTATGAAAAATGATAGACCATGTATATGAGCATAGAAAGTTTTCTCGGTGCAGAAACGTGAAAGAATACGCTAAGTCCTATAGAAGTGTGTCGAGTATGTTTGAGATTGTGAACAATGTGCAGTACCAGGTTCTCAAAATGACAAGATCTTTCTGCGATGGAGTCATGCATTAGAATAATGGCTCATGAAAAAAATCCAATAATTTTCGGAGCTGGTTGAGGTATTTCCGTAATTTTTTTGCAAAAAAATGCCCAAAAATTCATTTAAAGCACGGAAAAACATTAACGTTGTCGAAAAAAGCCGAAACTCCTCCAGGGCACCTTATATGCGTCCTAACACCTATGAAAAATGATAGACCATGTATATGAGCATAGAAAGTTTTCTCGGTGCAGAAACGTGAAAGAATACGCTAAGTCCTATAGAAGTGTGTCGAGTATGTTTGAGATTGTGAACAATGTGTAGTACCGGGTTCTCAAAATGACAAGATCTTTCTGCGATGGAGTCATGCATTAGAATAATGGCTCATGAAAAAAATCCAACAATTTTCGAAGCTGGTTGCGGTATTTCCATAATTTTTTTGCAAAAAAAATGCCCATAAATTTATTTAAAGCACGGAAAAACATTAACGTTATCGAAAAAAGCCGAAACTCCTCCGGCGGCCGAGACGGGGGAAGGGGGCATGGCCGCATGGCCTCGGCCGAGACGGCGTGCGGGTGGGGAGGCGGTGCGAGGGGGAGACGCGGGGTGGGTGCGGCTGTGCAGCGCTGTGGCCGGGGGAGGGCGAGGGGAGTGAGAGAGAGTTGATTTACTAGGGTTTGAGAACGATCATGGTCATCGGATCCGTGATGGACGGCCAGAACTATTTGGGCCAAAACGGGCCTAGTTTCATTTCTTCTATGCTCAATTTTTTTCTTTTTCTTTTTAGCTTATCACACCATTATAAAGTAACACATAAAACTAATTTACTTATATACCCCAATATATTTCTAAATGTCATATACAACATGTAAATTGTCATGTAGGAATTTCAAGAATTTTTGAACGGATTTGCATTTTCTATCATTTAAATGAATTTCCGCATATTTACCTAAACTAAATTCAATTTGAACTATATGTACTAAATGATGTCAAATGAAAAAGTCATGAATACCAAAGATTCGTAACTCATCAAGATCTACAAACTTCATTTAGGTCATTACTCCATTTGACAAAGTTTGAACAATCCAATTTTTGAATTTCAGAAAATGGTATCTAGATTCAAGTTTTTGGAACACTAAATGATGTCAAATGTAAAAGTCATGAATACCAAAGATTCATAACTCATCAAGATCTACAAACTTTATATAAGTCATTTTTCCATTTGAGAAAGTGGTTACAACATGTAGTACAAATTTGACAAACCCCTAACCACTTTGTCAAATGGAAAAATAACCTATATAAAGTTTGTAGATCTTAATGAGTTATGAATTTTTGGTATTCATGACTTTTTCATTTGACATCATTTAGTGTTCCAAAAACTTGAATCTAGATACCATTTTCTGAAATTCAAAAATTGGATTGTTCAAACTTTGTCAAATGGAGTAATGACCTAAATGAAGTTTGTAGATCTTGATGAGTTATGAATCTTTGGTATTCATCACTTTTTCATTTGACTTCATTTAGTATTCAAAAAACTTGCTTCTAGTTGTTATTTTTGAAATTCAAAAATTGGATTGTTCAAACAGACTCACACGAGAATTTTTTCACAAAAAAACTAAACGATTTTATTAAAGTAGTAACATGCATTGTTCACAAAAGGATACATCTCTCACATAGTTTCTTATAACTCAAGTCAAACTTTGATATTTGAATACCTCATAACATTGTCGAACTCATATGCACCTAAATTTTGGACACAACCTTATGTTGACCATAATGTTACAAAGTATTAAGTTATATTAGCAATTGTTATACAAAAACATGTTTTTTCTATTCTTTACTAATATAGAAGAAAATAAGCCATACAAAAATATCTGAGAAATAGCAATTAAAATACAAAAAATGCCATTAAATGAAAGATCGTGATTTTAAAAAATATTAGGAAAAAGAACCATCAAATTTGAAGTTCTTATGAGGGAGAAATACTAGTTACAACTTTTACTTGCAGATTAAAAAGAAAAAACTGAAATGTTTATGTGTTCTTTGTCCAAACAAACTATCCTAGCTGTTTACTACAGGATTTGTACTAGCGTTCACTTAAACATATAGCTTGGTGCGGCGCATTGGTGAGGCTCCTCCTTTCGTGGAAGGGACATCATGGGTTCGAACCTTCTTTGTGCCATTATTTTTTGTGTTTTCTTTTGAATTCTGGATTTTTAAAAAAAGATGAATCATACATGTGTTATTATCTCCCTCCACCTCTTATAAATATAGTCCAAATAAAATTTGTTACCAACAGTTACCACAACCAACTCAGTGGCTCAGTGGTAAACTGTTCTTCACTTGCAAGTGAGGTCACCTCATCTATATTTCTACTTTTTTTTCCGTTTGAGGCTTTTAGCTCTCTCGCATACTTGATGAGATAAAGGGAAATTAATTTCCCATGTTAACCATAGTTGAAAACGTGTTCCAGTGGTAAGTCCCTGGAGTTGCTGTGCGAGGTCAAAGGTTCGAGCCCCTGTGCTCCTGTTTTTTCACAGCCAGGTCGAGGAGGGTTTTTTTCCTGTATTTTTTTCACAGCCGGGTGGAAAGCGAACCGACTGTGAAAATAAGGTTTCACAGGCGGTTCATGGCTCAAACCGGCTGTGAAAATCGTTGGCATTTTTACAGACGGTTTGAGCCACCAACCGGCTGTGAAAATCATTATCACAGTCGGTTTTAACAACAAATGAGTCTGCCAAAATAAAAACCGGCTGTAAAAATGTTTCAGCGCCATTTTTTCAAAACCGGCTGTGAAAATAGTGGCTAGAAAAATGATTTATGTAGTAGTGTTTGCTGTTTTTGCTGATTTTGCATCACGGAGACCACTGATTTTGCTGTTCTCCTAGAATGGGTGTGATGGCTCAAGATATCTTTCCTAGATAATTATACTTATCAGTTACCAAGCACATTGTATTGAATGTTTATGATACCTTTGTTAGAGATCATTGTAGTAATTTCTACTGCAAATTAATATTGCCAACTGATATAAATATTTGGTGATGTGCTTGTCAGGTTGAGATGGACCAAAATTGAACCAAAAGCAAGATGGTGCTGTGCAACCAAACTGTAGCTGGATGGTTGTGCTGCAACATTTTCTATTTGTAGTGCTTTTCTTTTGATGCAAGATGAAAACATGAATGTACCTTGCAATTTTGATGTCGTGAATGTATTATAATTCTGGTGAATGGGCTGAAAATTGAGTATGTTCTTTGGGCTGAAATGGCTGTTGTGATAAATGGGCTGACATGAGTATTATGATAAATGGGCTCAAACTATGCCCTGTTTTTTAATGAGCTCAAACTTAATTGGGCCATAAGCAGAAACTTAGCAGGCCAAATTTCATTTTTTGACATTTTTTAACCTCTGCCATGTCAGCGCCACGTCAGCTCTTGATCCGACGTGGCATTTGAGCATGTGGCAAGGGCTAGAATTTTGTGACACAATAACTAATGTCATACAATTATATGACACAAAAACTAATGTCATAAACTTGTGACATTATATACACAGACGTCACAAAATGATTTTATGACGGTGGCTTTTTGACGTTTCAATTTTTGTCACCTGGATGTCATAAATCCTAATCTATGACATAAATTCCATATATTATGACGTAATTGAATGTCAAAAAGCCATGAATTTCTTGTAGTGGGTACCGATGGCCTTCAGGACGCCAGCGGCACTGCCCAGGACACGGAGCTCGAGCTTCCAAGCCTTCCAGCGCTCTTAATGATCGGTGTTTGGGTGGTTTAGGGTTTGGTGAGACTTGAGCTCATGAAAACAACGTGGAGTCCCTGTGGAACCCCTACCCTTATATATATAGCGCTGTAGGCCCAGGGCCGAACTCGTGGTTACTTAGATGTGCCTCCCGATCACAGCAAATGAGTAGTTAGGCTTAATTCCGAGGTTTAGGGGATGGGGAACAACTCCCCTTATCCTCAGTTCATCGGTTGACCAAGGTCAAACCGAAATATCCAACATTCTCCCCCTTGACCGAAGGTCAACACTTAAACTAAAAACTAACTTAAACTAAACTAAATACTAACTTAATCTAAATCCTTCCTCAGTAAAACAGCAAGTACCAAACCAATGTGTCATCAGGAGCACCTCGGCATACTGGGACAACATTACCCATAGCCTTTACTGAAAAACTTTGTTAGGACTCTTATTCTTAGTTTAGGGGAAGTTCTAATGGCCCTGAACCAGGACTTTATCAAAGGTATCCACTAATCCCATGTGAAGGACATGTCTCCCGTAAAGGGATGGTGGTAAGCCTTTAGTGAGCGGATCCGCAATATTAAACTTAGTACTGATATGCTTAATAATATACGTACCGTCCCGGTTTCTATCTTTCACGACACTATACTAAAGGTCAATGTGCTTAGAAGCACCAGATAATTTATCGTTTGCGCAAAAGAAAATTGCGGCTTGATTTTTGCAGTGCATTGTGTTAGGTCTCGAGATACTATCAACAATTCTTAATCTCGGAATAAAATTCTTGAGCCATGCACCTTGGCCCGTAGCTTCATAACATGCCACAAATTCTGCTTGCATTGTAGATGCAGCAGTTACTCCTTGCTTACAACTTTTCCAAGAGATTGCTCCCCCCGCCAGCATGTAGACGAACCCAGAAGTGGATTTTCTATCGTCTTCATCACTAGCAAAGTCAGCATCTGTATAGCACTCAACTTCAAGATTATCTGTTCTCTTGTATGTGAGCATGTAATCCTTAGTGCCTTGGCAATATCTGAACGCCTTCTTAACTCCGACCCATTGAGCCCAACCTGAATTTTCTAAATATCTACTAAGTACTCCGGTTGCAAATGCCAAGTCTGGACGTGTACAGACTTGTGCGTACATCAAGCTTCCAATAGCTGATGCATAGGGAACGTTCTCCATTTTGCTTCTCTCAAAATCATTCTTAGGGCACTGATCTTTATTAAACTTATCGCCCTTTTGAATTGGTGCAGGTGATGCATTACTCTTATCCATATTATATCTCTTAAGCATTTTCTCAATATAAGCTTTCTGAGACAATCCTAGTACTCTTTGGGCTCTGTCTCTGTGTATCTCAATGCCAAGTACATACGAGGCTTCACCGAGATCCTTCATATCAAAATGAGATGATAAGAAGTTCTTAGTCTCATGTAACATATTCTTATCGTTGCTAGCTAATAGTATGTCATCCACATACAGTACTAGAATTATCAACTTTCCACCCTTGAACTTAATGTAGATACATCTATCCACATCATTCTCTCTGAATCCAAATTTCTTAATGACTTCATCAAATTTAAGGTTCCACTGTCTGGATGCTTGCTTAAGTCCATAAATAGATTTCTTTAATCTACATCCCATATGTTCTTTCCTTTTAATAACAAAACCTTGCGGTTGAGTCATATAAATAGTCTCATCTAAATCTCCATTAAGGAACGCAGTCTTAACATCCATATGATGTAGTTCTATATCAAAATGGGCTACGAGTGCCATGACAATTCTAAATAAATCTTTAGTAGACACGGGAGAGAAAGTCTCATTGTAATATCTTCCCTCTATCTGAGTAAATCCTTTTGCTACAAGTCTAGCTTTGAATCTTTTGACCTTCCCTTTGGAATCACGTTTAGTCTTGTAAACCCATTTACAGCCTATTGGTTTGACTCCATCAGAAATTTCCTACTAAATCCCATACTTTATTAGAACTCATAGACTTTAACTCTTCTTTCATGGCTTCAATCCATTTAGTGGAATTCTTACTTTCAACTGCCTGTTTGAAATTGACAGGATCAGTTATTGTTCCCACATCATACAAATCTTCACTTAAATATGTCTCATAAATATCAAGATTAATTGCAGGCCTCCTTACTCTTTGTGATCTTACTAACGGCTCATTCACAACTGGTTCAGGTACCGCTTGAGGTGGTTCTTGTAGAATTTCTTCTGCTCGAACCTCAGTAGCTGGTGCCTGAATCCCAGCAGCTGGCGCCTGAAAAACAGGAGCCTGCTCCACGTGTCCTTGCTGAATAACAGTATTAGGCGTGGAGCTGCTTAACTGAGGAATAATTGGTTGTATAAACTGATACACCTCTGTAGACTGAGGGATTTCCGGATTGGGAAGTTCAACCCATAATTCTTCAAGACTTATATCTCTTTTCGGAAAACCTGCACTTATCTCTGAGTCCTCTAAGAACACAGCTTGTCTGGTCTCAACGAACTTAGTGGAGCGACCAGGACAGTAAAATATGTATTCCTTTGACTTATCTAGATATCCAATAAAGTGACAACTCACAGTTTTGGAATCTAATTTCTTTTGCTGTGGATCAAATAACTTTGCCTCAGCAGGGCAGCCCCATACTTTTAAATAATTTAATGACGGTTTCCTCCCATTCCACAACTCAAAAGGTGTCTTGGGAACTGACTTAGATGGAACCCGATTAAGTATATGAGCAGCTATCTTTAATGCTTCCATCCACAATTCCACTGGCAAGCTGGAATGACTGAGCATGCTCCGTACCATATCCATTAGTGTACGATTGCGTCGCTCAGCAACTCCATTTTGCTGTGGTTCGCCTGCCATGGCGTACTGAGCTCTTATGCCATTTTCTTCTAAGTACTTAGCGAATGGTCCCTTAATTTGACCAAATTGAGCATGTTTCCCATAGTACTCACCTCCCCTATCTGATCTTACTATCTTAATAGGAGTGTTATGCTGTTTCGCAACTTCTTTCTTATAAATCTTAAATATTTCTAACGCATCTGAACGCTTACGAATAGGGTAGATGTGTCCATAACAGGAATAATCATCAGTAAATGTAATGAAAGAATCATAGCCATCTACAGATGTTACGGAGAGAGGGCCACAGATATCTGTGTGAATTATTTCTAATACGCCCATACTCCTAGTAGCGCCTTTCTTAATTGTCTTAGCATATTTCCCCTTAATGCAGTCGATGCACTGCTCTAAGTCTGAAAAGTCTAAGTTTTTGATTATCTCATCTTTAATGAGATGATCTATTCTCCCCCTCAAAATGTGACCAAGGCGACAGTGCCACAATTTCGAAGAGTT
>CM014274.1:87327217-87354145 GCA_004135705.1 Alloteropsis semialata
CCCGGCCTGCTGCCGCCGGCCTGCCACGGCCCGGCCTGCTGCCGCCGGCCTGAGGTAGTTTTTTTTTTATTTACTATTTTGTTTAGTTAGTTATGTAGTTAGTAATTTTAGTTAGTTATATGTAGTTAGTAATTTTAGTTAGTTATATGTTAGATAGGTTAGATTGTTAGATAGGTTAGTTAGGAATCTTTGATTAGAAATTAGAAATCTTTAGTTTGAAATTATTAGTTAGAAATTTGATGGTATGAGTTAATAGGTTAGTATATATTAGTTAGGAATTAGTAGATGTTGGTTAGAAATTTAGTTAGATATGTTAGTAGATATTTATTTGCGGTGATATCGATGTGTTCGGCCATCGAGCCATGGTATGCGAATATGTGCGACCTTTGTGTCGGGTTTTCATGCAGGTTTTGAAAACCTCGTAGTATAGGGGAGATGCTGCTGAATTTTTGAATTAACACTAAGCATTCAATTGTTGCAGGAAGGAGAAGGAGTAGGAGATCAAGCTGCTGTTGCTTCCGAGGACTCGTCGGCTTTTGTGCTACCGCTCGCCCCCGCCTCGTCGTCTTCAAGTGACGTACTGTTGCACCGTCCTGCGACTCGTCACTTTGCAGCACAGCAAGGTGAGACATTAAAAAACCTACCTTTCTTTTCGTATCATGTTCGTGTATCACGTAACCTAGGCGTCTCCCGTTCGAAAGAGATACGGTTGGAAATATGCAGATCTTTGCATATGTATGACCGTATCTGTTTCGAATTGTCCACGTTTTTTGGACAGCCCGAGAATGTGTAGATGAGGTTAATTTCCATGCTATACTTCTATCCAAGATAGAATTTCGGCACCACCTCCATGTTGTTCTCCGGATACACAATCTCCTTCCTAGGACGTGTATTTGGAGAACAGCGGGGAGGTGCTGCCGAAATTCTGTCTCGGATAGAAGTAGAGCATGGAAATTAACCTCATCTACACATCCTCGGGTGGGATTAGGACCTATCTTCACCTATTAGAGCATGATAGACATCGTGTAGATGTAATTGATTTTTATATCACCCACTCATATGTTAAAGGATGGATGACCGTGAGTGGATGTACACGGGCTGGCGGGGTAAGCGTGACTGGACCGAAGAATTCGTTCACAAGGTCGAAGATTTCTTGAAAAAGGCATTTCAGAACGGACAGAGTAAAGCGCCGTGTCCCTGTAGCAAGTGTGCAAACAAGATACTTCAATCTCAGTTCCAGATGGGTAAACACATTTGCACCTATGGGTTTGTGGCAAACTATACCCGGTGGATCTGCCATGGTGAGGCCCATCGTGCGAGAGACGAGGTGGTGCGACAACGCATCGAGGATTTTGATGGTGGTGCCGGTTGCGGGGACATGTTAGATGACTTTCATGAAGCCCAGTTTGATGAAGGACCCAGTCATGTTAGGGAGGATCCGCCAGAGGCAACCGCAAAGGCCTATTACGACATGTTGTCTTCGGCACAGAAACCATTCCACGACCATACCGATGTTTCTCAATTGGATGCCGTCGGACGCATAATGGCCCTAAAGTCTGAGCTTGGCATAAGTCGAGACGGCTTTGATAAGATGTTGACAGTTTTTGGCAGCCTGCTTCCGGGTGGTCACAATCTGCCACGCAACCTGTATGAGGCACAGAAACTTCTTCGTGCACTTAAGATGCCATACGAGCAGATACATGCTTGTACAAAGGGATGCATCTTGTTTAGAAAAGAACATGCAGATGAAAAGTATTGTCCTAAATGCAAATCATCTAGATATCTGGAGGTAGACTCGGGCGATGGTCATAAGAGGCAGCTCGAAATCCCCGTGAAAATCCTACGGTATCTTCCGTTCATACCGAGAATCCAACGGCTTTACATGACCGAGGAGTCCGCGAAACAAATGACCTGGCACAAAGAAGGCAAGCGATACCGTCCTGAAAACATGGTGCATCCAGCCGATGCTGAAGCATGGCGACATTTTGACGTGTGTCATCCAGTGAAAGCAGTGGAGGCTCGTAATGTACGTGTTGCGCTGGCAACTGATGGGTTCAATCCTTATGGAATGTCGGCTGCACCATACACTTGTTGGCCCATGTTCGTTATTCCCCTCAATCTCCCTCCCGGCGTCATCTTTCAACGGCAGACCATATTCTTGTCATTGATAATTCCGGGATATCCAGGGGATAATATGAGTGTGTATATGGAGCCTCTAATTGATGATTTGCTCCGTGCTTGGGATGAAGGAGTATGGACATACGACCGAGCTACAAAGACAAACTTCAAAATGCATGTATGGTACATGTACTCCCTGCATGACATGCCGGCGTATGGGATATTCTGCGGCTGGTGTGTCCACGGGAAGTTCCCATGTCCAGTATGCAAGGCAGCTCTCAAATTCATCTGGTTGACGAAGGGTGGCAAGTATTCTTCGTTCGACAAGCATCGACAATTCCTCCCTATGGACCATCCATTCAGACGGGACATTAAGAACTTTACCAAAGGTGTAATGGTTGAAGAACCCCCACCGCAGATGCTGATAGGTGTCGCGGTTCGTGCGCAGTTAGACGCGCTCAAGGTCAACAAAGAAGGTGGTGGGTTTGAGGGTTATGGTGAGGAACATGCCTGGACTCAGAAGTCGGGCTTGTGGAGGCTCCCCTACATGTGTGACCTTCTTCTTCCACATAACATTGATATGATGCACACTGAAAAGAATGTCGCCGAGGCAACATTCGGTACAGTCATGGACATTTCTGATAAGACAAAGGACAATGTTAAGGCTAGAGTGGATCAAGCTAGGATATGTAATAGACCAAAGTACGACATTCCGCCTCCCAAAGACGGCAAGAAATGGAAAAAGCCTCCAGCCGAATTCGTACTGAAGAAGGAGCAAAGGAGGGAAGTACTAGAATGGTTCAAAACTTTAATGTTTCCTGATGGGTATGCAGCGAATCTGAGAAGGGGGGTGAACTTAGCTACAATGCGAATCAATGGGCTGAAGAGCCATGACTACCACATATGGATTGAGCGGCTTCTTCCGGTGATGGTTCGAGGCTATCTCCCTGATCATGTGTGGCTTGTGCTGGCAGAGTTAAGCAATTTCTTCCGCGTACTTTGTGCTAAGGAATTATCTCGGACTGTGGTTGCAGAAATGGAAAAATTTGCTCCAGTGTTGCTTTGTAAGTTGGAAAAGATCTTTCCGCCCGGTTTTTTCAATCCAATGCAGCATATGATTTTGCACCTCCCGTATGAGGCACGACTGGGGGGTCCTGTGCAGGCCGTTGGTGCTATTCAATTGAGAGGCAACAAAAAGTTCTTCGAACCAAATGTAAAAACAAATGCAAAATTGAAGCTTCCATTGCAGAGGCATACTGTACTGAGGAGGTGTCAAATTTCACAACAAAATACTATGGTGACACTCTTCCGAACGTCCATAATCCACTACCTCGTTACAATGCCAACGAAAATGATTCAAACATCAGCCTTTTTAGAGGGCAACTCGGAAGTTCAAGTGGTGGCACTCGTAAGACCTTGCAACATGAAGAGTTGCGCAAAATCATGATGTATGTGCTGACCAACCTTTCGGAAGTGGAAAATTACATCCAGTAAGTTCTGAACAAACTAGTTCTCGATTATTTTGCATCCAACCCCTCTTAATCTTGTTCTCGTTCATACAGAGAATTTACTCATCAATTCTGGCGAAGAAATAGGGCACCGACACCACATCAAGTTGATACCCTTCTTAAAAATGGAGCGGGAGGTTCTGCGCCCGATTTTATTTCTTGGTTCAAACATAAGGTATAGTCGTTCTAAGGCTCGTACTTTTTACGACGTGCGAATAATAACATGAAGTATCATGATTTTACTTTCAGGGCCAAAATGATGAGTCAATGAGTCCCGAGTTGAGACAGATTGCCAATGGTTGTGCTATAGGGTCATGTCATACTCCGGCTATGATGTGAATGGATATCGCTTTCACACAGAAAGCCACGAGCAGAGTCGTCCCAATCGAAGAACCACAAATAGCGGAGTTTGTACGACAGCTAATGATGGGGTCGATTATTATGGCATAATTGAAGAAATATATGAACTAACGTTTCATGGTTGCAAACCTCTTAAGCCGGTCATATTCAAATGCCATTGGTTTGATCCTAACGAAGTGCGACGGACCCCTAATCTTGGACTAGTCGAAATTCGACAGTCATCCGTGTATCCAGGAGACGATGTCTATATTGTGGCTCAACAAGCCACACAAGTTTATTATCTCTCATACCCGTGCAAAACCGACAAACGTCTTCAGGGTTGGGACGTTGTGTACAAGGTGTCGCCACACGGCAAACTACCTGTCCCTAACAATGAAGATTATAACATAGATCCAAACACGTATGACGGAGAGTTCTTTCAAGAAGATGGACTACCAGGGCGTTTTGAGATAGACTTAACCGGAGCGATCGAAATGGAAGTAGACGATGATGAAACGGTTCATGACGAGGATGCTGGAGATGAGGTTTATAATGCGAAGGATTTAGAATTACTTGAGCGATTACAATTAGGGCTTGATGACGATGACAGTCCTCCTTTGGAGCACGGGCCTGAATATGAACTCGATATGCAAGATAGTGATGATGAGACTTATGATGCAGCTAATCCTGATCAAGATGACTATTTTTAATACATGTTAGTTTCTAATTATGTGATGTTTATTTTGTAATTATGTTACTCTTTCTTAAATATATACTGATTGGTTTACTGTTTTTAATTGCAGGTGATTGAACAAAGATGGTGGGCGGCGGTGTAGCACGAAAATGTGTGTCTGCTTTCAGAAGAGCTCTTCCAAGCCCTTCTGTGTCGGGGCCCTCGACTTGGGGTCGAGGGAAGGGTCGAGGGAAAGGTGGCCCCAAGGGTGGCCGAAAGGGTCGACCTATAGAGCCACCTTCGCCAGAGGAGGAGGAGGAGGAGGAGGAGGAGGAGGAGGAGCAGCAGCAGGAGCAGCGGCAGGAGGACGAATACGTTCCTTCCGAGGAGGAGGAGGAGGCGGAGGCGGAGGCGGAGGAGGAGGAGGAGGAGGCCACGACAGGGGCTATCCCGGCTGTCTGGTTGCGAGGTCCCTCGAGACTTCCGGATAGGCCGATACCTCTTGCTTCCCGCCCAATGATTCAACCCTCTGGGCAAGCGTAAGTAAATTTACATGTTATCAATACTTTTTCATTTCAATACCTTATGATTTCACAATATATCATCTTAATCATTTTTGACAGGGGTTGGCGAGTACTCATCGAATGTGGTCACAACCGCAAGGTCAACGGCATCCTCGGCCTTTTGTGCAGGGAACACTTCCCGGGCCTGGTCACCGCCCAAGGAAGGCAGGAGCCGGCCTGGACGTGGGACCACTACGTCGCCGCCCCAGATCACGTCGATCGGGAAGGAAGGATCTTCGCTAACAAGGCGGAGCGGGTCAAGGCCGAGCTGTGGGTAAGTATTCCTCGCACTAAACTACTCAATACATGGCATTCATTTGTAATAATGACTAGATACATCGTGTTTATATGCAGGATTTCTACAGGTGTGCAGATGGGTACGAGGCCCGTGCGGCGGTTGTGGCTCACAACCGATGCGTGAAGCTGGTGAAGGACATGCACTACGAGGCGCAAGTGCAGTGTGTCATCAACTTCGGCGCTCTGTTCATGGGCCAGAAGATAAATAAAGAAGCCGCCAGAAACTTGAAGCTGACCCGGGAGCAGTACTTGCAGGTATTTTTTCATATATTTTCAGATTTAAGAACGGCGAACCTTTTGATATTCTTACGTTTCATTGACTTGATCACGTGTAGGTGCCTGCGTGGTGGTGCCGCAATGATATGGTGTGTTGGGGACGCATAGTGGACAAGTGGTTCACACCAGAGTGGGAGGAGAAGCACAACGCTGGCCGAGAGCGGCGTTTGCTGATGCCAGGTCCCGCACACCATCAAGGCAGCCGTACCAACGATGAATACAGGGCTAAATGGGTATGCTGGTTCATTTTCTTTATTTGTCATCAAACTACTCAATGTTGCTTCATTTGTCATCAAATTGGTGTTTTGTTTTGCAGTCCGCAGCACATCAAGGTGCTGAGTGCTCCCAGTTCATGGGATGGGCTATGGCGCACAAGGGCAAGGCGTCCGAGGTCACCTACAACCCGAACGACCCGCCCTCGGCGTACTCCAATCCCTCCATCCACACCCGCATCACCGAGTACACAGAGGCGGGACGACAGGTCCATGGGCCAGAGTGGGATCCGAGCGCCCATGACCTGGATGGAGAGCTCGTCATGAGGGTGGGAGGAGGCAAGAAACATGGCCGGTACTACATGGGCGACGGTATTCTAGACACGGCCAGCACTCCCACTCTCCCCCAGGTTCGAGCCAGGAGCACCAGCAGTAGCCCGGCCATACGCCCACGCCTGACACAGTCACAGCTCCAAGTGCAAGAACTTCAGGTTATTTATGTCTTATTCATTGTTCATTCATTTCCTATATATGTTTGATTTGAATTGTGACATTGTGATGAAAAATTGTAGGCCCAGCTAGAGGCGCAAGCGCAAGCACACCAGGCGGCAATAGCGGCGGCGATAGCCGAAGAGAGGCGGATACGGGAGGAGGAACAGGCCAGGCAGCACGCCGAGAACCAGCAGCAGCTGAGCGCGATGTACAACTACATTCGAGCTCTTTCTGTTCAGATTGGTCAGCCCCTGCCCCTACCGCAGATGGTCTTCACGGCGGCTCCGGCTCCAGAAACTCCTGCGGTGAGTGACTTGAATTCCTTGTATATTCGTTTCAATTATTAGAGACTTAGAGAATATATAAACTTACTCACTTAGAGACTTAGATTAAATTTTGAGACTTGAATTCCTTGTACATTCAATCTATTCTCAATATTGCAGAACCAATCCGCGGCATCGAATACGCCGGACTTGTCGCCAGGCATCTCACCGACGTTACAGCCGCAGCAGTTGTTCCCGCCGGATAACCCCCTGCCGTACCCGCCACCGTACCCCCCCGCACCGTGAATTTGAACTTTGGAATAATGAACTTGTGACATACTTTGGATTTCCGAACTTGTCGAACGTGTAATGCATTTGTGAATGTTTATATTATGTGCCTGTGAAGCTATATCAATTGCCTGTGATGCTATATCAATTGCCTGTGATGCTGCTTGTCATGAAATATATGTCTGTGATGTTTGTTTGAGAGGGGACCTTTTTACGTGAAAAAATAGCAAAAAAATGGTGAATTTGGTCACTTCGCCGTGTGTAGCACACGGCAAAGAAGGCCTTTGCCGTGTGCTTTTGCCATGGCACACGGCGAAGGGACCAAACCTGATGGTTCTGGACGAAGCATTGCCGTGTGCCGAATTTCGCCGTGTGCATTTTCAATACTTTGCCGTGTGCCTTTGGCCTGGCACACGGCAAACCAGGAAACTTTGCCGTGTGCCTACCCTGGGGCACACGGCGAAGTTTTGAACTTTGCCGTGTGCCTTTGGAGCGGCACACGGCGAACCCTGTGGGCCCCGGCCGCCGTCGCCGTCCCCTGTCGCCGTTCCCCGCCGTCTCGTCATTTTTTTGCCGTGTGCCCTCTCTGGCACACGGCAAAGGGACTGCCGTGTGCCCGATAAAGGGCCCACGGCGAAGCTGGCTTCGCCGTCGTGGCTGGCCGCCGTCGGGCCTTCGCCGTGGGCCACACACGGCAACTCGTTTGCCGTGTGTTTTTGGTCCTTCGCCGTGTGCCTGAGGCACACGGCGAATTGGCCATCTCCCGTAGTGTTCGTATTTGAATCCGATCCGAGAAAAAAATAAATATCTGCATTCGTATTCGTGCATATCCGTTCATATCCGATCCGTTTTCATCCCATGAGACGACATGACGGTGATCTCTCTGACTCGGTTTGCCGGCTCGCCCCGGTGCTGGTGTTGGCAGTCTGGCCGCTTGGCCAGCTGCCGGCCCCTGCCGCCCTGCGGTTGACCTGCAGACCTGACCATGCGGCGACCGGCGAGTAGAGAATGCGACGTGACTCGGCGAATGCGATGCGGCGCGAGGAGCAAGAGGAGACGCCGTGACGGAGGTGCGCGCGGCCATCAGGCGCCACGGGGCCTTTGTCGCTCGCTGCTTCGCTGGGCCTTTGCGTCTCCTCTGTTGTCTGAGCTTCTATACTACTGGGCTACTAGGCTACAAATTTGGGGCCCCTCCGAATTGGGGGCCCTGTTCCAGCGCACGGGTCGCACGTGCCTAGGGCCCGGGCCTGCATCGGACCCTGCTGCAGCCGCGGCGGGGGCTGCAACAGCAGCTGGACCACCCGCCCCGTGAGCCTCCTGGGAGTCGACGGGGTAGGCGAGGAGGCGGCGCCCGGCCGGCTCGAAGGCGAGCTCGACGACGTGGCGGCGGACCGGCGAGACGGGGAGCGCCAGGACGGTCGCTGGCATCCGCTGGAGACGAGCAGCAGCTCGCGGATGCGGCACGTCGACGGACGCGGAGGTGGAGGCCGCTGCGGCGACGCTCGGGCGCGAGGCCCTGAGGGACGCGGAGGAGAACGCGGCGACGAGGCCGAGCACGAGGGCGAGGGCGAGGATGAGAAGGGCGCGGGGAGCAGGTGGAGCGGCCATCTCCTCGCTGGCCGACTCGGGGAGGGTCTGGTCTGATTTGCGAAGGGATGGGAGGCCGATTGAGGGTGGTGCGATCGCAATTGATTCCAGCGCAGGCTGGAGCGAGCGCCGACGCGTGTTTTATACCGGCCGGCAGGGACCGGGAGGGATTCAGGATCAGGGGTGCGGGTCCTGCGCACCGGCAGCCCGGCTCCCGCCCGGATTCAGTGACGTTCCTCCTTCAAGTCACGCTGCAACTTTGGTCCTCACATCCACCGTTCAACTGGAATCCAACGGTTCGCTGAGTTTGCAAGCAACCATATCACTCCTGGGAGCGCAAGCAGGCGGGGCCGCCGCTGGGGCGCCTCGCCGGCGTCGCCACCCTCCTGCACGACGACGGATGAAATTGCGCAAGTAAACAGGGCCGCCGCTGGAGTGCCTTGCCGCCTTCCTGCACGACGACGGATCAAATATGATGAGACCTTGCTTCGAAAAAAATATGATGAGACCACGATCGACATCGGCGTGGGAGCTGGTGCTGAGCTGCTGGCCGCCGTTTAGCCATCCGTGCTGGCCACTGACGGAATCGGCGGCACAGTCGCGTTCCACCTCGCTGCGGTCCATGAAGAGCTCAGTTCACGCTACGTACTGGCAAGTTGCAGTATTAATTCAAGTGCCAATTTTGGACATGGAATTTGCGATTGCGAGCGTCGCTGTTCTCGCGAAGCTTGGTTTAACTGTTAGCAGCAGGATGCTATCCCTCTTCAGCGAGCTGCAAAGCGTGAGAGATCAAAGGTTCATGGCTTTGTGGAGCAGGAAGATTAATTCTGGTCTGGTGGCAGTTCTGCATCCCAAATGAGTAGGAGATCGATTCCGACGCGGAAGGCGTCAAATTCGACCAGGCAAACTCGATTTCGACCTCATGTGCTCAATTTGTGCTACAACTTTGTTGGTCTATCATAGAGGCATCGATTCTTCAATCCAGCAGCAACGCGGGCTCCACCTTGTCCTGAGCGTGCGCGACATGGGATGGAATGGCACTGTGACGCAGGGGAGAGCGGCGTGGGAGAGCGCGTCCGCATGCTGCTGGTCGCTGGAGAGCTCCACGGCGGCCGGCGGCGGCCCCCTGCCTGCGCTGGTGAGAAACCAAGTCACAGCAAGCTTCGGTTGCTTGCAAACACTGGGAGCCATTGGATCCTTGTTGGAGGGTGGATCTGCATGCTAAAGTTACACCGTGACTTGAAGGAGCCAAGTTACTGAATCCCGGTCCCCCGTCGCGTGGGAGACACGGGGCACGCGGCACGCCGAGCTGGCTGCCTTCGCCGGCGCTGGGTGGCGCCAAGCCCGGCCCGGTGCGCTTGCGCCCGTGCGCTTTCCGGACGGCGCGGGTCCGATGCGGAACGCACGCAAGCGAGCAGGGGCCCCCTAGTAGATGCAATGTCGCTGTGGCCTGCTGCTTTGCTTCCGCGCGCGCGCCGCTGTCGTCGAAGATGCCGAGCTCTGTCCGTCCGGCGGGTTCGCTGCGCCGCGGTCAGCCGGTCACCACGCCGGTACTTGCCGCTGGCGGCGCGCCAGCAGGGGAGGGGGGTCGAGGCATGGGCAACGCCTCACTGTACGTGCCCGTGTGACTGTGACAGCAAGCACCTCACGGCTCGCGCGCACCGTGCCGGGGACCCTCGTGCTCGTTGCCATCTCGGAATCTGAGGAAGACCTCAGGTTAGTGGAGTCCACCCACCGGCGGCTCCTTGGCGTCAGCGTCGCCGATATGCTCACGAGGGACGTCGCAGGCAATCGACACCAGGCTCCGCATGTCCATCCGCCACAGTTCCTTGGGCGAGATCGAGCGCCTCGTCGCGCTCGACGCCGCGGCCTGGCACGTCTTCGACCAATGCCCCACACGGCGCACCGCGCCGGCCTGCTCAGGGTGGACGACGATGGGGTGCGGTAACGAGCGTGGGAAGGGCTCCGCGCTGTGGCCATCCGCCATGGTAACGAGGCGGTGCGGAGTCGGCGCTCCGCTACGACGGACCTCGCGGCGGTGTTGCAATTCGTTTCGGTCAGTTGGCGAGGCGCGTGCTAACTGAAGGAAGCAAACAACCAGCTCGAAAAGCCTCTCTTCGTCCACGCAGTACATGCGTTTTTTCCAGCTTTGTTCATTGTCAAATACTAGCATAGACCACGCACGCGCGCGCGAGAGTTTCTTCAGTCTGTAGACGATCGAACACGTGACCCTGTTGATCCGTCACTCGTGCGCAAATCCCTGCTTGACCAATCCGTTCTAAATGGAATCCATCTTCTGAATGGCATCTTATGTTGACCGATAATTAGTTGTACAGTCACCCACTGAATAAATAGTAGCGATGTTCAACCGTTGCTTTGCACATTATTATGAACATTCATCTTTACAAATTCCATTTCTATTTCAAAATTAAATTTCTTGTTATTTGATGATTGAACTTGACCACCAAATGTATCTGATCGTTTGAATTCTGTGCTGAAAATGCAGCCATTCAGTAATGACTAGTGTGAAATGCCTGTTCCTGAGTGCCGGCTGCTTGAAATGATCAGAGAAGGGCACCAAAATACTGTATTCTGAATACCCCGTGTCTGAATTCTTCTGAATCTTGACAGGCACTTAGGATAGTCATGCCAATCAATGCAGCTAGAGGACATATCATGTGATGAAAATTACGAAGACTGAATCTAGAATAGCATGCTTGCTATAAATTAAGCCCAAGTGTACACGACATATGAGGTACTGTAAGAGTAAAACTAAACTCTTTTCCGGCTGTTGCAGACATGCAGTGACACGAGAACAACTACAAAGCTCACATTCTAAAAATTAAGAACTGACTGCCCTGTTGATGTAATACATTTTCTCTAATCTGGTTTGTCCTCTGAACTCCAAAATTCCCATCATGTTTTTATGACTATATTGGAACTTCTGAACGATACTGAACAGCTGGAGAATTCCACCATAAAGAGAGGAGAGGAGAGGAGAAAGTGATTAGAGTGTTCAATATTTGAATCTTGAAGGGCGATTAAAATTATCACATCAACAGCTATCCAAGCAACAATGCAGCATCAATTGGAAAACCAATAAGAAGAAAGTAAACCGATCAGAACATTTGCACTTGATATAATAAGTTCCTCGAAAAAAAAAGTTATCCGATCAGAACTGATAAGGGCTGCGAAGTACTACCACCAATCACAGGATCGAGCCAACAGCTGAAATCATCTGTGCGACCACATTTTCTCAGAGTTCGTCGTCAACAGGCAAGAACACACAGGGTAGGTGTTGTTTGGCGAGTCCTACAGAACTGAGAGACCCCTTTGGTTGCCTAGCTCACCAACCAGTGGGCGGTGATGGCAAATTGGCAAGCGCGGCGCCCACCCTCGCGAGATCCAGCGCGTCCTTGACGCCGGGCGCGGGCGATGGAGCGCTCAACGTCGAGCAAGCCGTCCATGCCGGGGTGAGTCGGGATTGCAAGCAGGTTTTCGGCCGTCTGCAAATGGCAGCGGCCGCACCTCCCCCACGTAGACGAACGCATCCTCGGCGTAAGCCCTGGCGCTCTGGAACAGGCTCAGAGCAAGCCGAACGGGGTTGCTGCCGTCGGGGATGTGCTGGATGGAGAGCAGCGGGAGCATCGGGTTGCCCGAGGCGCCGTAGAGCGCGAAGAGCTCGGCCGCCTTATTGGACGACGCGGCGAGGGCGAGGTCGTCGGACGCGCCGGTGAGCAAGTTGCGCACGAGCTCGTGCCGGGTGCGCACGTCCTGCGCGTCAGCGCCCTGCATCGGCAATGCAAGGCGCTCCGCCGCGTCGGCGAGCACCCCGCGGGCGCGGACGCAGCGTGCCGCCACCTCTACTGCCCGCAGCCGGAACAGCACCGTCCAACTCGCCGCCATCTCTCTCTCTATCTCTCTCTCTCTCTCTCTCTCTCTCTCTCTCTCTCTCTCTCTCTCTCTCTCTCTCTCTCTCTCTCTCTCTCTCTCGCTCGCTTGCTCGCTCGCTTGGTGGGTGTTCGACGGTTTGCTCTGCGCAGGCGCAGGCGTCGCAGCGCAGCGTGCTTTACAGAAATTACCTGCCTGGCCGTAAGCCCGTAACGAACTTTTTGCCTGTCAAGATGAATCTCTTCTTGCACACGCCACGCTATAAAGCTCCCCCCTCTTTCTCTTCTTCCACATGCCCGCAACCCAAAGACAGCGAGCGAAGTGGCGAGAGGAGGAGAGGAGGAGAGCTCGGCAGAGATGTTCGCGACGCGCCAGATGTGCGACGCTGTTGCAGAGGAGTTGGAAGACGCCTGGATGGTTTTCTTCCTTCTGTATCGCTATCGCTAGGCGCGCGGCGCGAGCTCATGCGTTTTTTGCAGTTCATGGCTGTAGATGAACATGTGTAAACATGTCTGTAGTTGATCAGTACATCATGACGATCATAGAGACAATTGGAGCCAAATTAACTGTTGATGATCCGTTTGACATCTCTGCTTCTTACGTGTTGTGAATAGAAGTAGCTTTCTGAATGATTGTCAGTTGTGCCTTCTCTGAAGTAGCATGACCGACTTGTGCCTCCTCTGAAGTACTGAAACTCTGAAACGTACGTCTGTTCCTGAATGATACTGAAACGTACGTCATTCATTCAAAAATACTGGAATTTGGTGTTTTCCATCCCTGGAGTCTGATCTTATCTTGAATGGACTAGTAAGTTCTGTCGTGCCGATGCAACTGCTATCCTGGAAGAGAGAGAGAGAATCCAGTGGCAAACTAATCATTCTGATGAATCAAGTACATTCACCATGCTAACACAATCCAACCTACTATTGTACAAGACATAAGTCACTGACGTGAGACTGAGCGCCTGTTTAGTTGGGTAGGTAAGATTGCGAACTTTACTGTAGCAATTTTAAATTTAAGATTAGGAGGACTAAACATGATCTAATTATAAAACTAATTACACGGATGGACGGGAAATCGCGAGACTAATCTATTAAGCCTAATTAATCCGTCATTAGAGATTATTTACTGTAGCACGACGTTGTCTAATCATGGCCAAATTAGGCTCATTAGATTCGTCTCGCAAAGTTACCGGGGGGGTTATGGAATGGGTTTTGTCATTAACTCACGTTTAATACTCCATGCATGGTGGGAACTAAACAAGGCCTGAACTGTCATTCGCCAGTTTCGGCACAAGAATCTCACCGTTACTGATTGGAGGCTTCTTTTGAAGCCTCCAGATGAAGCCACCTAGGATTTTAGGTGGACACTTTAGAAAAAGAGAGAAATCTTAGAAATTCTCATAAAAAACATCTGGCCATCAATTGAAAAACTCAAATCATAATAACCAATAGATCTATTATATTTTCTAAAAAATTATCCACCTATGCCATTATGAATAGGGCTTAAAGTAACCAATTACCCACCTCTGTCATTATATAAAATAAACCAAAGTAACCCCCTAATTTTGATCAAAATTACCCACTATGCCATTAAAAACAATATTCAAAATAACCTCATAAATTTGCAACTAAATTACCCACTATGAATACCCAAAAAAAATAACTTAAAGTAACTGTTAACGGTCCTTAGACTCGCCAATTGTGAACCGCAAGCGCACGGTTCATCGTAGCTCTTCCATTAGAGTATTTCACCTAAGGTTTATCAATCCGTGGATCGACAATGAACTACCTAGGGTTTCTCATCTAATCTAACGGATCTAATCCTAGCATTAGGCATAGATTGCATATGAAGGTAAATCTATAAGAGAGTGTAGTGTATAGGGTTGATCACACCATGTACATAGGCAAAGATTAAGCACAACCAAAGGGGTAAACGAGCCTATCGCCTTCTAGTTGTAGTTCTAGCCAATAAGAGTAAGCGCATCATGCATCTCATCCAAAGCAATCTTTAAACTACTACCCTCCGGTCAAACCCCCGAAAGCCCCACCGTACACGGGATCACACCCTGTCACGATGCTCCCTATCAGCATGGGTAACTTAAGAGCACGTTCACGAAGAACGTGTTGAACCTCTTGGTAGATCCGGTATGAACCTCTAGCCACCATGGCTACAAGATCACCCCAAGCAATTTATATCGATAATAGATTGAAAGCAAAGCAAACCCAAGAAAAGCACAAGATCAAAGAAGGAGGAATCGAATCGCTAAAAGATCGGATGACATGAATAACACTACTCATATAATAGATGTGTTTGGATCATCACCACCGAGTACATACCATTGATGACTCCAACTAGCTCTTGAACTCCACCATGGCACAACCACGCAGGGAGGCCATGGCGGCTAGGGTTGGCCTAAGCCATCCCCTAGACAACTTCGAGGACTTGCGGCGGCTGTCATCTCCCTTTAATATATGCCCTAGGTTTCGCCGAGTTCTGGTGGATGGATCTGCGTGCATCCGGGCATCGGGGCTATAAATAGTCCGAGAAAACCCTAGCTCGAAGGGGAGGCCGAGACGGTGCAGAAAGAGGCGGCCTAGGCCTTTTTTGTGGCCCCTCGGTCTCATCTTTTGCGTGCAAGCTTCTAGATCCTCCAGGAATTGATTTGCCAATGCATGTGGGTATTTGACGTCGGTTGCTTCGGGATAAGATTGGGTCTTGATAGCTTTCCATATGTCTGTCTGATTCGTCTTGATCCCGAAGTCATCCGACCTTATCTTCAAGTCTTTACCCTTCCACATTCTTGGAGGTTGGTTCACCATAAATGAGAGCGAATGAAATCTGAGTTGTATTAGGTTTTGGCCTTCATATTTCTCCATGCTACGCATGACCTTGGTCTTCGTCCAAAAGTACTCATTTATAGCTCAAATACCTGCGTAAACCAAAATCCTCCAAAAATACATGCATATGCAAAAATGGGGTTATTTCAAGTGCCAAGTGGCGGGTTAGTATATGAATTAGTCCGAAAACACCACTTAATTAACACTAAAAAAGTGTCGCTAACGAGCATCAACAGTAACCCCTTAACTTTACATCTATATTACCCACATATGTCATTATTAAAAATAACATGACGTAATCCTACATTGGAATCCAAATCACCTTAATTAAAAATATACGCCAATATAAGATTCTAAATCGTGTATTTCATATACTTTTGGTATATTATATAGTAATTAAGGTATATACGCATAATGTGTGTAGTCATTTATAAATATATAGGGGAAGCGACAACAATATATAATTATACGTTAGAATTATAGTTCAAATTTAGGGTTCATTAAATAAATTCAAGGCATACATGTGATGTAAAGTGAAAACCTAAAGATTATAATTGTGTATGAAAATATTATAGAGTAATTACTAACAAAGTTCTATCACAATCAGATGAAAATAATAAGTATATATCTATATAGGTATTGTGTTCGAATATTTAAACAAATCGGAGATAGCTCATACTAGTTTGGTATTTTTTAATTGGAGACTCCGCATTAGTTCTCATGAGACACGCTATAAAAAGACAAATCCTAGAAATTCTCACAAAAGTCAGAAACGTCAATCATGTAAACTCTAATAACCATAGTCATTGGTCCATTATATTTTAAAAAGTTACCCACCACTATCATTATAAAATTATTCTAAAATAAATCCTAAAAATGTATCTAAATTATCGAGCTATGTCATTATAAAAATAATTTGAATTAAGCCCATAATTTTTATCTAATTTACTCATGCATATTATTATAAAGGATAACTTAAAATGACATTCAAATTTGTAACTAAGTTACCCACGTATGTTGTTATTAAAGATAACCTAAAATAAACACATAAATCTTAATCTAATTATCTTCATGTGTATCCTACCGAAAAGTCCAAAAGTAAACTGATATATTATTCTAAATTATGGTAATGCATCATTGTTAACATAGACATAAGGTATATACGTATCATGAGTGTCACCATGTAGACCATTTATACATGTACTAGCAACCTTGCTCGTGTGCGGCTACGGATGAAGATCGTTATATTGTTTTTCTAAGTAATTAACATGTTTTTCCTAATCTGATTACGATATACAATGGACTAGTCCTAATCCGATCAGGGGACAAAATAAAGCATGTCTAATCAGATCACGAGACATATATGAAAGACCACTGAAACGTTCCTTTCTTTAGAAATAAGTAAAGATATATATAGATAGAGATAGAGAGGTAGGAGATAAAGATTGATGTGTTCAGTTAGGACTCTAATCTAATTAGAAAACCGATGTCGACAGTTAGAGCCGTGGTTATAGTTCGTTGCAATAGGGTGGACCCAGCTGTCAAGACGAACAAAAAAAGGATGAAGCAATCCTCTCTTTATAAATAGGTAAAGATATGTGAAGAAGTAATGAAAAATATTGATTTTTATGTTAAATATAATATATGTAGGCGCGATACAAAATGTAAGAAGTGTGAATGTGGATGAAAAAGTGTATAGAGTAATTACTAATTAAAAATCAATCACAAATGGAAAACGATAAGTACACATCTATATGAACATTATGTTGAAGTATTGACAAAAAAGTGAAAGAGTAGTACATGAACAATTTTGATTATTAGGTAAAAGTTCAATTTTTGAATAATTTTAAATACAATAGTTTTTATAAATATTAGCCCGTGCAGAGCACGGGTTGATGGACCAGCGGGCTCTAATCGCTGTCCACTAGTATAGTTTCAGCACCAAGAATGGGCTCTGAATTTTCTGATAGATCCAAACAGGGCAATTCCACCCTGCTTAGTATATAGTTCTGGATCTGAACCGACACTTAACATGATCGCATCAGCAGAGCAAAAAAGAGAAAGGCAAGGCTGAAATCAATCAGAATGAACAATTGAAATCTACCGAAATCCATCAGAATGCACATGCCACCTGGTAGAATATACTAGTAATCCGGTTAAAACATGTCACCTGGTGGTATATACTTTATACTGGCAGTTAATCCGTTAGAATGAACAACTGAAATCAACTGAAAGATATGCTTGTATCCACGAAATATCAATCACAGGATCCAGGCAACAGCAGAGATCGTCTGTGCGATCACGATTTTATCAGCATTGTATGGCAAATGCAAGCGACCGATCGATCAGCCAGCTATCGAACAGACAACGAGTCCTGCAGAACTGAGAGACCTCTTCTCGTTCACACAGCCTAATGCACCAACCAGTGCGCGGTGACGGCCAGCGCGGCGCTCACCTTTGCGAGATTCAGAGCGGCCTCGACGGCGTCGTGCAGGGCGCTGAAGTGCTCACAGTCGAGTAGGCTGTCGACGCCAGGGAGAGCCGGAACGGCGGCAAGCAGTTTGTCGGCGGTCCGCAGGTGGCCGCTGCACCACTCCACGTAGTCGCATGCGTCCTCGGCGTAGGCCCTGGCGCTCTGGAACATGCTCAGAGCGAGCCGCACGGGGTGGTCCTGGCCGCCGCCGTCGGGGATGTGCTGGACGGAGACAAGCGGAGCCATCGGGTTGGCCGCGGCGGCGCGGACCGCGAAGAGCTCGGCTGCCTCCATTGTGCACGCGGCGAGGGCTAGGTCGTCGAACGCGGCCGTGAGCATGTCGCGCAGGAGCTCGAGCCGGGCGCGCACGCCCGGCGCGTCCGCGATGACGCGCATCGGCGGCGCGAGGTGCTCCACCGCGTCCGCGAGCACCAAGCAGGCGCGGACGCAGCGGGCTTTCACCTCGACCGCCCGCCGCTGGACCCGCAANTCCTCTCTCTCTCTGGTCTCTACCTCTGTGTTGGACTCTCGGTGACAGTTCGACTGTTTGACCGAAGGCGTTGCAGTGCTGAGACCCCACGGTCGTAACAACTTTTTACCAGGTGACGAGTGAACTTTTTTTTTTTGAGATCAGTGAACTTTTTACCTGGGGATGAATGTTTTTACTACCCCGTAGTACATGCCTGTCAGTGAGGGAGACAAGCGGTGACTTCTTGCAGCGCAGCCGACAGCCCCTCTTCTTGTTAGGATGAATTCGGATCGATACACATGGAATCGAATCCGATATCATCTTTTACTCTATTTTAATTCGAATACGGATCGAATATGAATCTTGTTGGATATGAATACGGATGCGAATGTTGTCTATTCTTGTCGGATACAAATTCAAAACGAATACATCGAATACGGATTCGCATTCGGATAGATGGCTTCATCACGTGTTAATTCTTCGCGGATACGGATAATATCGGATATTCCACATTTTATTCGAATACGAATGTAGGTTCGGATAGAGAAAATTGATGAAAAGCGAATTCGAATATTTCCATTTAACATCCATATTAAAATCGAATACAAATACGGATATCCATATTGGTGTTTTAGTCGAATACGAATATAGATAATTCGGATATCTGAACATCCGAATCCATCCCTTATACACTCGCATGGCCGACAGGCGACAGCCCCGACACCGCGACACGCTCGCAAATGGAGAGTCCGAAGACAGCGAAGGAGAGAGGAGAGCTCGGCGGGAATGGAGGGAGCATGCGCGTACGGTGCCGGACACCGTCTTGCGCAGTTGCGCGTCGCTGAACTGCCGAAGGCACGATCGGACTGCTCGGGACCGTGGCGTCGACTCGGCCCACGGGAAGCCGCGTTCATCCATCTGGTGCGCAGGGTTCAGAGGGGGGACGTCGATGCGATCAACCGCGACGACGTCCGTGAGCAGCCGAACGCCGGCACTGTGCTCGACGATGCCCGCCGCGAGCTTCACCGCATGGCCAGCCAGGTCTTCGTCCTCTACGGCGGCACGCGCCTGGGCCTCGAGGCAACCGCGCGTCTGCGACAAACTGGATAAGTCAACAACGCGCGAGATTTCCTGTCTGTCGGTACATTTTTTTTGAGTTACCTGTCTATCTGTAGATGGACATGTGTGATCGCGCTGATCAGTCATCAGTACATCATGATCATGCCCGACCTTTCAGGTAACTGGAGTCAATGCAAATTGACATTTGGGCCTTGTTTAGATCAGCAAATTTTCAGCAAGTTTCTACTATTTGTCCGTCACATCGAATGTTAAGACACTATTTTAAGGTATCAAACGTAGATTAATAACAAAACTCATTTTATAACCCCAGGTAAATTCGCGAGACGAATATATTGAGCCTAATTAGACAACGTCGTGCTATAGTAAATAATCTCTAATGATGGATTAAGTAGGTTTAATAGATTCAAAATTCAATTTCCCGGCGAGTTATGTATTTAGTTTTTTATTAGTATCCGAATATCTCTTCCGATATCTCTTTTTATGATTCGGTAAGTTTCCACTTTTCGAACAAAACAAGGTCTTATCTTTCAAGTAGAGAATGCAAGTAGCTTTCTGAATTTTCCGGTTACCTCGTGCTCGTACCTCGTAGACAATGGGGCTGTTTGGATGCCTAGCACTAGCACTAGCACTAGCACTAAAGGGAATCTTGCATGCATGGAGTACTAAATAAAGTCTATTTGCAACAACCTCTTCACAGATGGGTGTAACTTTTCGAGACGAATCTAATGGCCCTAATTAATTCATGATTAGCTACAGTGACGCTACAGTAGCCATCCTCCGTTCATACGGTCAAAGGCCTCATTAGATTCGTCTCGTGAATTAGCACAGGACTGTGGAGATGGTTTTGTAAACTGCCTTTATTTAATACTCCTAATTGATAGTCAAAGTTATAAACAATAACTAGCACTAGCATTAGCAGCGGCCTCCAAACAGCCCCAATCTCGCGGGATGCAAGTAGCTTTCTGAATGATTGACAGTTGCTGATTTGACTGAAACGTCATTCTTCACTGAAATGTTACCATCGACTTGTGCGAATCGGCCTTGTTTAGCTGGAGCAAATTGATGCAATTTAATTAAAAGTTATACATTGGAAAACGTGCCCTCCCTCTTTGCAACACGCTTTTCAATACATTTTTTCTAAGAAAATTCAACAAACTTTCACGAACTAAACGAGGCCTCACTGAAACACATCTGTTTCTGAATGGAACTAAAGGCGTATTTAGTTCCCTCTATTTTGTATAAAGTTTATATATTGGGAACCGTGTCAATTTATTTTTTCTCTCGGTGCACGTGGTCCAATGCATAAACTTTTCACCTTTTTCACCCATCTAAACACCTCCTAAATTTTCACTTCTGTTTCTGAATGATAGGGCCCGTTTAATTCCCAAAAGTCACTAAAAATTTTCACAATGATAATCGTGCTCCACGCTTCAAGGCCCTGTTTAGTTCCACAAAAAACGCATAAAGTTTTCACCTAGAGAACCGTGTCAGTTCATTTCTTCTCTCCGTGCACGCGACCCAATGCATAAATACTATGCATAATAGGTACATCTAAACACCCTCTTAGTGTCAAAACTTTTCACCACTTTTCACCAATTCATCGAATTTAAACCCCCTTGCTGTTCCTCCTAGGAAAGATGCTGGATTCCAATCTTATCCTGACCAAATTTCTCGGGGAAAATATTGCGTTCTGGTTGACTTTTACAGCGTCTCGTTCCATCTTGCTCCGTCCGTCTCTGCTCACGGACAAACTGACCCCACCATTTCGACCACGCGTCATTTTTTGCACTCCAGCGCGAGAGGTGAATAGTGAATACTACGGGTTCGTTACGGCCGTGGGGTCCACCACGTCAGGCCAGGGTGGCTATTTCAGAGCACGCCGGACGCCGCGGCGGCGCCACGAGGCTTCCAGAAACAAAGCAACCAGTCGATCAGCCACCGCCATCACCAGAGAGATGGCGGCGGCGCCATGGACGGTCCGGGTGCGGGAGCAGGCGGTCGAGGCGGGAGGCCTCTTCGACCGCGCCCGCGGGCTTCTCCGCGGCGCGGCGGCGCTCCTCGCGGTGCCGATGCACGTCGCCGATGCGCACGGCGGGCGTGCGCGGGCCGAGTTCGTGGGCGCCGCCCTCTTCGACGCGTCTAGCGGCCTCGCGTCCGCCGCGGCCACGATGGCGTCGGCCGAGCTCCTCCCGCCGCAGCGCGGCGCTGCGGCCGACCCGACTGCCCCTCTTCCTTCCGACACCGACAGCGACACCCCCGACGCCCACGAGTCCGAGCGGAGCGCCCTCGGCATGCTCCGGGAAGCTAGGGTTTACGCCGAGCGCGCGTTCGACACCGTGGGGTGGTGCTGCGACCGCCTGCTGACGGCATACAAACTGCTGGACCATCCGGGTCTCCCCGGCGTGGACGGCTTCGTCGACGCCGAGCGCGCCGCCGCCCACGGTTACCTCGTGGTCGCGGAGAATCTCGCGGCGGTGAGCGCCGCGCACGCCTACGCCGCCCTTTGCTTGTTGTTCCCGGATTAACCGCTCTGCAGCCTGTAGGGCTCTGTTTGCTTGAATGCTAGTTGATCGATCGTTTGCCTGTGTTCTTTAGTGCTCCTGTCGTGCGTGTTCTTCACTGTGCACGGGGATCTTGCTCCTGAAACTATGATTGATTCTTCGTTGGTGCTTGCATACCTCGCTGTTGATCCATGTAATCGACCTGTTCTGATCGGATTACTACTCACAGCAGGTCAATGATGCAGGATTTAACGTTGTTGGTTTTTCCTCCTCATGTTTAACTGATGATGCAGTTGCTGAGATCGTTTTAAGATTCAGAGTATATTAGTAGTGATCATGGTGAAATCATCCTATTAACCGCAAAGTTTTTTGTCCTCCCTGTTGGTCGATAGGAGTATCTCTGAGCTGTTCTAACTTGGCTTCTACTACCTTAATGCATCATACATGAGTTGCAGATTGAAACCAATTCCATGCTAATATTTATAGATCCATCAATTTAATATCCACCAGGATTTCATTTATCTTTGTTTGAGTTGGATATTACTACTATTGTCAAGCAAATGGGCTTCTTAGTCCAAAATTAGGAAATTTCATCATAAGTGAACTGATTTTGTTTCTGGTTGTGGTGCACATGGGAATCAAATCACCAGAGTAATGTTATTTTTCACCTGCATGAATTAGTCTCAGAGATGTGTCAGCTCAACAAATTGCTGATAATGCAGTCAGCTGCTGATCATCGTAATGAACATATACTGAAAGTGTAAGTAGTAACGCGCACACAACAAAAGAGACACAATAAGCACATTCACCAAGCTAACAAAAGCCAACCTAGTAAGTGTATAAGACATAATTAAGGACACTGCATGTTAAACTAAATACATAATTAAGGACACTGCATGCCTTCACTTTTTTTCTTGTCTGTCTGAATTTCCAGATAGATCTTATTAAATAGACAGGACAGTTTCACCCTGCTCATAGAAGTACAGTTCAAAAATTCTGCATAAAGAGAAAGAGAGAATGATCGTTATGTTAGCATTCTGTTATCTTCACTGACAATTAACATGATCACATCAACAATACATCACAGGACTAAAAGTGGGCGGTAAGCCTATATCTAGTACCCAAAACAAGGCCGATCGTTATGTTAGCATTCTGTATCTTCACTGACAATTAACATGATCACATCAACAACAATATATCACAGGACTAAAAGTGGGCGGTAAGCCTATATCTAGTACCCAAAACAAGGCCAAGAGCAGTAACCCGGTCAGAACAGATAACCTGGTATTCTGTCATACTGATAAACTGAAACAAAAACCGGTCAGAACAGATAACCTGGTATACTGTCATACTGATAAACTGAAACAAAATGAAAAGGGCATCCATGCATCCACGAAATGTCAATCATAGGATGCAGGCAAGAGCAGAAAATATCTGTGCGATCACAAGTCTCAGCGTTCATCATGAACAGGCAAGAACACAGGACAAGCGTTGTGGCAAATGCAACCGACCCATCAGCCAGCAATCGGCCGGGCAAAGCACTAGTCCAACAAAACTGAGAGACCTCTTCTCATTGACACCGCCTAACTCACCGACCATAGCAAACTTGAAAAGAAAACAGTTAATTCAAAATTTTAAAGTACTTCGCAGTTCACACACGAAATGACCAACTCCTAATTGTTTGCTATCTGCACACTAGTATTGTTTATACTCCACCCAAAACTCAGAATTCCAAATCAAACCACAGCATTTTTGGAAAGTGCTAGCAAAATCTTGCTCAGAGTGGCTTTGTTTGAACTCTATGAACAATATGACAGCCAGCTCTCTTCAGAAAAATAGAGTACCTTCGTTTCAGAAGGACATATTTCACAGAACTGAGAGAAATCCTTTACGATCCAATATGATGCATGAACAAAAAAAGGGTACAACCAGTCTGCATTATCCTACACTTCTTAACAAGAGATCGACTAGAACAGATTAACCAGACTACACACCATGCACCTGAATTCTGAAGAAAATGAAAGTTCAGAAGAAGCAGAGATCCGTACAAATGATGCGTCTGGTTGATCAACCGTGACCTTAGCTCACTTATCAAATGAAGTATGAACGAAGCACATTCCCAATTGTTTGCTCCCCATACGAGTAACATTTATACTCTATCCAAGGCTTAAAACCAAATCAAAGCATAACATTTTTGGTCACCCTAGTCAAATCTTGTTCAGACATGGTTTAGCTGAACCTTGAACGGTATGATGGCCAGTTCTCTTCAGAAAAAAATAGAGTACCTTCATTTTAGATTTCAGAATGGACATTTCACAAAGTTGACCAGCAAAGAGAATTAGAGAATACTTGTACAATCCAACATGATGCATGGACCAAACACAACAATACAACTGGTCTGCTTCACTCTACGCTGCTGAACAGGAGATCCACTAGAAGAGATTAAGAAGCTAGATCCACACACACTGTGACAAATGCATTTGCATCCGAATTCAGAAACAAACCAAAGTTCAGAAGAAGCAGAGATCCCTACGATCTATGCATCTGACTAATCAGTCTTGGCCTTCAGCTCACTTATTCACCATTCATGGCAATCAACTGAGCACATGTTTATCAGCAGCAGAAACCAAATCTAACTAAATGCTCAGTAACATTTCTTCATGCTCATGCTTCACTCAATGTCATTCATTTCTTCACTCAATGTCATTCATTTCTTCCAAAAACTGCCTCAGATACTTCCGTTCTCGGAATAGTTTCTCCATAATTCTTCTGCGGGTCTCTTCCCTGATCTTGTGGTCCAGGCGTTGAATAGAGTCATGTATGACGGCTTGTGAATCCTTCTTTGGTTCTGATGTTGCTTTTATCAGTGGCCCATTGACACGGCAATGCTGCAAGGGGTTAGGTGCATTCATCTGGATGATATTGTTCCAAAACCCCTTTTTTCTCTCTGCAAAACAAACATCCCCCTTGACACTGATTAGTTCCATTGACACGGATAATAGATTGAAACACCCAATCTATACGGATCCCTTAGCAAAAGTCAATTGACACACACATTGCAAAACTGATCGTTCATATGAGAATTTGAGATCGTACCAACATGAGGGTTTCAGCGATTAACAGTGCCATAAGATTAAGACTACCGATGCGGATAAACAGAAATAGCAAGCTCCAGATTCACTGCATTCAATGCGTGTGTACCAGGCCAGGCATCGGCGCCCAGGCATCGATGAAGCGCGAGTTGAACTAAAGAACATACACATGCAATCAATAAAGATCCCTTAGCAGGAGTCAATTGACACACACTGACGATTGACTGATTAACAATCTACCGCATACAGTTGAACTAAAGAACATACACATGCAGCTAAACAGAAATCATCTAAGTTTGAGATTCATAACTATAAATTGCATTCAATGCGTGCGTACCAGGCATCGATGAAGCGCGAGTACTGGAAGTCCAGATCCTCGAGATCACGTTCCAGTACTGCACACTCCTCGCACGCAATGACCCGCTTCGAGCACACATCCAAGGCGAAGAGCGACGTGTCGTGGAAGAAGTAGAGGACGCTCGCATTGTTGGGGTCGACGAGGGCGAGCTTGGGCACCTTGTCCTGCGGGAGGTCGGCCGCGATGTAGGTGTCGTATGCCAAAACCTCGGCGAAGTGGACCTCGTACTCGGAGCGCCAAGGATTGCGGCCCTTGGGATTGACGAGAGTCCACATCGAGACAGACGGGTCGCCCGGGCGTTTGTTGACGGCGGCGCGGTCGTAGGAGAGGCCCTGGATCTCAACGTATCGCAGCATGCCCTCGCTTACCCTGATGCAGCGGCGCTCGTCGATGAGCCTAGTGGGGCGGGAGCCATCGCCGAGGTCCTCCATCTTGCAGCCGAGCGGGAGCGGGACGAAGCGCAGGTCGCAGACGAGCATGCTGTAGGCGACGTCGACCCATCAGAGGAGGCCGTCGTGGGGAAAGACGTCATGCGCGCCCCAAAGATCATGGTCAGGGGAAGAGACTAGCGTCTTGACGGCCCACTGGCCGGTGGCATAGGAGTAGCAGAGGAGGGCGTCATCCTCCTCATGGTCTTCGGCACCACATGTAGCTGCGCGACCATATAGTGGTCGGGGGATCGCGGGTCGGCGACAGTGACGGACGCACGAATTTGAGATTGGGTGTACATACATTTTAGCTAACCAAATAACTATATACTATAAAAAAGAAATCTCGAACACTTGAATAGCCTACATAGCCTTCTTTTGTGTGGTTTACTTCTAAAATTTGTTTACAATTGATATTGCTATATCAAAGAATAAATTATATTTCTCTTGGGCTAGACAATGAGACTTTTAGGTAGCATGTTTCTCAAATTTACTTGTATTGATTTGAAAGCATAAAGCTCTCATCTATGAAATTGTTTCCATAAAATTTTTAATTTTTTGTTGAAAAAATGGAGTGGGTCTAATACTACTAATGTGAGGACCTGAATTTGGAAAAACTCTTTATTGCAACAAGAGAGTACTTACACAAAGTGGCTAGCCTAGTTCTCACACTCTTCCTTCTAACTTTCTAGCACTGCTATCTTGACCTTCAACCATTCATCATACTCATAGGTGCATGGCATGCACTATTCCAAATAGCCCACTATAGCTTTTGGAGACAAGTGCCGCTACGATATTGCAAATATTACCGCTAATGCCGCTAACTCCGCTATAACTTGAAATAGCGCCGCTAAATCCAATAGCATAGCACCGCTAACTCTGCTATGTTTGAGCTATTAACTTATGTACATTTGATTTTTGAGCTATGAGTCATAGGTTGTGACTTATCTTGTAGTCTGTGACCTACTTTTTATTGTTTGGTTGTGTCTGCACTCATGTCTAGACATGTACTTATGAAATATGTGCTAAAATTTGTTATATTTCTATATTTAAACCTAAATTTTACTGATTTTTGGCATACCGCTAAAGGTTATAGCTACTGTTATAGCTGCGCTATAGCCCTTATAGCTTTTTTAGAGCACTCTGCTAAACTCTATAGCCCGCAAATTTACAACATTGA